>CAUZLF010000475.1:15493-104335 GCA_963580285.1 Lucinisca nassula | reverse complement strand
CAGTAGTAATAGTAGTAGTAGGCATCGTAATTGTTGTGGGTCGTTGTCATCGTTTCTGTTGTCACTGCTGCTGTAGCTTTTGTTATTGCTGAAGTCGTTGTTGGTTTGTTTTTTCTAATTGTCTGTCTGGGTTGCTTTGGATCTTTGCACTACATTTTGAAGTCGTCTTCCCAAGTCCCTATCGCTTAAACATAACGCTGCAGAACACTACTTCTTGCGCCTCCGGCGAGCTGTCCAGCCACACACCTCTGACATGGACCACATAGAGAATGGTCCTGTATATTAAATCCAATTACTCTGCGGAATTTATGTAAATCATGTCCGCTTCTGTAATATTAATTTCCAATACTCTGATTTAATATTTATATATATTTAGTACAACTGCTGCTATTAGAATCAGGTGTAAAATTATAATTGTTGGCTCATTATACTTTTTATTAGTCGGTAAAAAAGACTTTTTTTCTACTGCCATTACCTGTTGTATCACCAGCTGGGATAACACCTGCAGATAACTCTCCTTTGGCTTATCTTTTTATACTTTGCAGAGAATCCCAATAAGACGTATTGTTTAAGGGTGGTAACTAGGCAACAAAATATATCTTCTTTTTTGAAATTACTCGATATTTATATAATTTTGGCTATTAGCTCAATATACTTCCTAAAATTTGCTTCTCGAGCAAGGCATATATTTTTGGCTGCTCTTTTTATATGCAGTTGTTGCTTTTGTTTGATTTGACGTTTAACGTCCCCGTCAACACTGTAAAGGTCATTTTGGAGACATTGCTTCCAATTCTGTGGGACCTTTACCCGAAATTGAGATGAAATGACATCTCATGCCCTGTCGCCCAATGAAACCAATAGGGTTTATAAGCATGGATGGTCCAACTCGCACTGCTTTGTTTGGGCAGGCTTAGATCCTGCAAGCGGTTTATCAGTACTTGTACGAGTCGGATTTCAGCTCTGCGTGGAAGCATAATGCAGCCCATCTGTTGCTTCAAGCCCCGATGGTCGGTGGACGATATGCAGTTGTTGCCAACTGTCCCTTGGGTTGTCACATAAATGTAGTTCACGTCAGTGTAACATGTTTATATAGTAACACACTATTTACAGTTTTCTGTACATGTACATGGCAACGACATGTTTGTATACAACAGTACATGCAACAGAATAGAATAACACCTTATTTACTAGTCGACTTTTTCCACCTGATTCCCACTGCAGTTTGCATGTGTATACACTTATTTTACAGTCTTGTGCAACTGGTACTTTCATTTGCTAACCTTGGATAAAGTCTCTTTATCGTTTCTATCTCGGTAGTAGTTGACAGGCAAGACGTTGTTTTCCATCCGTTACCAAATGGAAGTCATCCACAGTACTGGAAACCATCGCTGTGGCATTCTGTTGTTTAGCATCACCTCGGCTAGTCGCACTTCTCCCGTTTCAGGACAGAACAGAGTCTCAACAAGATATTTTTGTATTTTTTTTTATAAATGAAACAACAAGAAATGATTGCAGCTGCAAGCACTATAGCAATACCAATATATGCCCATATCAGACATTTAGAAGATTTTGTCTCAACCCCTTTCATGCGCTGTAATCTATCAATCTTGTGAGGTGGAAGCTCTGGAATTATCGTGAGCTCTTCGGTAAAGGTAAGTGAGAAACATTTGGTAAAGTTTCCGTTAGGGGTAACCATATTTTTCTTGTGAAATATTGGTATGTCAGAGTGGATCAATCTTGCTGTTTGTGTGGTCGAATTAACTTACTGTTTCATAAGAAGAACTCAGCGACACGAGTTTGTACAGGAAAAGTGGAATCCTAATTGCTTTATGACTGTTAATTATGACCCCCGTTTAGCCTGAATAGCGTGTGATCAGGACATATGACTTCATGTTTTGAAAATGCAAATATAAAATTTAATTAAGTACCTATTTTTTGCTCCTTACCATCTTATGACGAAAAATAGAAGTGAATGCAATGATCAGGAATCAATACAATTAACCCACCAAAGGGAAAGAAACTCGAACATGAAACAACTAGACCCCAATGGAAATATCAACAGCGGAAAACCAAAAGGACAGTTACTTTCCCACAAAATGGCCAATTGGCTATCCAAAACAAAAACAATACAAGCGACACACACACACTCAAAGACAAACCATGACAAAAAAAAAAAAAAAAAACGCTACAGAAAAGCCACCTTGGAACGATCAGTGTTTGAGTTTTACGCCCCACCAACAGCTAAGGTCATATGGAGATGGGACCTTGGCTTAAATACTCATCCGAAAGTCTGGAGAAGCCTAGGATCGATCCTGCGATCCCTGGTTTACAAGGTGAGTAGCGTATCTACTACGCCAACGAGGCTTCTTGGAACGGTCAGTGAAACTATTTCTAGGTGTGTGTGTGTGTGTGGGGGGGGGGGGGGGGCTTTAATCGATTTTACGCAGCTGCAATCCTCGCCCTTGATTCCGTCACGATTTAGACCAATAATTTGTTCAGTCCACACGAAGGCCTCCTAACTCATCAGTGCAACATCTCCGTATTATACACCTCAAAGCTTAATGCTGAAGCCTAGAGCAAAACATTTATGAGTATTAATATTATCTGCACCGTCTACGCTCTGTTGGTTGGTTCACTAATAAGATTTTAATCAACTAACATATTGTCCTTATCGGATAAAGCAGATGCTTCATAACTATTTTCAGACATTCTTCACTTTCAAGGTCAGATGACACTGCGGAATTGACTGACTCATCACCATTAGTCTGTTGCGTGTAGGGTTTTAAATTGGTTTTAAATTTTAGGGGTTCAGTGGACGCAGGTGTAAAACAAGAGTTGTCAGAAGACAACATAGCTCGCCTTTGGGGGCCTAAGATGGATGAGGGCAAGTTATCAAATTTTTTTCTTCAGTAAAAAAGCCCTCCAGACTGCAGCAAATGAAAGAGAACCAAAAAGTACCCCTAATCATCCTGTTTTCAAGCCTTTCCACTGTAAAAAAAAAAAAGATGAAAAAGAAATCTATATTTAATAAAAAAAAATCTACAAACTTCCAAGTAATAACAAGGCATCACAGCCAATACAAATTCCCTCGTGCAAGACAAATTAAAAAAAGCCTAGCCTAGCATTTGCGTAAAATTACATTATATCCATCAATAAATGTAGGTACTTAAGAGTGATGACAAAGTATTTCTAAAAATTGCCACAGGGACCTTGAATTTGAGCCCCAGGCCCTGAAAGTTGAACCGATTCGAGATATTATCATACCCAACATTTGTATGAAGTTATCTTAAAATCCATCAATAAATGTGGACACTAGAGCAATGATCAAGTTTTTCTAAAAAATAGTTACAGTGACCTTGACCTTCAGCCCCTGACCCGGAAAGTCAAAGTCACTCAAGATATCAGCATACCAAACATTTGTGTCAAGTTATATTAAAATCCATCAATAAATGAAGGTGCAAGAGCGATGACAAAGTTTTTCTAAAAATAGCCACAGTGACATTGACCTTCAGCCCCAGACCCTTAAAGTCGAACTCGCTCGAGATATTATCATACCCAACATTTATGTAAAGTTATATTAAAATTTATTCATAAATGCAGGCACTAGAGCGATCACCAAGATTTTCAAAAAATAGCCATAGTGACCTTGACCTTCAGCCCCGGAACCTGAAAGTCAAAGTCACTCCAGATATCATCATACCCAATATTTGTGTGAAATTATATTCAAATCCATCTATAAATAAAGGCGCAAGAGAATTGAAAAAGATTTTCTAAAAATAGCCACAGTGACCTTGACCTTCTGCCCCAGACCCTGAAAGTCGAAACAGCTCGAGATATCATCAAACCCAACGTTTGTGTAAAGTTATATTAACATCCATCCATAAATGTAGGCACTAGAGCGATCACAAAGTTTTTTCGAAAAATAGCCACAGTGACCTTGACCTTCAGCCCCTGACCCTGAAAGTTGAACTTGCTAGAGATATCATCATACCCTACATTTGTGTGAAGTTATATTAAAATCCATCAATAAATTAAGGTGCAAGAGCGATGACAATGTTTTTCTAAATATAGCCACAGTGACCTTGACCCAGTGACCCTGAAAGTAGTGATATTGACCTTAAGCCCCGGACCCTGAAAGACAAAGTCACTCGAGATATCATTATACCAAAGTTATATTAAAATCCATCAATAAATGAAGGCGCTAGAGCGATGACAATGTTTTTCTAAAAATAGCCACAGTGACCTTGACCTTGAGCCCCAGGCCCGCTATGTTTTTAAAAAGGAAAAAAAATAAATAAATAAAAAAAAAAACATGCCTCCCCCGGGATTTGAACTCACGCAGCTTGCAGGTAAACTTTAACACAGGGAAGTAAGGGAGGTAATACAGAGGAAAATATTAACTTCTCAAAAAGACCAATTTAAGCCAAAAAACCTATAAAATGAAGTACAATGATAGTGTTAAATATTTTTTTTTACCAATTGTTAATTATATATTCAAAATAAACTTGTAAAACATCACATATAAGAGCTTGCAGGTAAACTTTAACCAAATGCGGACGCCGACGCTGACGACGGACGCCCGGGGGTATGGCAATAGCTCCCCCTTACTTCCGTAAGGCGAGATAAAAACGCGGGGGGGGGGGGGGGGGGGGTCCAACCTCAAATAATAGGGGTCCAGGCTCATAGAATAATTTGACAAAACCTATATTCGAGGTTTATGTTCTTTTATTTATATATAAAAGAAGAAAACCGAATGCAGCATGCTCATATCCTTATTGCATAATTGATATACAAAAAAGAAAAGAGAAACTCTTACTGTTTTTGGTAACTTTGGACTGAAAGAGATTACTTCTTTGAAAAGCTCAGTAGAAGTGTTTAACTTTTCAAGTTGAATTAATAGTTTTGCAGCCAACCAGACTTGAAATGCCACTCACGTTTGGCTGCACATTTTTGGGTCGAGCCGGTCGAGTCGGCCGACGATGTTGAACTTGAAGTAGAAGCCTCGGTATCAGGGACTGCTGGCCGTGACTCAGAGGTCTGACGCTCCTCAAGATCGTCTACGGTCATCCCGATTTTCAGAATACCCGTGTGTGTGTGTGTGTGTGTGTGTGTGTGTGTGTGTGTGTGTGTGTGTGTGTGTGTGTGTGAATTCGGGTTTAACGTCGCTTTCAACAATTTTTCAGTCATATCACGACGGTGTCGGGGCCGGTTTCAGAATACTTCAGAATACCTCTTAACCTCGTTGTAACACGGGTCCAACCAACGGAACTATCTACATATACGGAGTCGGTCATATTTGGGACCGTGTTAGTTAACCGAATCGTGTTATAACGCTGACCGTATTTGTCCTACTATTATACTGTTTGTTTGATTTGAGGTTTAACGTCCCCGTCAACCCTGTAAAGGTCATTTTGGAGACGTTGCTTCCAATTCTGTGGGACTTTTACCCGACATTGAGATGAAATGACTTCTCAAGCCCTGTCGCCCTATGAAACCAATAGGGTTTATTAGCATGGACGGTCCGCCTCGCACCGCGGTTCCTGGACAGGCTCAGATCCTGTTTACCAGTACCTGTGTGTGGGCCGGATTCAGCTCTGCGTGGAAGCATCATGCAGTCCATATATTTCTTCAAGGGCTGCAAGATGCTTCCACCCAGAGCTGAATCCGGCCCACACACTACTATTACACTGTAAACATATCGGTAAGCCTACACTGGTCCGTATGACAAGGTGTGAATATAAGATTAAGTTATGTCTCTAATTGGCATATATCCCTCAATAATAAAATTTAATCCACAATCAATGTGAAAATGAACTAGAGAAAGTGCCCAGTGGGGCACGTATACCCCCGTCCAGTGCCATCCCCTTTTAGTGGAAATGAAAATTTGTTTGTAGCATTGAACCTTTCCATATAAACTTTCCATTTAGTCCACTGAGAATAACTATTGCATTTCAACAAATATAGTATAATTTATCATATCCAAAGATGAAACTGATTGTCTTTGCTGAATAATAAAAATTCAAAGTTTGTTGCAATTTGGAACAAATTTACCTGGAAACAACAAACATAGAATAGGCTGTCAATAGGCTGAATTAAAGTAGCTGTATAATGACATAATAAAGCAATGCATTTTTTTATTATTAATTGCATTTACTATGCATTTACTATTGTCTGCATTTCAAGATAAAATATTATGCAAAATTTTACAGTTCTAGTCGCTGTAGTTTCTAAGATCACAAGGACCAATACATAAGCTGACAAATCTGACAAGGCATAAAGAAAGAAACAAGAGGGCCATGATGGCCCTGGATCGCTCACCTGATCCATAGAGTAACAAGTGGGCCCCGGGAAGGGCCATTATTGACCCCAAGGTTATAATGTGCATAATGTTGAGGGAGGTCTAAAAAGGTGAAGCTTCATACCAAATATCAGCAAAGGCTATAAATGACACTAGATGAAACTCCATACTAAATATCAAAGGCATGGCCTTGCAGTTTCAGAGAAGAAGATTTTTAAAGTTTCCCTATATAAGTCTATGTAAAACCAAAGGGCCTCGGGGCGGAGGCATTTTTGGCCCCTGGGCTATAATTTGAACAATCTTGATAGAGGTCCACTAGATGAAATTTCAAACCAAATATCAAAGACCTAGGCCTTGTGGTTTCACAGAAGATGATTTTTCAAGATTTTCCCTATATAAGTCTATGTATAACCAAAGGGCCCCGGAAGGGGGGGGGGCATTTTTGGCCCCAGGGCTATAATTTGAACATTCTTGGTAGAGGTCCACAAGATGAAGCTTCACAAAATATCAAAGACCTGGGCCTTGCAGTTTCAGAGAAGAAGATTTTTAAAGATTTTCCCTACATAAGCCTATGTAAAACCAAAGGGCACCGGGGCGGGGGCATTTTAGGCCCCAGCACTATAATTTGAACAATCTTGGTAGGGGTCCACTAGCTGAAGCTTCATACCAAATAGCAAAGACCTGGGCCTTGCAGTTTCAGAGAAGAAGATTTTTAAAGATTTTCCCTATATAAGCCCATGTAAAACCAAAGGGCCCCGGGCCGGGGGCATTTTTGGCCCCAGCACTATAATTTGAACAATCTTGGTAGGGGTCCACTAGATGAAGCTTCATATCAAATATCAAAGACCTGGGCCTTGCAGTTTCAGAGAAGAAGATTTTTAAAGAATTTTCCTATATAAGCCCATGTAAAACCAAAGGGCCCCGGGGCAGGGGCATTTTTGGCCCCAGCACTTTAATTTGAACAATCTTGGTAGGGGTCCACTAGATGAAGCTTCATACCAAATATCAAAGACCTGGGCCTTGCGGTTTCACTGATTTTTAAATATTTTCCCTATATAAGTCTATGTAAAACCAAAGGGCCCCGAGGCGGGGGCATTTTGGGCCTCAGGGTTATAGTTTGAACAATCTTGGTAGAGGTCCACTAGCTGAAGCTTCATACCAAATATCAAAGACCTAGGCCTTGTGGTTTCACATATGATTTTTAAATATTTTCCCTATATAAGTCTATGTAAAACCAATCTTGGTAGAGGTCCACTAGCTGAAGCTTCATACCAAATATCATATAACCTAGGCCTTGTGGTTTCAGAGAAGAAGACTTTTCAAGATTTTCCCTATATAAGTCTATGTAAAACCAAAGGGCCCCGGAGCGGGGGCATTTTTGGCCCCAGGGCTATAATTTGAACAATCTTGGTAGAGGTCCACAAGATAAAGCTTCATACCAAATATCAAAGACCTGGGCCTTCTGTTTCAGAGAAGATTTTTAAAGATATTCCCTACATAAGCCTATGTAAAACCAAAGGGCCCCGGGGTGGGGGCATTTTTGGCCCCAGTACTATTATTTGAACAATCTTGGTAGGGGTCCACTAGATGAAGCTTCATACCAAGTAGCAAAGACCTAGGCCTTGCAGTTTCAGAGAAGAATATTTTTAAAGATTTTCCCTATATAAGCCAATGTAAATCCAAAGGGCCCTGGGGCGAGGCATTTTTGGCCCCAGCACTATAATTTGAACAATCTTGGTAGGGGTCCACTAGATGAAGCTTCATATCAAATATCAAAGACCCGGGCCTTGTGGTTTCAGAGAAGAAGATTTTTACAGATTTTCCCTATATAAGCCCATGTAAAACCAAAGGGCCCCCGGGCGGGGGTATTTTTGACCCCAGCATTATTATTTGAACAATCTTGGTAGGGGTCCACTAGATGAAGCTTCATATCAAAAATCAAAGACCTGGGCCTTGTGGTTTCAGAGAAGAAGATTTTTGAATATTTTCCCTATATAAGCCCATGTAAAACCAAAGGGCCCCGGGGCAGAGGCATTTTTGGCCCCAGCACTATAATTTGAAAAATCTTGGTAGGGGTCCACTAGATGAAGCTTCATACCAAATATCAAAGACCTGGGCCTTGCAGTTTCAGAGAAGAAGATTTTTTAAGTTTTTGGTGAAAAAATCTATTTTTGGCTCCTGTGACCTACATGTGCAACGGACCAGAACCATTTGAACAACTTTGAAAGGGGACCACCTAAGGATCATTCCTGTGAAGTTTGGTCAAAATCCGATCAGTGGTTAAGGAGGAGATGTCGTTTGAAGAAATTGTTTACGCACGGATGACAGACAAAAAGTGATCCTAATACAAGAGGGCCCAGAGGGCCCTGGTTCGCTCACCTGATCCAAAGCATAACAAGTGGGCCCTGGGCAGGGTCAATTTTGGCCCCAGGGCTAAAATTTGAACAATCTTGGTAGAGGTCCACAAGATAAAGCTTCATATCTAATATGAAAGACCTGGGCTTTCTGGTTTCAGAAAAGAAGATTTTAAAGGTTTACCCTGCATATAGAAGTCTATGTAAAACAAGATTTTCCCTATATAAGTCTATGTAAAACCAAAGGGCCCCGGAGCGGGGGCATTTTTGGCCCCAGGGCTATAATTTGAACAATCTTGGTAGAGGTCCACTAGCTGAAGCTTCATAACAAATATCAAAGACCTAAGCCTTGTGTTTCAGAGAAGATGATTTTTAAAGATTTTCCCTATATAAGTCTATGTAAAACCAAAGGGCCACATGGCGGGGGCATTTTTGGTCTCAGGCCTATAATTTGAACAATCTTTATAGAGGTCCACTAGCTGAAGCGTCATAACAAATATCGAAGACCTAAGCCTTGTGGTTTCAGAGAAGAAGATTTTTCAAGATTTTCCCTATATAAGTCTATGTAAAACCAAAGGGCCCCGGAGCGAGGGCATTTTTGGCCCCAGGGCTATAATTTGAACAATCTTGGTAGGGGTCCACAAGATGAAGCTTCATACCAAATATCAAAGACCTGGGCCTTGCAGTTTCAGAGAAGAAGATTTTCAAGATTTTCCCTATATAAGCCTATGTAAAACAAAAGGGCCCTGGTGCGGGGGCATTTTTGGCCCCAGCACTATAATTTGAACAATCTTGGTAGGGGTCTACTAGATGAAGCTTCATACCAAATATCAAAGACCTGGGCCTTGCGGTTTTAGAAAAGAAGATTTTTCAAGATTATCCCTATATAAGCCCATGTAAAACCAAAGGGCCCCCGTGCAGGGGGCATTTTTAGCTCCTGCACTATAATTTGAACAATCTTGGTAGGGGTCCACTAGATGAAGCTTCATACCAAATATCAAAGATCTGGGCCTTGCGGTTTCAGAGAAGAAGATTTTTAAAGATTTTCCCTATATAAGCCCATGTAAAACCAAAGGGCCCCCATGCGGGGGCATTTTTAGCTCCAGCACTATAATTTGAACAATCTTGGTAGGGGTCCACTAGATAAAGCTTCATACCAAATATCAAAGACCTGGGCCTTGCGGTTTCAGAGAAGAAGATTTTTCAAGATTTTCCCTATATAAGCCCATGTAAAACCAAAGGGCCCCCGTGCGGGGGCATTTTTTGCTCCAGCACTATAATTTGAACAATCTTGGTAGGGGTCCACTAGATGAAGCTTCATACCAAATATCAAAGATCTGGGCCTTGCGGTTTCAGAGAAGAAGATTTTTAAAGATTTTCCTCATATAAGCCCATGCAAAACCAAAGGGCCCCCATGCGGGGGCATTTTTGGCCCCAGCACTATAATTTGAACAATCTTGGTAGGGGTCCACTAGATGAAGCTTCATACCAAATATCAAAGACCTTGGCCTTGCGGTTTCAGAGAAGAAGATTTTTCAAGATTTTCCCTATATAAGCCTATGTAAAACAAAAGGGCCCTGGTGCGGGGGCATTTTTGGCCCCAGCACTATAATTTGAACAATCTTGGTAGGGGTCTACTAGATGAAGCTTCATACCAAATATCAAAGACCTGGGCCTTGCGGTTTCAGAAAAGAAGATTTTTCAAGATTTTCCCTATATAAGCCCATGTAAAACCAAAGGGCCCCCGTGCAGGGGGCATTTTTAGCTCCTGCACTATAATTTGAACAATCTTGGTAGGGGTCCACTAGATGAAGCTTCATACCAAATATCAAAGACCTGGGCCTTGCGGTTTCAGAGAAGAAGATTTTTAAAGATTTTCCCTATATAAGCCTATGTAAAACCAAAGGGCCCCCGTGCGGGGGCATTTTTTGCTCCAGCACTATAATTTGAACAATCTTGGTAGGGGTCCACTAGATGAAGCTTCATACCAAATATCAAAGATCTGGGCCTTGCGGTTTCAGAGAAGAAGATTTTTAAAGATTTTCCTCATATAAGTCCATGCAAAACCAAAGGGCCCCCATGCGGGGGCATTTTTGGCCCCAGCACTATAATTTGAACAATCTTGGTAGGGGTCCACTAGATGAAGCTTCATACCAAATATCAAAGACCTGGGCCTTGCGGTTTCAGAGAAGAAGATTTTTCAAGATTTTCCCTATATAAGCCCATGTAAAACCAAAGGGCTCCCGTGCAGGGGCATTTTTAGCTTCAGCACTATAATTTGAACAATCTTGGTAGGGGTTCACTAGATAAAGCTTCATACCTAATATCAAAGACCTGGGCCTTGCGGTTTCAGAGAAGAAGAGTTTTAAAGATTTTCCCTATATCTATATAAGTCCTTGTAAAACAAAAAAGGGCCCCCGTGCGGGGGCATTTTTGGCCCCAGCACTATTATTTGAACAATCATGGTAGGGGTCCACTAGATGAAGCTTCATACCAAATATCAAAGATCTGAGCCTTGCGGTTTTAGAGAAGAAGATTTTTTAAGATTTTCCCCATATAAGCCCATGCAAAACCAAAGGGCCCCCGTGCGGGGGCATTTTTGGCCCCAGCACTATAATTTGAACAATCTTGGTAGGGGTCCACTAGATGAAGCTTCATACCAAATATCAAAGACCTGGGCCTTGCGGTTTCAGAGAAGAAGATTTTTTAAGTTTTCGGTGAAAAAAATCTATTTTTGGCTCCTGTGACCTATATAAGCAATGGACCGGAACCATTTGAACAACTTTGAAAGGGGACCACCTAAGGATCATTCCTGTGAAGTTTGGTCAAAATCCGATCAGTGGTTTAGGAGGAGATGTCGTTTGAAGAAAAGTTTACGGACGCACGGACGCACGCACGGACGCACGGACGGACGCACGACGGACAAAAAGTGATCCCAAAAGCTCACCTTGTCACTACGTGACAGGTGAGCTAATAAAACACAAGAGGGCCATGATGGCCCTGGATCGCTCACCTGATCCATAGAGTAACAAGTGGGACCCGGGGAGGGCCATTATTTACCCCAGGGCTATAATGTGCATAATGTTCAGAGACGTCTAAAAAGGTGAAGCTTCATACCAAATATCAACAAAGGCTATAATTTGAACAATCATGGCAAAGGTCCACTAGATGAAGCTATCAAAGACCTGGGCCTTGCAGTTTCAGAGAAGAAGATTTTTTGGAAGATATTCCTTACATAAGCCTATGTAAACCAAAATGGCCCCGAGGCAGGGGCATTTTTGGCCTCAGGGCTATAATTTAAACAATCTTGATAGAGTTCCACTAGATGAAGCTTCCCACCAAATATCAAAGACCTGGGCCTTGCTGTTTCAGAGATGATGATTTTCAAAGATTATCTCTATATAAGTCTATGTAAAACCAAAGGGCCCGAGGCGGGGGCATTTGTGGCCCGAGGGCTATAATTTGAACAATCTTGGTAGAGGTCCACTAGCTGAAGCTCCATTCCTAATATCAAAGACCATGGCCTTGCAGTTTCAGAGAAGAAGATTTTTAAAGACTTCCCTATATAAGTCTATGTAAAACCAAAGGGTCTTGGGGAGGGGACATTTTTGGTCTCAGGGCTATAATTTGAACAATCTTGGTAGGGGTCCACTAGCTGAAGCTTCATACCAAATATCAAAGACCTGGGCCTTGTGGTTTTACAGAAGAAGATTTTTAAAGATTTTCCCTATATAAGTCTACATAAAACCAAAGGGCCCCGGGGCGGGGGCATTTTTGGCCCAAGGGCTATAATTTGAACAATCTTGGTAGAGGTCCATTAGATGAAGCTTCATTTCTAAATATCAAAGTCCTGGGCCTTGGGGTTTCAGAGAAGAAGATTTTTTTATATTTTGCCTATATAAGCCTATGTAAAACCAAAGGGCCCCGGGACGGGGGCATTTTTTGCACCAGCACTATAATATGGACAATCTTGGTAGGGGTCCACTAATTGAGGCTTCATACCAAATATCAAAGACCTGGGCCTTGTGGTTTCAGAGAAGAAGATTTTTAAAGATTTTCCCTATATAAGCCAATGTAAAACCAAAGGGCCCCGTGGCGGGGGCATTTTTTGTCCCAGCACTATAATTTGAACATCTTGGTAGGGGTCCACTAGATGAAGCTTCATACCAAATATCAAAGTCCTGGGCCTTGTGGTTTCAGAGAAGAAGATTTTTCAAGATTTTCCCTATATAAGCCTATGTAAAACCAAAGGGCCCCGGCGCGGGCCATTTTGGCCCCAGCACTGTAATTTGAACAATCTTGGTAGGGGTCCACTAGATGAAGCTTCATACCAAATATCAAAGACCTGGGCCTTGTGGTTTCAGAGAAGAAGATTTTTAAAGATTTTCCCTATATAAGCCAATGTAAAACCAAAGGGCCCCGTGGCGGGGGCATTTTTTGTCCCAGCACTATAATTTGAACAATTTTGGTAGGGGTCCACTAGATGAAGCTTCATACCAAATATCAAAGTCCTGGGCCTTGTGGTTTCAGAGAAGAAGATTTTTAAAGATTTTCCCTATATAAGCCTATGTAAAACCAAAGGGCCCCGGGGCGGGGGCATTTTTGGCCCCAGCACTATAATTTGAACAATCTTGGTAGGGGTCCACTAGATGAAGCTTCATACCAAATATCAAAGACCTCGGCCTTGTGGTTTCAGAGAAGAAGATTTTTAAAGATTTTCCCTATATAAGCCAATGTAAAACCAAAGGGCCCCGTGGCGGGGGCATTTTTTGTCCCAGCACTATAATTTGAACAATCTTGGTAGGGGTCCACTAGATGAAGCTTCATACCAAATATCAAAGTCCTGGGCCTTGTGGTTTCAGAGAAGAAGATTTTTAAAGATTTTCCCTATATAAGCCTATGTAAAACCAAAGGGCCCCGGGCCGGGGGCATTTTTGGCCCCAGCACTATAATTTGAACAATCTTGGTAGGGGTCCACTAGATGAAGCTTCATACCAAATATCAAAGACCTGGGCCTTGTGGTTTCAGAGAAGAAGATTTTTTAAGTTTTTGGTGAAAAAAATCTATTTTTGGCTCCTGTGACCTAGATGTGCAACGGACCGGAACCATTTGAACAACTTTGAAAGGGGACCACCTAAGGATCATTCCTGTGAAGTTTGGTCAAAATCCGAACAGTGGATTAGGAGAAGATGTCGTTTAAAGAAATCGTTTACGCACGGACGCACAGACGCACGGACGCACGACGGACAAAAAGTGATCCCAAAAGCTCACCTCGTCACTACGTGACGGTGAGCTAAAAACTAACTAATAATGAACAGATGGAAAGACAAAAACTATAACCTTTGATATACGTTGTATGCAAGGAGTATAATGAAAACAGTTATCAAATCCTGTACCATATACTATTATATGATGTATACATGTGAATTTATTCTAATAAATATTGTTTAAACCAAAACAGTTAACACAAAACTTGGACGTAATCAAAATGTGTAAGTCCTAATTATTGACCCCTAGCCCCACACAGGGGCTTGACCCAGGAGCTCAGATATTCCATATGAAAGTTAATACTATAGCTATATTATGTACCAAATATGAAGAGAGTCTAACATGAGGTTACAGAGATATAAGCAATCAAAAAGGTTTAACACACAACTTTGACGTAAAAGTTGACAAACTGACAGACAGCCCACCCAGGGACCTGACCCAGGGGCTTAGATATTCCATATGAAAGGTTATGCTATAGAGATATCCTTTACCAAATATGAAGAGAATCTAGCATGTAGTTACTGAGATATGAGAAATCAAAAAGGTTTAACACAAAACATTGACGTAAATGTTGATGAACGGACTGACGGGTGGACAGCCCATCCAGTGTCTTGACCCGCGAGCTTAGATATTCCAAATGAAAGGTAATGCTATAGAGATATCCTGTACCGAATATGAAGAGAATCAAACATGGGGTGACAGAGATATGAGCAATCAAAAAGGTTTAACACAAAACTTTGACGTAAAAATGAAAAACGGACGGACAGCCCACCCAGGGGCTTGACCCAGGGGCTTAGATATTCCATATGAAAGGTAATGCTAAAGAGATATCCTGTTCCAAATATGAAGAGAATCCAACATGTGGTGACAGAGATATGAGCCATCAAAAAGGTTTAACACAAAACTTTGACGTAAAAGTTGACAAACGGACGGACAGCCCACCCAGGGGCTTGACCCAGGGGCTTAGATATTCCATTTGAAAGGTAATGCTATAGAGATATCCTTTACCAAATATGAAGATAATCTAACATGTTGTTACAGAGATATGAGCAATCAAAAAAGGTTTAACCCAAAACTTTGACGTACAGGTTGACGAACGGCGGGACATACGGAAGTACGAACGAACAAATGAACAAACGAACGAACCAATGCACGGACGGAAAGACGAAAACTATATACCCCTGACAGGGGTATAATTAATCCTCCTAAGACGTTAGCTACATCCAACGGCAGATGTATGTATAATAAAAATGGATTATTCTGCTGTCGCCTGCATGGTCATGGTTTGGTGCCAAAAAAGCAGATGCTTGGCGGGAAAAGTCAAACGCTGTTATTTGTGTAAACACATCTGTATGCTGTTGTTGGTGATTGATGCGGAGCTTCTAGGGATAAGTCGTGAATTGTGCAAGGCCCCGTTCTCTATCCACAACCGTATTGCTATCGAGAAAATATTTTTTACCGGTTGCAAACAATTTGTAAGGAAGAAATTCCCCCCATTAAAATAAAACGATGACATTAAACACTTGGGGTTGCAGGGGTCGGATTACCTCATTTACCGATCGCGTGCAGCAAAACGTTAGCGGCGGTTTGTGGAAGGTGGATTTCATGGCGATTTTGGTGGTGGAAAACTTTGATGTTCGCCTTGAACTTGCTTGTTGAGCGGGTGTGAAAGTTTGAGAACTAATGATAAGTTCCGGACATTCCAAATACAGCGTCCGCAGGAAGAAGCATTATGATTGGCCGATTAAAATAGCGACACCGTTTATTCAGGGCTTGGTCATTTCCTAAATTACAGGCTGTCAAGTGTATTTTGGTGCAAAATATATATTCTGGGCTTAAAAAAATAGGAAATTTATGGGAAAAATATAGGAAAAGAACAGGAAATTTATAGGCTAATTATCAAGGTTTAGCAACAAAAAAGGCCTTATTATCATAAAAATTTACCAAAAATGCAGGTATGCTAAATTTAAACAGACGGTTTAATGAAGACAAAAAACAACAAAAAGTTGTGGTAAAAGGATTCAAACTTCTGTAGGCCACTCTGAAATTTTAATAGTTATGATATGGCCCTATCCTCCACCTCCCCTTTCAGCCAGCTCTCAATCACCATCTTAAATGTCATCAAAGGTTGAGTTCCAATTGAAAGCAGCATTTGCACACATTTGGACTGAACAAATTATTTGTCTAAATCGCGACGGAAGTAAGGGCGAGGATTGTGGCCACGTAAAATCGATTTAAGCCCCCCAGTGGAAATCTTCCACTGACCGTTCCAAGGCGGCCCTTCTGTGGCGATTTATTTATGTTGTTGTTTGTTACTTACTGTGTGTATCACTTGTGTCTTTTGGTTTTGGATGACCATATGGCCATTTTGTGGGAAAGTAACTGTCCTTATGGCCTTCCTTTGTTTAGGTTTCCATTACGGTCTGGTCGCTTAATGTTTGTATTTCTTTCCCTTTGGTGTCTTTTATGGGTGGAGTAAGTTAATTGTATCAATTCCTGATCTTTGTTTTACTTCTACTTTTTATATTAGTGGCAATAAAAATTAATTCATAATCATCTTTATTGCTTTCAGTCAACATGACATCATATGTGTTAGACCAATTCAAGATAGGTTGTGTAGCAATAAATACAAGATACATGAGTTACAGACTAGGTTACTCTGTTTAATGAGTAGCTCATGTAACATCCTGAAAAAAAAATGAAGTTTTAAAGAAACCATCAAGTTATACATAACTGTCTTTGTGCATTTATCATGGGTATCTTGGGATGTTCATAGCAAAGTATCAACATGGAAAGTAATGGAACTTTAAGAAACTGACAAATAATTTTGCCTAGTTTAGCCATTGTTCTACTTGTACTATGAATTCTCTTAATCATATTCTGAATATGAAAATACGACTTATCAAGCTTAGACATTGTTTTTCTTGTACTATGAATTCTCTTAAGCATTAGCTTTAAAAATGATATGTGACCATATTATACTTAGTCAAAAAAGTTACTATACCAACTTTCGGGTGAAACTCACTAGATATCTGGCAGCTATTGAGCTAAATTTGGCTGTAGACATTTAAATCGGACGTTTAACTAGAGAATGCTCAAACTTGCATTTGCCGATACCTTTCTGCTCCAGATTTGTCTTGCAATATGTGCCTAGAAAGATTTTGGTAGACAATGGACATTGCGCATGCGCAGAAAGCTCTTTTTGTCTAAGATGGAAGACAATATTCTCTGAATATCGGATAACACTTTACTTTTACAATATCTCATGATCTCGCAATATAAGCGAGGTTTTAATTTGTGAAATTCTAAAATTATCTCCCTTGCAATTAAAAATATAGCAATTTTCGAACTGCTGTAATTTTTATTCCTGTCAATCAATTTTTGCCATTTTTTCAAAAAACGCTTTGTGTCCACCATTGCTGTTCATCATGATGGTAAAAAATACAGAAAATTCATGTAGCATGTAGCACTATCGATTGCGATTTTCTATGGAGTTCCAATTGAAAGCAGCATTTGCACACAACTTCTAAGAATTGGAGGTCAATATGTGATAGCCTGTTTCTCGTAGCTGATGCAACTAAAGTTCCAAATCTTTTGTGAATAGACGCAAATGGTATCTAAAGAAATGTCACATGTATCAAAGTTTAGAAATGTAGGGTACAGGGAAATTTCGTGATGTTAAATCATAGCATGTTTTAATGATTTTCTCTTCGAAAATGACACAGTGACCCCTTGGGTGTTTAAAGCAATAGTCTACGATGATGTGTTTACGAAAACAAAAACGAATGGTGCTTTTGCACGAAAAAATGAGTCTTCTTATCAAAACATAACAAACTTTGTGCAGTTTTTATCTGTAGTAGCTATAGTAACAGATTGCAATTTTACGTATAGGAACTTTTTTGACTGAGTATATTACACTATCAAAACTGAGAAAAAATAATAATCTGGCATACAAGTCACTATCTCAAGAATTTTTTTTTCATTGGCTAAGTTAACCGATTTCTTAGCTTTATTTGGTGTATTACTTGCTTCCAAAGGAACTAATTTATTTGAATCCCCATGAGCAATTTTCTCCAGGTTCTTCCTTTTCCTACTTTCCACTGATTTCTGTTCTTCTCTTACTCTGTCTCGACGCTCTGTTGATTCTTTTATCTTTTTCTGAGGAGTGTCAATCAATGACTGACTCATTGATGCACTAGAAAAAATTCTCTTTTTTATCATGTTAATGCTCCATCCAGTTTTTCATTTCCTTCTTCAAGCAGCTTTTCAGCAGCATGAAGTTCTTCTTTAGAGTTCTTTTCTTCAACATTCAACTTTTTCATTGTTTCATTCAAAGACTTTTTCTTTTGTTGGTTCTTGTTTTTGTTTTTCAACCTGTGCACGCTCTTCTTTCTTTTGCTCTCTATTCTTCTCCTCCTTTTCTCTATTTTGCTTTTCCTTGTCTATCCTCTCGTTGAAAAATCTATGACTACCTTTGACATAACTTATTAAGTCCTTGGTAAGAGGTACACATTCCTGCTGAATATATTTAGGATCATGGATTTTCACAGCCTGTTTGGAAAGTCTGTTCCCTATAACTGATTCTGATGACAGCTTTACCCTATCTTTTCCCAACATTTTCTAATTATCTAATAGCAGCATTACTATGTGGCAACACCAGCACACCTTATACTACTTTTCCAAGCCTATGTTACTTATCTTTGCCGCAACCAGTTTTCAATTTCAGAATGTCTCTCTAGTAATGATCAATCATTCTCAACTCAACTTCATCATCTTTCTCTATTTTCCAAAGTTTCTCATCAGTTTCCTCCCCTTGGTATACCTTTCACTCATCAGTAAGCAATGCAACATTTTCTGCAAAAGGTAACCTTCTTGCTACCCTTTCTATTGCTGGACTGCTACTGGGCTTATTTCTATGTTCTGGATGTAAACAGCCCAGATCTCTCAGATGTTCATTATCAAATGGAAAATAAGAAAACAGGTTCCAGTATTGAAGAACTTTCTTACATCTAAAAGTGCTCTTTTCTGTTTCCAAGAAAAACTTAATCATGCAGCATTTTAAAAAATATAGGAATTTGGTAAAAATATAGGAAATGGGGTTAAAATATAGGAAAAAAATAGGAAATCTGAAAATATAGGAAAAAATAGGAAAAAAGGAACACTTGACAGCTTTAATTAGAAGCGGGGAAATACCAGTTTTAATGTTTTTCAAAGACGAAAAAACGCAGGTGTAAAAAATTTCGGTGTACAGGCGGGAAAATATGCATATATGGACGCAGGATCTTGAGTCCCGTAAAACCCTGCTTGATGCGTTTTGCCAACTCCATCAAGGGAATGTCATCTTTCTGAACTGAATCATCCCGTTCTTTACAATACCAATCTGTGATACAAGCCATGGGTGCCTTTTCGCCATCAGAACTGGCTTCTGATTTTAATTCATCATATGTTGGTGCACAACATAATTTGTTTTTCGTACTACACATTTAGATTAATAATTTGTTAAGTCCGCATGAAGGTTTCCTAACTCATTAGGGAACCATATTCGAGAACAAAAATCAAACATCTAAAGTTATGCTATGCACAAGAAAGCAACAAAATTAAATTGCCAGAAAATGCAAAGGGCCATAACTCCAACAAACTTTCATTAAAATGGTTGAAAATTTAATAAGGTTATCTCCTCCTCAGTCCAAATCAGTATACCAAATATAAGGACTCTAGCTTAAATACTTTTTCAGATATCTTGCTAACGCGATTTCGATGTTATTTTATAAAAATAGCCATCAGAGGAGATGGCAATACCCGGACCAAAAGCCAATATGACATTCAGAAGACTGTTCTAGAATAGAGAGTGCACCAGAATTAAAACACACTGGTAAGCCCCAGTATATTTTGTATATGTAATGTTTATTGAGACGATCTTCTCCTAATGATACAAAGTATCACTTCTCAACAGATTTCCAATGCACAAAGTACAAGTATACTGAGTTGTGGTTCTTGCACATGAAATGCCTTTTTCAACCTTGTTTATACTGTTCAAGTGTGGGAAGGACCAGCAATATGTCTCAAAGGTATTGGAGCTAAATCCATCACAAAATTATACTGTCAAGGAGATAACTCTTAAACCAGAGCACTCAGAACTGTGGTTCTTGTGTATGCCACGCCTGCTTAACCTCATGTATGCCTGTACCAAGTACCATCAATATGTCTCAAAGGGAGATATGGTATCACAAGGTGGTCGTACTGTTATATTGAAAGGGGAAATAACTCAAATACCACAGATCCAAAAGTGTGGTTCTTGTGCATGACATGCTTTCTATAATTGTATACAATAGTGCCAAGTTCCTTCAATTTATCTCAAATGGTAATGGTACTGTGACAAGGTTATATTGTCAGGGGAGATAACTAACTAGAAATGTGTCCAGACGACACAGATGCCCCCGCCCAGGGCCCCGCCTTACCCTGAAAATCCATGTTGCAACAAAATTTTCTAAGTGTGTGACCTTGACCTTGAGGTCATGGACAGGGTCGGTGGTAAGGCTGAATGAGACTTGGGACCTGTATCTATCATCATTCCAAATATGAAGCCAATCTATAAATATGAGCCCTAAAACTTTAAAAGCTTCATAAGACTAAGTCTGTGACCTTGACCTTGAGGTCAGGGGTGTGGGTATATACAACTTTGGACCTGTAACTATCATCATACCAAATATGAAGCAAATCTATACGGTTTGGTGAGTACGAGCTCTTAATAAACTTTAAATAAAAATTTCTTTGTCTGTGACCTTGACCTTTAGGGCATGTGCATGGGTTGGGGTATTGGACCAGTATCAACCTTCATACCAAATATAAACTTAATTCATCATACGATTTGGAAAACATAAACTCTTAAAATATCTAATTAAAATTTCTAAGTCTGTGACCTTGACCTTGAGCTCATGGGCATGGGTGGGGGTATCACTGAATAAAATGGACAGGTATCTAACATCACATGAAATATAAACTAAATCCATCATACGATTTGGAAAATATCAACTCTTAAAATATCTAATTAAAAATTCTAAGTCTGTGGCCTTAACCTTAAAGCCATAGGAATGAGTGGGGGTATTGCCAAATTAACATTTGGACCTGTATCTATCATCATAGCAAATATAAGCCAAATCCATAATATGGTTGAAAAATTTGAGCTCTTTAAAATTTTTAACATTAAAATTGTCCAAGTCTGTGACCTTGACCTTGAGGTCATAGGCATGGGTGAGGGTATTGCTGAATAAAACATTGTACCTATATCTATCATCATATGAACCAAAGCCATCATAAAAGTTCAGATTCTACCAGGTACAAATACCTTAACTGGAGTCTTTAACATTGAAAATTTCTAAGTCTTTGACCGTGACCTTGAGGTCACAGTCATTGGTGGGGGTATTGCTTAATAAAACTTTGGACCTATATATCATCATACCAAAGATAAACCAATTCCATCAAATGGTTAAGAAAATATGAGTTCTAAAAGTTCAGGCTCTACCTGTTACAAAAACCTTAACCTGAGGTTACAGGATCACGTACGTACACACGTACAGATGGACGTACACATGTACGCACGTACGGAAAACCTAAAAACTATATGCCCCCGACATCATGCCGATGTGGGGGGAATAAAAAACCAGGGCACACAATTTTTAATTCTTGCGCATGACACACCTGCATAACCTCAAGTACATCCCCACCAAGTACCCTCGCTATGTCTCGAAATGTATTGGTTTTGTTTGTGTGATTTGAGGTTTAACATCCCCATCAACACTGTAAAGGTCATTTTGGAGACGTTACTTCCAATTTTGTGGGACTTTTACCTGACACTGAGATGAAATGACATCTTAAGCCCTGCCTCACAATGAAACCAATAGGTTTTATAAGAATGGACGGTCCGACACTCGCACCCCTTTGACTGGGCAGGCTTAGATCCTCTAAGCGATTTACCAGTACTCGTGCGCGGGTCGGTTTCAGCAATGCGTGGAAGCATCATGCAGTCCATCTATTTCATCAAGCCCCGATGGGCAGGGGCCGCTCAAAGTGAATTGGAGGTATGGTGATCACAAGGTGGTCATACTATTATTCTGGAAGGGGAGATAACTCAAATACCCTAGCACCGAGAGTTGTGGTGCTTAGGCATGACACGCCGTCTCCACCTAGTCCACAATTGTGCCAAGTACCATCAATATATCTCAAAGGGTATTGGAGTTATGGCCATCACAAGGTTATATTGTCAGGGGAGATAATTAAACAAGAGGCCCATGGGCCACAATGCTCACCAGAGCTCAGGGGGCCACTGCCCACTGGCAGCAATGTATTTTAATTAACCATGGAAGCCCTGCTTCCAAGGCTGCTATAGATAAAATTTCGACCCAATCAGACTAGTGGCTTCAGAGGTCTGATGTCGCTTGAAGACAACAGATGACAGTTGACAATTTCCCACCTGTGGCAATAGGCCAAAAAGAACATTATTAAAGGAACATTTCTATGGAAGTTTGACAAAATATCTTGAGAGGTATTAATGTCATTTTTCAATTTTCCCCATTATAAGTCAATGGAAACTCTTAACTTGCCATAGCAAACAAACCAAAGAGCCAAATTTCATAAACCAGAGCTCAGGTGGGCACTGCCCAATGGAGCCCTGATTGGTGTCACTAAATGCGTCTTATAAAAAGGAACAGAGACATATATGGTTTAGCGGTGGGGATATGTATGGTTCCTGAGACGTAAGGCCTTTTAAGCAATGGAGGGATTCGGGCATGGCAGATCCCAGAAAAGCAAAAGATTATTGTCACTGAATATGCCTTATCATAAAGATCAAGAATATATATGGTTAAATGGTGGGGATCTGAACGGTTTCTGAGATATGAGGCCCTTTTATGAAGTGGACGGGAGAGAAATGGCCCCTGCGGACCCCCCAAGACAGGGTTGACTGAATGTGTCTAATAACAATGAACAAGAATATATGAGATTATAGGATGGGGATTTGAATGGTTTCTGAGATATATGGCCTATTATTAAGTGGAGTCTTATCATCAGGAACAAGAATATATATGGTTTAGGGGTGGGGATCTGAACGTTTTCTGAGATATATGGATTTTAATGAAGGGGTGGGGCATGGTCCGTGGAACCCCGGGGGGACCCCCATGCTGGTGTCACTGTTTGCGTCTTATCATAAGGAACAAGAATATATATGGTTTAGGGGGGGGGGGGGCTCTGAACAGTTTCTCAGATATATGGTCTTTTGTGAAGTCGAGGGGTGGAGTGTGGCCCGGCCACAACCTGGGTGACCCCTAGGTTGGTGTCACTGAATGTGTCTTATCATAAGGAACAAGAATATATATGGTTTTGGGGTGGGGATCTGTAAGGTTTCTGGAATATTTAGCCTTTTATGAAGTGGAGGGGGTTGGGCATGGCCCCCCGCACATCCCGAGGGACCCCCAAGTTGGTGTCACTGAATGCGACTTATCATAAGGAACGAGAATATATATGGTTTAGAGGTGGGGATCTGTAAGGTTACTGGGATATTGGGCCTTTTATGAAGTGGAGGGGGTGGGGCATGGCCCCGGCACATCCCGGGGGATCCCTAGGTTGGTGCCACTGAGTCATCTTATCATAAGAAACAAAAGTATCTATGGTTTTGGAGTGGGGATCTCAATGGTTTCTGAGATAAATGGCATTTTATGAAGTGGAGGGGGTGGGGCCCAGGTTGGTGTCACTTAATGCATCTTAACATAAGGAACAAGAATACATATAGTTTAGGGGTGGGGATCTGAACGGTTTCTGAGATAAATGGCATTTTATGAAATTGAGGGGACAGGGCATGTCCCCGGCACATCCCGGGGGACCCCCAGGTTGGTGTCACTTAATGCATCTTATCATAAGATAAGAACAAGAATATATATGGTTTAGGGGTTGGGATCTGTAAGGTATCTGAGATATTAGGTTTTTTATGAAGTGGAGAGGGCGGGGCATGGCCCCGGCACAACCTAGGGGACCCCCAGGTTGACATAAAAGCATTATGGCTGAGAGAAGTTTACTCAAGGAACATGTCCATGTAAGTTTTGTCAAAATATCTGCAATGACTTGGCAGTAAATGCCATTTTTCAGTTTCCCCATTATAAGTCAATGGAAACTCTAAGTTGCCATAGCAACAAAACTAAAAGGCCAAATTTCATAAAAAACACAAAACCTGTAAAGGCAAATATGGTGAATATTTTCATAAAGTCTCAGCCTCCTAGAGCATATGGTTTCTGAGGAGATGATTTTTTTAGTATTTTTTTTCTATTTTTTTTTTTTGCATTTTGGTTTCCGTGGCAACCAATAACAAGAGGCCCATGGGCCACTATGCTCACCAGAGCTCAGGTGGGCACGGCCCAATGGCAGCCATGTATTTTAACATGATATCATTTTAATCTACCAAATGAACCCCCATGTCCAAATGAGCACCCATGTGGACTCAGTATCTGAAACATTAGGCCTTTTATGAAGTTGAGGGGGTGGGGGATGGAGCCCTGGTTGGTATCACTAAATGCGTCTTATCATAATGAACAAGAATATATATGGTTTAGCAGTGGGGATCTGTAGGGCCTCTTAAGTGGTGGAGGAGTTGGGGCATGCCCTGTTGATCCCAGGAAAGCCCAAGATTGTTGTCCCTAAATGTGTCATATCATAAGGACCAAGTATATATATGGTTTAGGGGTGGGAATCTGAACGGTTTCTGAGATTTGAGGCCCTTTTATGAAGTGGAAAGGATAGGAATGGCCTCTGCGAACCCCCCTACAGTAGGTGTGCAAATAATAAGGAACAAGAACATACATGATTATGGGGTGGGGATTTGAATGGTTTCTGAAATATAAAGCCTTTTATGAAGTGGAAGGGCGGGGCACATTGCCTCAGCACAAAGTGACCCACAGGTTGGTGTGATTGAACGAGTCTTATCATAAGGAACAAGTATATGGTTTAGGGGTGGGGATCTGAACTATTTCTGAGATATATGGCTTTTAATGAAGTAAAGCGATGGGGCATGGCCTGGGCATGCCCTGGGGACTCCCAAGCTGGTGTCACTGAATGCGTCTTATCATAAGGAAGATGAATATATATGGATTTAGGGTTGGGCTAAGAACAGTTTCTGAGACATAAGGCCTTTTTTGAAGTGGAAGGGGTGGGGCAAGGCCCCGGGGGACTCCCAGGTTGGTGTCAATGAATGTGTCTTATCATTAGGAACAAGAATATATATGGTTTAGGGGTAGCCATCTGTAGGGTTTCCCAGATATTGGGAGATTATGAAATGGAGGGGGTTGGGCATGGCCCGAGCACATGCCTGAGGACCCCCAGGTTGGTGTCACTGAATGCGTCTTATCATAATGAACAAGAATATATATGGTTGAGGGGTGAGGATCTGAACAGTTTCTGAGATATATGGCCTTTTGTGAATTGAAGGGGTGGGGCAAGGCCCCGGCACATCCCTGAGGACCCCCAGGTTGGTGTCAATGAATGTGTCTTATCATAAGGATCAAGAATATATATGGTTTAGGGGTGGGGATCTGTAAGGTTTCCAAGATATTGGGCCTTTTTGGAAATGGAGGGGGTTGGGCATGGCCCCGGCGCATCCCGGGGACTCCCAGGTTGATGTCACTGAATGGGTCTTATCATAAGGAACAAGAATATATATAGTTTAGGGGTGGGGATCTGAATGGTTTCCAAGATATTGGGCCTTTTATTAAGTGGAGAGGGTGGGGCATGGCCTCGGCGCATCCCTGAGGACCCACAGGCTGGTGTCACTGAATGCGTCTTATCAATAGGAACAAGAATATATATGGTTTAGGGGTGGGGATCTGTAAGGTTTCCAAGATATTGGGCCTTTTATGAAATGGAGGGGGTTGGGCATGGCCCCGGCGCATCCCGGGGACTCCCAGGTTGATGTCACTGAATGGGTCTTATCATAAGGAACAAGAATATATGTGGTTTAGGGGTGGGGATCTGAATGGTTTCCAAGATATTGGGCCTTTTATTAAGTGGACGCATACGGGAAAAGTTCGGCCATATGAAATCAAGGGAAATCAAGGGAATGAACCTGTACTGGCAGCTTTTCCAGGTAGCTTCCAGAATTACGCTACTTGACACCTGTTTTAAAGCAATTCGGCTATAGTCGGCAGTTTTCGATGAATATCGGTTGTGACCGTTAATCCTTGTCTCAGACAATTGCTTAAAGTGAATGACCACCATTTTTTTTTCTCAGATCCATTTTATAGTAACACCATTGAGGAATGATAAAATCCCATTCTTCATCTAAACTGTTTCTCTAATTAACTGTAATGGCTCGTTAAAGTTGCTGATAGGGTGTCAGACATGTTTACAGATTATATCTCCTGGGGTGACATCACAGCAACTGCAACTAACAAATCTTGGTATTTTAGCAGCTGAGGATTTTAGAGAAGAAAGTGAACATTAAAATAAAAATGCCTTCTTGTAAGGTCAAATACTGCAGTGAAAAGAGGACAAGGAATTAGCTGTTTTGCTATCCCTGACCCTAAGAAACATAGAGAGTTATGTGAAAAATGGATTCATAATCTTGGAACAGAGAATCTCAACATCAAGACATTTGTTTATGCAAAGCATAACATTGTTTGTGCTAAACATTTTGAAGATAGCTGTTTTCAAGGGGACTTGAAGTTTTCTTTATTACTTATTTCTTTTCTTTTCTTCAATAACCCATTTAGTACTAGAAACCCCAAAACGGGTACCCTGGCATAAATTGCATGCCCAGATCAGATGCCGCAGAATGCGGCGTCTGATCAGGGCCTCCACTGTTTGCTAAAAGTCCAGTCATTTTCCAAATAAATTTTGATGAAAACACAACCTGACACCCCTAAATTTTAAAATGAACTCCTGCTATATATAAAGAGGAAGATTCCATTTGGTACAAAAAGGGTTAATTAATGCATATCATTATCATTTAACCAATCATTACATTAACACGCCTTGACAAGTTTAGGTAATATTTCATTGCATTTCACATGGTATTTTGTGATATTTTTAAAGCATAGATTGTGGATACTCGTTAGAAATGTCTTGATGAGGCGATTCCTTTGAGCACCCATAATTTATGTTTTAGAGAAATTATCAGAATATATACATATATCATTTTTAATCCCTATTTTACCTACAAAAACTCCTCTTCTGTGAACTCGGGCTCATACTGATAGCCCCGAGTACCAAACTCAGGAAAACTGTCTTCAAAGTCTTTATTTTCGTCTAAAGACATAATGAAGCCTTATGTAAGATGCTGAACTGACAGCCTATTCAAAGGATTTTTGAGAATTCAACCTGATTAGAGAGCCTAATCACTTCTCCTATAGTAGCTGCATAGAGAGACATAGAGCTTCTACAGTCTCCATGAGATCAGGATTTTAGCAAACAAGTTGAACCCTGGGAAAGATTTGGATTACCTTGGGGAAAATATGGCTGCTGCCAGAAGACTTCACTGAAACCATTAAATGTTGATTTAATTACCATAGCAGGTTTCAATTGGTAATAAAAGTCAAAGATTAATCATTACAGTAACTTTTTCTTGCAAATGAAGTTATTATGTTAAAAAGGTGGTCATTCACTTTAAGGGTATTACAGTGGCATATTTGTTTTAACTAAATATGATGATTTATTGGTCCATATATAATACGGATTAAATTGCTTTTCAAATATTATAGTATTGTAAGGGAAAGTGTTTGTTTTATGCCGCATTTATAAAATATCCTAATGCCACTTTTATTTATTTATTTATTTTATTTTATTTATTTATTTATTTATTTATTTTTTTGCGAAGTCTTTAGTTAACGAGTCGTTAATTTTTTTATCATTTTGTACAGCAAAAAAAAAAAAAAAAGTGCGAATAGGGTTTGCATCAAATTTGCAAAAAAGCTCCTCACATTTTCCAGTAGAAATACAAGAGTATTAGGTACCTATTGAATAGTTAACGTTTTGACCATTAACGAGTTCATTAACCCATTCAGTAAACCAGAAACACCTAAAGGGGTACCTTGGCAAACAGTGCAGGCCCACATCAGATGTCACAGAACGTGGCGTCTGATCAGGGCCTGTACTGTTTGCTTAAAGTTCAGTCATTTTCCAAATAGATTTTGATGAAAACACAACCTGACACCCCTAAATTTTGAAATGGAGTCCTGCTGTATATAATGTGGAAGATTCCATTTGGTACAAAAAGGGTTAACTTACGCTGCTTTGAACAACTTGGCCTTGATGATCAATGTGTGTTAAGTAGAACGTAGTTGACTCAATGTTAAAGTTTTGATAGTTTTGAGACGGATTGACAAACGCAACTAAGTACAGTTGCTTTGCACTGCTGATTTCCACGTGCCTTTCACTGGTCTGTTTGAAACCCATCATTGAGACTGCTCTAACGAGTACCCACAATCTATGTCTTGGACCAGAAAGAGCTTAATAATTTATGCCCCTGTTAATACAGAGCGTGTTTTTGAGGGGTTCTTCAGGGACTTGCTTTACGTGATGGGAAACGGCTATTTTAAGCCGCACGTCATAGGGCGAAAGCATGCGCAATGTACTGGTTAACCGCTTACGTATAAGCCTGTCCAGGAAAAGAGTGGATAGGTAAACTGACCGGCTCAAAAATGACCTAAAATAGTGTTGACTGGACCGCTAAATTCCAATACAAACAAAAGCTCTGTTGGCCTCGTTAAACAATAAAGGGGAACACAGTCAGCAAACTGTTTCATTTTTAATCATTTCATTTGACAACTAATCGGTTTTTAATCCGTTGAACCCATACTGGCATAACATCACTTAACCCTTTTTGTACCAAGTGGAATCTTCCACCTATAGCAGGAGTACATTTCAAAATTTAGGGGTGGCAGGTTGTGTTTTCTTCAAAACCTATTTGGAAAATGGTTGAATTTTTGTAAAACAATGTAGGCCCAGATCAGTCTGATCCGGGCCGACTGATCTGGGCCTGCACTGTTTGCCACGGTACCCGTTTAGGGGTTTCCAGTCTGAAATGGGTAAATCACTATTAGCAGTGAAATATTTGCATATCTGAAACACTCGTGAAAACTAAGACGTTTTCAACGCACTCGTTAGAAAAGTTTCTTTTTTTCTGCACGAGTGAAAAGTTTTATGTTTTCAATACAATCGATGAAATTATATTTTTGGTATTTTCCTAAAATAAAAAGTAAAAACATACATTAGGTTAACAAGTCCGTGAAATGAACACCCCATAAACCCCACTTTGTATAGGGGAAAACTTGGGTTTACGGGGTATACACTATTTTGCGCTCATTGAAGCGGTTCTAACGAACACCCATAACCTATGTTTGCAGTATAAATAAGAAAATGATCACGGATTTTCATCAGCAAAATAGCTATTTTGGAGATATGAAAAAAAAAAAAAATGCACGTTGACGCGCGAGTGTGTTAATTCTTGCTCCAAAACATCGATTGTGGGTATTCGTTAGGACCGCTGTAAGAGATATATCTTGGAGAAGAAAATAGGATACTTGATAACTAGCGAATAAGATTATATGACAAACCCCAGACCAACCTGGCATCTGCACAATCTGATCAGTGTTCATTGTGCGTTATATGGATATATTTCGTTATAATAGAAAGACTTGAATTGTGCTCAACCCTTTTTCTTTTTTTTTTTTTTTGGGGGGGGGGGGGGGTGGGGGCCGGGGTTGGCTCAATTCTAATTAACAGAAGCTTAGGGGTGAAAGGGAAAGCGTTAACTGGACCGAGTCCATTAACTACAGAGAACGTTTGTCTAAAGATTACCTAACATAAGTTTGTCGATATCATGTCAACAATTAAGGCTTCCGGGCCATAAAGCGATTAGTTTGAATATACACACAGCGCGTGTCAACTCTTAAATTCTATGCATGTATTAATTGATGCCTATTAACTAAAACTTTGTTGAATACTGTTTAGCATTAAAATATATTTTGATTTGCAACCTTGACAACACATTACAAAACATGCCTGTACAACTACATAGTAAATTTTATTGCCGAAAAAAGAGAAAATTTTAAGATGAAAAATTGTGAAATTTTCTGTTGCTCAAAATATAGACTTTGTAACGAGTACCCACAATCTATATACAGAGTAGAAATAAGAAACAAGGTTTACCTCTGTAAAACCCAATTTCATTATATAAAAGTGGGGTTCAAGGGTTCAAAATTAGGCGTGTTTTCGTGATGATTATTTTTCTATGTGTAAATACATGCAATTTATCCCAGAAAATAATATTTGAACCAGGGCACAGCACTCCTTACAATTTACGTGTGCCCAGCAAAGAATCACATCAGCGTGCGCATCCTAGACTTCTCTTGCTGCATGATGAAGCATTGGGTCTTTCGCACAACGTAGGCTCTGATCAGAAAAAGTAAGGGTTTAAGTAGTATTCCCACAACCGCCATGCTTGGCAGTAATTAGCAACAATTGCCAATTAAGCATTTGTGTGAAGTACCCGAAAAAAAAAAAATCACCGAAATCAATATATTTTCGCTAGTCAAAAAAAATCAATATTTTTATCTTTTCTTTCTCCTACTTCTTTTGTAAACAAATATGAAGTCTTTGTTAATTGCGCATCAGTCACATGCAGAAAAATATATGGAACAAGAAAAAAAAAATCAAAAACAGTAAATATATAAATAAGACGAAATAAAAATAAATTTATTTCAGCATTAATTGTCATTAACAAAAATGTCTTCAGCAGCTCACTTTGACATTCGTCTTGAACCAGCTAAAACCCGGAAAGTTCCGATTTTATCCGATGATCGCGTAATATGAGAACCGATAGCTATAAATAGATACAATGAGGAGAGACGGCTAAAAGTACTGAAAATGGCAAGAAAACAACCTGAAAATGACCAACTTTGTTTTTATTTGATCTTCAATTATTTAATACTGTTAGAAAGGAACATCATTTTTCTTCAAGAATCTAAAGTCACATTTTTAACAACGTATTTTATAATTTAATTATTACAGTATAAAAACAGACACCCTCGTGAGTTTTTGCCAATTTTCTTTTAAAGTAAACGAGAGGTTCACGAGACGAAGGGTCCTATTTTCATTTCAAAATTGACCAGTTTAAATTTTATTTAAAAAATATAAAATTATAATCAAAATTAAGATAAAAGATTGAATTTTTATAATTTTCAATCACATTTTCGCTATCTAGCCTAGTATTTTTTCAATCATGTCTTAGATTCACATGCCCTATTAATTTCTATACACTTTGTCGCGCGGTTTAAATCGGACACAGGTAATAGGCGGATTACAATTGTCCCACATGGGGTGGGGCATGTCCTCGGCGCACCCCTGAGGACCCACAGGCTGGTGTCACTGAATGCGTATTATCAATAGGAACAAGAATATATATGGTTTAGGGGTCGGGATCTGAATGGTTTCTGTGATATATGGCCTTTTATGAAGTGGAGGGGGTGGGGCATGGCCCAGGCACAACCTGGGGGACCCTCAGGTTGGCATAAAAGCATATGGTTGAGAGGAGTTTACTCAAGAAACATTTCTATAAAAGTTTTGTCAAAATAACTGCAATGACTTGGCAGTAAATGCCATTTTTCAATTTTCCCCATTATAAGTCTATGGAAACTCTAAGTTGCCATAGCAACCAAACTAATGAGCCAATTTTCATATAAAACACAAACTTTCAATCCCCCAGCCCAAGGATGCTACAGATAAAATTTGGGCTCAATCGGTCCAGTGGCTTCAGAGAAGAAGATGTTTGAAAGTGTTGACGTCAGACGACGACGACGACAACGACGACGACGCCTGACAACTGCCTATCCTATAAGCTCCCCCGGAGCCTTCGGCTCTGGTGAGCTAAAAATGAACAGAAGGCCTAAAATCATACGGCAGATAGTAGATTGCCTATGGAACATTTCTATGCAAGTTTTGTCAAAATATCTGCAGAGGCTTGGCAGTAAATGCCATTTTTCAATTTTCCCCATTATAAGTCTATGGAAACAACAAGTTGCCATAGCAACCAAACTAATGAGCCGATTTTTTATAAAAATCACAAACTTTCAATCCCCCAGCCCAAGGATGCTACAGATAAAATTTGGGCCCAATCGGCCCAGTGGCTTCAGAGGAGATGTCGTTTGAAAGTGTTGACGCCAGACGCCGACGACATACGACAGACGACGGACGACGACGGACAACTGCCTATCCTATAAGCTCCCCCGGAGCCTTCGGCTCTGGTGAGCTAAAAACCAGGGCACCAAGAGTCATGGTTCTTGCACAAGACACGCCTGCTTAACCTCATGTACAACTGTACCAAGTACCACCAATATATTTCAAAGAGTATTGGAGATATCCCCATCACCAGGTAGTGATTCTATTTTATTGCTAAACTAGACAAAGTGCCCAGTGGGGCACGTATACCCCCGTCCAGTGCCATCCCCTTTTAGTGGATATGACAATATGTCTGTGGCATTCAACCTTTCCATATAAACTTTCCATCTAGTCCTTTGAGAATAACTATTGCATTTCAACAAAAATAGTATAATTTATCAAATCCAAATATGAAATTGCTTGTCTTTGCTGAATAACAAAAAATCAAAGTTTGTGGCAAGTTGTAATAATTTTACCTGGAAACAACAAACATAGAATAGGTTGTCATAGAACATTTGCTGAATTAAAGTAGCTGTATTATGCCATAATAAAGCAATACATTTTTGTATTATTACTTGCATTTATTATTGTATGCATTTCAAGAGGAAATATTATGCAAAATTTAACAGTTCTAGTCATTGTAGTTTCTAAGATCAGACGGATCAATACATAAGCTGACAATTCTGACAAGGGTCACAGCATAACAAAAAAAGGAACAAAATAACTAATAATGAACAGATGGAAAGACAAAACTATATAGCCTTTGATATGCCAGGAGTATAATGGAAACAGTTAACACAAAATTTTGACGTAATCAAAATGCTAAAGTCTTAATTATTTACCCCTAGCCCCACCTTATAGTGCAGTTTATATTTTACTTTTGGTCCTTTAAGATCAGCGTAGATATTCTGAGAAATCAGAAACAAATTATTGGTTTAGATTCATATTCTAGACAGGTTTTCAATTTTTTTGGACCCCAGTTTGATTTATAGCAGTCTTTGTATCGACTGCCTATTCGAAATTTGCAAAATTGCAGTATGTTTCCTCTGGCTTTCTTTGCCGGATCATTACAGGGTCGCTGATGAGGCTTTGTTAGCCGAAACTACATAGTATGACCCATCTTCTTTCTTATGAATGTTTTCATTGCTCTTGAGGGAACTCATTTTTGATTTTTAATTGACCAGGAGCTTAGAAATTCCATATTAAATTTATACAATAGAGATATTCCGTACCAAATATGAAGAGAATCTAACATGAGGTTACAGAGAAATGAGCAATCAAAAAGGTTTAACACAAAACTTTGACGTAAAAGTTGACAAACGGATAGACAGCCCAACCATGGGCTTGATCAAGGGGCTCAGATATTCCATATGAAAAGTAATGCTATAGAGATATCCTTTGCCAAATATGAAGAGAATGTAACATGTAGTTACAGAGATATGAGCAGTAAAAAGATTTAACACATAACTTTGACGTAAAAGTTGACAAACGGACGGTCAACCCACCCAGGGGCTTAGATATTCCATATGAAAGGTAATGCTACAGAGATATCCTTTACCGAATAAAAGGAGAATCTAACATGTGGTTAGAGATATGAGAAATCAAAAAAAGGTTTAACACAAAACTTTGGCGTAAATGTTGATGAACGGACGGACGAATGGACAGCCCACCCAGTGGGCTTGATCCACGAACTTAGATATTCCAAATGAAAGTTAATGTTATAGAGATATCCTTTACCAAATATGAAGAGAATCTAACATGTGGTTAAAGAGATATGAGCAGTAAACAAGAGGGCCATGATGGCCCTGGATCGCTCACCTGATCCATAGAGTAACAAGTGGGCCCCGGGGAGGGCCATTATTGACCCCAGGGCTATAATGTGCATAATGTTGAGAGAGGTCTAAAAAGGTGAAGCTTCATACCAAATATCAACAAAGGCTATAATTTGAATAATCATGGCAAAGGTCCACTAGATGGAGCTACACCCCAAATATCAAAGACCTGGGTCTTGCGGTTTCAGAGAAGAGGATTTTTTTTAAAGATATTCCCTACATAAGCCTATGTAAATCCAAATGGCCCGAGAGCGGGGGCATTTTTGGCCTCTGGGCCATAATTTAAATTATCTTGATAGAGGTCAACTAGATGAAGCTTCATACCAAATATCAAAGACATGGGCCATGCTGTTTCAGAGAAAAAGATTTTCAAAGATTATCTCTATATAAGTCTATGTAAAACCAAAGGGCTCTGGGGCGGGGGATTTGTAGCCCGGGGGCTATAATGTGAACAATCTTGGTAGAGGTCCACTAGATGAAGCTCCATACCAAATATCAAAGACATGGGCCTTGCAGTTTCGGAGAAGAAGATTTTTAAAGATTTCCCTATATAAGTCTATGTAAAACCAAAGGGTCTCGGGGCGGGGGCATTTTTGACCCCAGGTCTATAATTTGAACAATCTTGATAGAGGTCAACCAGATGAAATTTCACACCAAATATCAAAGACCTAGGCCTTGTGGTTTCACAGAAGAAGATTTTTACAGATTATCCCTGTATAAGTCTAAGTAAAACCAAAGGCCCCGAGACGGGGGCATTTTTGGCCCCAGGGCTATAATTTGAACAATCTTGGTAGAGGTTTACAAGATGAAGCTTCATACCAAATATCAAAGAACTGAGCCTTGAGGTTTCAGAGAAGAAGATTTTTAAAGATTTTCCCTATATAAGCCGATGTAAAACCAAAGGGCCCTGGGGCGGGGGCATTTTTGGCCCTAGAACTATAATTTGAGCAATCTTGGTAGGGGTCCATCAGATGAAGCGTCATACCAAATAGCAAAGACCTGGGCCTTGCGGTTTCAGGGAAGAAGATTTTTAAAGATTTTCCCTATATAAGCCCATGTAAAACCTCCGGGGCGGGGTCATTTTTGGCCCCAGCACTATAATTTGAACAATCTTGGTAGAGGTCCACAAGACTAAGCTTCATACCAAATATCAAAGACCTGGGCCTTGCGGTTTCAGAGAAGAAGATATTTAAAGATTTTCCCTATATAAGCCCATGTAAAACCAAAGGGTCCGGGGCAGTGGCATTTTTGGCCCCAGCACTACAATTCGAACAATCTTGGTAGGGGTCTACTAGATGAAGCTTCATACTAAATATCAAAGTCCTGGGCCTTGCGGTTTCAGAGAAGAAGATTTTTAAAGATTTTCCCTATATAAGCTCATGTAAAACAAAAGGGCCCCGGGGCTGGGGCATTTTTGGCCCCAGCACTGTGATTTGAACAATCTTGGTAGTGGTCCACTAGATGAAGCTTCATACCAAATATCAAAGACCTGGGCCTTGCGGTTTCAGAGAAGAAGATTTTTTTAAGTTTTCGGTGAAAAAATCTATTTTTGTCTCCTGTGACCTATATGCTCAACGTACCGGAACCATTTGAACAACTTTGAAAGGGGACCACCTAAGGATCATTCCTGTGAAGTTTGGTCAAAATCCGTTCATTGGTTTAGGAGGAGATGTTGTTTGAAGAAATTGTTTACGCACGGATGACAGACAAAAAGTGATCCTAATATTAATCACAAGAGGGCCATGATGGCACTGGATCGCTCACCTGATCCATAGAGTAACAAGTGGGCCCCAGGGAGGGCCATTATTGATCCCAAGGTTATAATGTGCATAATGGTGAGGGAGGTCTAAAAAGGTGAAGCTTCATACCAAATGTCAACAAAGGCTATAATTGTCCACTAGATGAAGCTCCATACCAAATATCAAAGACATGGGCCTTGCAGTTTCAGAGAAGAAGATTTTTAAAGATTTCCCTATATAAGTCTATGTAAAACCAAAGGGTCTCAGGGAGGGGGCATTTTTGGCCCCAGGGCTATAATTTGAACAATCTTGATAGAGGTCCACTAGATGAAATTTAACACCAAATATCAAAGACCTAGGCCTTGTGGTTTCACAGAAGAAAATTTTTAAAGATTTTCCCTTTATAAGTCTCGTATGTAAAACGAAAGGGCCCCGAGGCGGGGGCATTTTTGGCCTTAGGGCTATAATTTGAACAATCTTGGCAGTGGTCCACTAACTGAAGCTTCATACCAAATATCAAAGACCTAGGCCTTGTGGTTTCAGAGAAGACGATTTTTCAAGATTTTCCCTATATAAGTCTATGTAAAACCAAAGGGCCCCGGAGCGGGGGCATTTTTGGCCTCAGGGCTATAATTTGAACACTCTCAAAGACCTGGGCCTTGCAGTTTCAGAGAAGATGATTTTTAAAGATTTTCCCTACATAAGCCTATGTAAAACCAAAGGGCCCCGGCAGGGGCATTTTTGGCCCCAGCACTATAATTTGAAAAATCTTGGTAGGGGTCCACTAGATGAAGCTTCATACCAAATATCAAAGACCTGGGCCTTTTAGTTTCAGAGAAGAAGATTTTTAAAGATTTTCCCTATATAAGCCCATGTAAAACCACAGGGCCCCGGGGCGGAGGCATTTTTGGCCCCAGCACTATAATTTGAACAATCTTGGTAGGGGATCACTAGATGAAGCTTCATACCAAATAGCAAAGACCTGGGCCTTGCATTTTCAGAGAAGAAGATTTTTGGAGATTTACCCTATATAAGCCCATGTAAATACAAAGGGCCCCAGGGTGGGGGCATTTTTGGCCCCAGCAATATAATTTGAACAATATTGGTAGGGGTCCACTAGATGAAGCTTCATACCAAATATCAAAGACCTGGGCCTTGTGGTTTCAGAGAAGAAGATTTTTGGAGATTTTCCTATAAAAGCCCATGTAAAACCAAAGGGCCCAGGGGCGGGGGCATTTTTGGCCCAAGCACTATAATTTGAACAATCCTGGTAGGGGTCCACTAGATGAAGCTTCATACCAAATATCAAAGACCTGGGCCTTGCGGTTTCAGAGAAGAAGATTTCGGTGAAAAAAACTTTTTTTTTGCTCCTGTGACCTTTATGTGCAACGGACCGTAACCATTTGAACAACTTTGAAAGGGGACCACCTAAGGATCATTCCTGTGAAGTTTGGTCAAAATCCGATCAGTGGTTTATGAGGAGATGTCGTTTGAAGAAATTGTTTACGCACGGATGACAGACAAAAAGTGATCCTAATATTAAACACAAGAGGGCCATGATGGCCCTGGATCGCTCACCTGATCCATAGTGTGACAAGTGGGCCCCAGAGAGGGCCATTATTGGCCCCAGGGCTTTAATGTGCATAATGTTGAGGGAGGTCTTAAAGGTGAAGCTTCATTCCAAACATCAACAAAGGCTATAATTTGAACAATCTTGGCAAAGGTCCACTAGATGAAGCTACACATCAAATATCAAAGACCTGAGCCTAGCGGTTTCAGAGAAGAAGATTTTTAAAGAGTTTGCCTATATAAGCCTATGTAAAACCAAAGGGCCCCGGGACGGGGGCATTTTTTGGTCCCAGCACTATAATTTGGTCAATCTTGGTAGGGGTCCACTAGATGAAGCTTCATACCAAATATCAAAGTCCTGGGCCTTGTGGTTTCAGAGAAGAAGATTTTTAAAGATTTTCCCGATAAAAGTCTATGTAAAAACAAAGGGCCCCGGGGCGGGGGCATTTTTGGCCCCAGCACTATAATTTGAACAATCTTGGTAGGGGTCCACTAGATGAAGCTTCATACCAAATATCAAAGTCCTGGGCCTTGTGGTTTCAGAGAAGAAGATTTTTAAAGATTTTCCCTATATAAGCCAATGTAAAACCAAAGGGCCCCGGGGCGGGGGTATTTTTGGCCCCAGCACTATAATTTGAACAATCTTGGTAGGGGTCCACTAGATGAAGCCTCATACCAAATATCAAAGACCTGGGCCTTGTGGTTTCAGAGAAGAAGATTTTTAAAGATTTTCCCTATATAAGCGAATGTTAAACCAAAGGGCCCCGTGGCGGGGGCATTTTTTGACCCAGCACTATAATTTGAACAATCTTGGTAGGGTTCCATTAGATGAAGCTTCATACCAAATATCAAAGTCCTGGGCCTTGTGGCTTCAGAGAAAAAGATTTTTAAAGATTTTCCCTATATAAGCCTATGTAAAACCAAAGGGCCCCGGGGCGGGGGCATTTTTGGCCCCAGCACTATAACTTGAACAATCTTGGTAGATCTCCACTAGATGAAGCTTCATACCAAATATCAAAGACCTGGGCCTTATGGTTTCAGAGAAGAAGATTTTTAAAGATTTTCCCTATATAAGCCAATGTAAAACCAATGGGTCCCGTGGCGGGGGCATTTTTTGTCCCAGCACTTAAATTTGAACAATCTTGGTAGGGGTCCACTAGATGAAGCTTCATACCAAATATCAAAGTCCTGGGCCTTGTGGTTTCTGAGAAGAAGATTTTTAAAGATTTTCCCTATATAAGCCTATGTAAAACCAAAGGGCCCCGGGGCGGGGGCATTTTTGGCCCCAGCACTATAATTTGAACAATCTTGGTAGGGGTCCGCTAGATGAAGCTTCATACCAAATATCAAAGACCTGGGCCTTGTGGTTTCAGAGAAGAAGATTTTCCCTATATAAGCCTATGTAAAACCAAAGGGCCCCAGGGCGGGGGCATTTTTGGCCCCAGCACTATAATTTGAACAATCTTGGTAGGGGTCCACTAGATGAAGCTTCATACCAAATATCAAAGACCTGGGCCTTGTGGTTTCAGAGAAGAAGATTTTTTAAGTTTTTGGTGAAAAAAATCTATTTTTGGCTCCTGTGACCTAGATGTGCAACGGACCGGAACCATTTGAACAACTTTGAAAGGGGACCACCTAAGGATCATTCCTGTGAAGTTTGGTCAAAATCCGATCAGTGGTTTAGGAGGAGATGTCGTTTAAAGAAATTGTTTACGGACGCACGGACGCACGCACGGACGCACGCACGCACGACGGACAAAAAGTGATCCCAAAAGCTCACCTCGTCACTACGTGACGGTGAGCTAAAAAGGTTTTACAAAAAACTTTGACGTGAAAGTTGACAAACGGACAGACAGCCCATCCAGGGGCTTGACCCAGGGGCTTAGATATTCCATATGAAAGGTAATGCTTTAGAGATATCCTTTACCAAATATTAAGAGAATCTAACATGTGGTAACAGAGATATGAGCAATCGAAAAGGATAAACACAAAGCTTTGACATAAATGTTGATGAACGGACGGACAGATGGACAGCACACCCAGGGGCTTGACCCGCGAGTTTAGATATTGTTAATGAAAGGTAATGCTATAAAGGTATTCTGTACCAAATACGATGAGAAGCCAACATGTGGTGACAGAGATATGAGCAATCAAAAAGGTTAAACACAAAACTTTGACGTAAAAGATCAAAGTTGACAAACAGACGGACAGCCCACCCAGGGGCTTGACCCAGGGGCTTAGATATTCCATATGAAAGGTAATGCTATAGAGATATCCTTTAAGAAATAATAAGAAAATCTTACATGTGGTTACAGAGATATGAGCAATCAAAAAGGTTTAACACAAAACTTTGACATAAATGTTGATGAATGGACAGACATACGGACAGACTGCCCACCCAGGGGCCTAACCCCCGAGCTTAGATATTTCAAATGGAAGGTAATGCTGTAGAGATATCCTGTACCAAATATGAAGAGAATCCAACATGTGGTTACAGAGATATGAGCAATCAAAAAGGTTTAAGGCAAAACTTTGACGTAAAGGTTGACGAACGGACGAAGAAACGAACGAACGAACAAAGGAACGAACGAAGTAACGAACGAACTAACGAACGGACGAAAAGACGAAAACTATATACCCACTGACATACTTTGTATGTCGGGGGTATAAAAACCATGTCATCCAGAGTTGTGGTTCTTGCCCATGACATGCCGTCTCAGCCTTGTGAACAACCGTGCCAGGTACCTTCAACATATCTCAAAAGGTATTGGAGTTATGGTCATCACAAGATAGTCACTCTATTTTATTAGAAGGTGAGATAACTCAAAAAACCATGACAGCTAGAGTTGTGGTTCTTGTGCATGACACGCCGTCTCAGCCATGTGAACAATTGAGCCAGGTACCATCAATATATTTCAAAGGGTACTGGAGGTATGGCCATCACAAGGTAGTCATTCTATTTTATTAAAAGGGGAGATAACTCAAAAACTATGGCAGCCAGAGTTCTAGTTCTTGCGCATGACACACCGTCTCAGCCTTGTGAACAATTGTGCCAAGAACCATCAATGAATCTCAAAGGGTATTACAGTTATGGCCATCACAAGGTTGCGCCTACGGACGGACATACAGACAACCGGATGGATGGACAGATTGACGGATGCCAGGCTGATCGCTATATCCCCTGAATCTATTCGGTCGGGGGATAAAAGGGGAAATAACTCGAAAAGGGGAGATAATTTGGGTAAGAAATAAAATGACGGTCACCCTTTTTTTCATGAGGAATTCCTGCATGAAATTTCAAAACAATAGCATATATGGTTATAAAGTTAGCGTGATGTACACATGAATAGACAAACGGACAAACGAATTGACAAGCCAGAAGCAATATGCCCCCAGTTGGGAGAGCATAAAAATTGAGCGACCATTTTTCGCTTATTTTTATGCTCAAGGGCATGTAACTCAAAAGCCCTTGGTCCTGCGAGGCCCGAATTCTAACTCGACATAGACTGCATGCCTCTCCTGATTATCTGAAAGTTTGATAAAGATCAGATCAGAAACTGGGACGTCCTTTTTCCGTTGTAAGCCTACGGTAAAATTTTTCACGCTCAAGGGAACGCAACTGCAAAACCGGTTGTCAGATTCGATCCTAATTCGAACTCGTCTGAGATATTATGCATGTCCTTGTTTACTAAAAGTTTAAAAAAGATAAGACCAATAACAGCTGAGAACAAAAAAAACATTTCTTAGATAGAAAATAAATATAGTAGAACTTCGAACATCGATGCCTCGTTTACCATGGATGAGTCGAACCCGTTCTTGAGTCCCTAGCGAAATCCTTTACATAAGAAATAGTGGGGGATTATTTAGGAGATTTTAGTCTTTTATCTTGCAAATGTGTGTTGTGTGTACTCATTAGAATCGTCTCGATGAGGCGATTCTAATGAGTACACACAGCATACAATTTCATTATAGAAAACCGAAAGGATGTTTAAAATTATCACGTTATGCCCCTTGACAGTAACCCTCAGTGGCTCGAACTACCCCTGTCTCGAACAGATTTTCGAGGTCCCAAAGGTGTTCGAGCCATTGAAGTTCGACGACTGTACATGAATAACAGTCCAAAACTATTTAATGGAAATTGTTAACAAGAGGGCCCAATGGTCCTATATCGCTCACCTGTGTACCAGAAAATCATTAGTGTAGGAGACCACTTGACATTGCTACATACTAAATACAGTAGAGCTTCGATGGCTCGAACACCGACGCCTCGTTTACCATGGCTAAGTCGAACCCGTTCTTGAGCCCCTAGGGAAATCCTTGACACAAGAAATAGTGGGGGATAATTTATAAGATTTTCGTCTTTTATCTTGCTAATGTATGCTGTGTGTACTCATTAGAATCGCCTCGATGTGAGTACACACAGCATACATTTTCATTATACAACACAGAAAAGATATCCAAAAGTATATCGTATACCTCCTGGCAATCTCCCTCAGTGGCTCGAACTACCCAGGACTCGATTTTCGAGGTCCCAAAGGTGTTCGAGCCATTGAAGTTCGACTGTATCTAAGCAGATGACAATTGTCGTGATTGGCTTCTTATGGGTTAACCCATATCCCACTAAACAGGACAACCCTACCCTTTGCAAAGAGTGTAGATCTAGATCTGAAGAAACCATCTGATCAGGTTCTACACTATTTGACATTCAGTTTCTGAATTTGTAGGAATGAATTATTTGGTTCAAAGCCAGAAATGGGTGCAGGCTGGATTATTTTTCAACATTTCACTCGGGGCATCTAGATTTTGCCAAAATTCATAGGAACAAGACCAATTTTTTACTCGTCCTCCAAAATTTTCTCGTCATAGTAAGTAGACTGGTGGTGTTTTCCAGCCCTGGGGTGTGGCTAAATTAATTTATTCAGCAGGATAAGGGAAAACAACAGCTCTTCCTGGACTTCATCTAGGCAAGCTAAATTGTCATTTACCCATAAGATGCCAAGAAAAACTGCATCTGAAAATGTCATCTGTTTGTGTCTCATCTGTTTTTGTCATCTGCTGAATCTTCTTGCAAACTTTTTGAAAATATTTTTGCATACAGACAAACAGTGTGGACCCAGATCAGACTGCTCCTAGAGGAGCAATCTGATCTGGGTTTACACGGTTTCCAACAGCAACTTTTAAAGTTACCGGTAGAAGAAAAAGCAGACAACAACTGTGGTGATTAACATCTTAAAGATTAAACATGTAATGTATACATTTTCTAGTGGTTGAACATGGCTAAAGTGTTGTGGTTGGTTATCATATGGAATTGACCCATGGTTGGACTAGAAATGTTTTCAGAGGAAAACAATGTCCCCCACCATAAAAACATCTTAAACACCCATTTGACTTTAATAACTAGGTTAAAGTCACCAAAATGTAAGCTGCAAACAAGCTATGTTGGCATTGGCCCAAAATTGACTGTATTTGGGGTGCTGTGACCTTGAAAAAAGATCAAGGTCACCAATATCTTATCAAATCTGCGGTTTGTTGTAATGATATATTGTACCAAGTTTGACTAAAATCAATCAATTCCTTAATGAGATAGAGAGTAGACAAGCCATTTTTGGCCCATAATTGACTATTTTGGGAGCCTGTGACCTTGAACAGAAGGTCAAGGTCATCAAAATCTGTGTCTATGCAAGTTTGGTCAAAATCCATCCATAGGTTCAGGAGATATAATGCTTCAAACAGGCTATGCCGACACAGACCCTGACGCCAACGGGATCCACACCAAAAACAATATGTCCCCCTCCCCTCCGGTTGGGGGGGGGCATAATAAGCACCAATCACTCAAACTACGATAAATATTTGCAGTGAAATTCTTATTTCCACATAGTTTTGAAACTGGAAGCTTGTTGGCAAGAATTCCGCTAAAGGCTTTGTCACGCCTGTGGGAGTGCAAAGTCGGCGAATCATGTAATCTAGGACAAGGTCAAATATTAATGTTTCCATACAAGTTGCCATTCCTGGATGCAAGCTTGTACCAACCATCATTCATGAAGCTGTAACAGCTGTTGAGAAATGAACTTAAACATTAGTTTGAACACAAGGGTTGATGCAATAGTTCACCTAGTCAGTGAACCATGAAATTTAGGTCAAGGTCACATTATGGATGCTTGCATTAAAATTGCCATCCCTAGATACAAGTTTGTACCAAGTATCTTTAATAAAACTCATATAGTTCTTTTGAAATGAACTTGACCATTAGGGTGAACGAGAGGGTGGTCACAATATTTCACTAAGTCAGGGAACCATAAAATGTAGGTCAAGGTCAAATATGGATGCTTGCATTAAAATTGCCATCCCTAGATACAAGTTTGTACAAAATATAATTAATGAAGCTCTTACATTCTTGAGAAATAAACTTGACCATTAGGGTGAACGCTAGGGTGGTCGCAATATTTTACAAAGTCAGTGAACCATGAAATGTAGGTCAAGATCAAATATGGATGCTTGCATTTAAGTAACCATTCCCAGATACAAGTTTGTACAAAGTATCATTAATGAAGCTCTTATAGTTCTTGAGAAACAAGGCATCGCATGCGATTCAAATCCCCTCGCACAAGACAACTTCTTGTGTGGAAAACATTGAAATGGCAAAAGTCCAACTTGCTTGAGATATTATCATATGCAACAGTTGTGTAAAATTTGTTAAAAAATCAATCAATAAATGTAGGTTCTAGAGTGATGACAATGTTTCTCTAAAAAAAGCCATAGTGACCTTGACTTGAGGCCATGACCGCGAAAGTAGATCTTGCTCAAGATATTATCATAAGCATCTTTTGTGTGAAGTTATATTAAAATCTGTTAATAAATGTAGGCTGTAGAGCGATGACAAAGTTTTTCTAAAAATAGCCACAGTGACCTGGACCTTGAGGTCATGGCCTTGAAAGTTAAAGCAACTCGAGATAGTATCATAAGAAACATTTGTGTGAAGTTCTATTAAAATCCATCAATAAATGTAGGCGCTAGAGCGATGACAAAGTTTTTCTAAAAAAAGCCACAGTGACATTGACCTTGAAAGTCGAAATAGCTCGAGATATTGTCATAAGGAACATTTGTGTGAAGTTATATTGAAATCGGTGAAGAAATGTAAGCGCTAGAGCCATGACAAAGTTTTTCTAAAAATAGCCACAGTGACCTTGACCTTGAAAGTCGAACTCGTTCGAGCTATTGTCATAAGGAACATTTGCATGAAGTTATATTGAAATTAGTGAAGAAATGTAGGCGCTAGAGCGATGACAAAGTTTTTCTAAAAATAGTCATTGTGACCTTGACCTTGAAAGTCGAAATCACTCGAGATATTGCGTACGGAACATTTGTGTGAAGTTATATTGAAATCGGTGAAGAAATGTAAGCGCTAGAGCGATGACAAAGTTCTTCTAAAAAAAGCCAGTGACCTTAACCTTGAAAGTGGAACTCGCTAGAGATGTTGACATAAGGAACATTTGTGTGAAGTTATATTGAAATCGGTATAGAAATGTTAGCGCTAATGCGATGACAAAGTTTTTCTAAAAATAGCCACAGTGACCTTGACCTTGAGGACATGACCTTGAAAGTAGAACTCGCTCGAGATATTTTTAGAAGGAACATTATACATTGAAATTGGTGAAGAAATGTAGGCGCTAGAGCGATGACAAAGTTTTTCTAAAAATAGCCACAGTGACCTTGACCTCAATACCTTAAAAGTCAAACTTGCTCAAGATATTTTAATAAGGAACATTTGTGTGAAGTTATATTGAAATTGGTGAAGAAATGTAGGCGCTAGTGCGATAACAAAGTTTTTCTAAAAATAGCCAGTGACCTTGACCTTGAGGTCATGACCTTGAAAGTCGAAATCGCTCGACATATTGTCATATGGAACATTTGTGTGAAGTTATATTGAAATCAGTGAAGAAATGTAGGCACTAGAGCAATGACAAAGTTTTCTAAAAATAGCCACAGTGACCTTGACCTTGAGGTCATGACCTTGAAAGTAGAACTCGCTCGAGATATTGTCATAAGGAACATTTGTGGGAAGTTATATTGAAATCAGTGAAGAAATAAAGGCGCTAGAGCGATGACAAAGTTTTTCTAAAAATAGCCAGTGACCTTGACCTTGTGGCCATGACCTTAAAGTCGAACTCACTCGAGATTTTGTCATAAGGAACATTTGTGTGAAGTTATATTGAAATCAGTGAAGAAATATAGGCACTAGAGCGATGACAAAGTTTTTCTAAAAATAGCCACAGTGACCCTGACCTTGAGGCCATGACCTTGAAAGTCGAACTCGCTCGAGGTATTTCTATAAGGAGCATTTGTGTAAAATTATATTGACATTGGTGAAGAAATGTAGGTGCTAGAGCGCTGACAAAGTTTTTCTAAAAATAGCCACAGGGACCTTGACCTTGAGGTCATAACCTTGAAAGTCGAACTCGCTCGAGATATTGTAATAAGGTACGTTTGTGTGAAGTTATATTGAAATCAGTGGACAAAAGTAGGCGCTAGAGCGATGACAAAGTTTTTCTTAAAATAGCCACAGTGACCTTGACCTTGTGGCCATGACCTTGAAAGTCGAACTAGCTCGAGATATTTTAATTAGGAACATTTGTGTGAAGTTATATTGAAATTGGTGAAGAAATGTAGGCGCTAGAGCGCTGATAAAGTTTTTCTAAAAATAGCCACAGTGACCTTGACCTTGAGGTCATGACCTTGAAAGTCGAACTCGCTCGAGATATTGTAATAAGGAACGTTTGTGTGAAGTTATATTGAAATCAGTGGAGAAATGTAGGCGCTAGAGCGATGACAAAGTTTTTCTTAAAATAACCACAGTGACCTTGACCTTGTGGCCATGACCTTGAAAGTCGGAATCGCTCGAGATATTTTAATTAGGAACATTTGTGTGAAGTAATATTAAAATTGGTGAAGAAATGTAGGCGCTAGAGCGCTGACAAAGTTTTTCTAAAAATAGCCACAGTGACCTTGACCTTGAGGTCATGACCTTGAAAGTCGAACTCGCTCCAGATATTGTCATAAGGAATATTTGTGTGAAGTTATATTACCAGAGATTCAACTGCGGTGAAGTTGATGTCGCACCTGCTCCCCACTTGCCCAACACAAAAAAAAAAGTTTATTTAAGGCAGAGGCAGAAGAGGTGAATATAGGGCTTTGAGAAGAATCCATAGCCTATATATGTGAGGTAAAAAACTGACTAATTTCACAATGTGATAAAATGAACTGAAATGATCCAAGAATTATATCCAAAGCATATGAACATCCTCATATCATGGAGAAAACACAAGCTAAGTTTCAAAATGATTAGTATAAAACTGTAAGAGGAGTTGCGATGACGAGGTACCTATTAAATATCAACTGAAGGTTAACAATGACTAAGTTCACAATGTGGAAAAAGTGACAAAAATTGATCCGAAGAATAAGTCAAAACCACATGCAGGGCCTCATTCCATGGCAAAAACACATGCAAAGTTTCAAAATGATTAGTATAAAACTGTAAGAGGAGTTGCGGTGACAAAGAGGTACCTCCTGTATATCAATTGAAGCTTAAAAATGACTAAGTTCACAATGCGCAAAAAGCGAAAAAAAAAAAAATTCTGAGAATTATGTAGAAATCACATGCACATCCTCATACCATGGCAAAAGCACTTGCAAAGTTTCAAAATGATTGGTATAAAACTGTAAGAGGAGTTGCGATGACAAGAGGTACCTATCATATATCAATTGAAGGTTAAAAATGACTAAGTTCACAATGTGAAAAAAAGTGATAAAAATTGATCCGAAGCTAAAGTCCAAATCACATGCATATCCTCATAGCATAGCAAAAACACAAAAAGTTTCAAAATGATCAATATAAAACTGTAAGAGTAGTTGCGATGACAAGAGGTACCTATTGTATATCAACTAAAGCATAAAAATGGCTAAGTTCATAATGCGCAAATAGTGAAAAGAAATATTCTGAGAATTATGTCGAAACCACATGCACATCCTCAAACCATGGCGAAAGCACACGCAAAGTTTCAAAATGATTGGAATAAAACTGTAAGAGGAGTTGCGATGACAAGAGGTACCTATTGTATATCAACTAAATCATAAAAATGGCTAAGTTCATAGTGTGCAAAAAATGAAAAAAAAATATTCTGAGAATTTTGTCGAAAGCACATGCACATCCTAAAACCATGGCAAAAGCACACGTAAAGTTTCAAAATGATTGGTATAAAACTGTAAGAGGAGTTGCGATGACAAGAGGTACCTATCATATATCAATTGTTGGTTAAAAATGACTAAGTTCACAATGTGATAAAATGTGACAAAAATTGATCGGACAATAAATATGTTCTATAAAAGGGTTATCCTTTGGAAGCAAGGAATACACCACGAAGTGAAAAATATGGAGTGTACATGTTTTCTGGGCCAGACTAGCTAGTTTCGGCCAATAAGGCCTCATCAGTGACCCTCAGACCACATGTGCATCCTCATACCATGGCAAAAACACACGCAAAGTTTCCAAATAATCGGTAGGAAACTGTAGGAGGAGTTGCGATGACAAGACACCCAGTGTAAAATGTTGACGGAAAGACGGACGGACAACCGGACGGACGAACGAACGGACGGACGGAACTTGCACGCCTATGTCTTCCTGCTAAAGCAGGTGCGACAAAAATCGGTCAAGAAATGTAGGCGCTAGAGCGATGACAAAAGTACGTACGTACGTGTGTACGTACGTTCGGGACAAATGCTATATCCCCCCTCACAACTATGTTGCGCGAGGGGATAATAAACTTGACCATTAGGGTGAACGCTAGGGTGGTCGCAATATTTTACGAAGTCAGTGAAACATGAAATGTAGGTCAAGGTCAAATATGGATGCTTGTATTTAAGTTGCCATCCACAGATACAAGTTAGTGCCAAGTATTGTTAATGAAGTTCTTATAGTTCTTGAGAAATAAACTTGACCATTTGGGCGAACGCTAGGGTGGTCGCAAATGTTGACGCCTTGACAAACAGACGCACGGATGGAAAACTGGGTAACTATATGGTACCATGCTAATAGCATGCGCAACAAAAATGGCCATAGGCTATCAATGTGGTCATTATTCTAGATAATCTAAACATTTTGAGATGTCTTTAATTGCAGACTGTGTAGTGAACATTTATTTGCTCTGGATGCTAACTACAGTATAAAAGTATCATCAAAGCACTGAACTGTTTGGTCGATTGTCTCTTAGAGTAGGTTGTTTGTTTTGTTTGATTTGAGGTTTAACATCCCCGTCAACACTTTAAAGGTCATTTCGGAGACGTTGCTTCCAATTTTGTGGGACTTTTACCTGACATCGAGATGAAATGACTTCTCAAGCCCTGTCGCCCAATGAAACCAACAGTGTTTATTAGCATAGGCAACCCGCCTCGCACCGCGGTTCCTGGACAGGCTTAGATCCTCTAAGCGGTTTACCAGTACTAGTATGCGGGCCGGATTCAGCTCTGCGTGGAAGCATCATGCAGCCCATATATTTCTTCAAGCCCCTTTGAGTGGGGCCGTAGGTTGGGAAATAGTCCTAGATTGAGAATAAAACCATTTCTTTAACCCTTAAATTCCACTTTTTAAGCAAACAGTGTAGAGCCTGATCTGAAGCCGCTTTATGCAGCATCTGATCTTGATCTACATTGTTTGCCAGGATTCCAGTCCAGATTGTATAGATCACCTTCTTATGCAACACTCTGACCCCACAGCAGCTATTTTCCAAATTCAGGATTATCGCACGAATCGCGATAATATCTTTTATTTTTGGTGCAGACAGAAGTTGGGACTGCTGGCCTTGACTTATTGTAATAAGTAATACATCGTCACTCACCTATGGAGTCGAGGAAACGTTGCTTGCAAGTGAAAATAATATTTATTGTCAGGTTGTCCGCCATCGCTACTGTGTCTGCAGACGCTTGCAATTACATTCGTCTCCGCCGGATCAATAACTGATCAGGCGATATGCAAATTTATGGAAATTTAATCTGTGGAACCTGAGCGCAATCGCTATCCTTTTCCTTCCTGCATTCCGAGAGAAAGGATTCACAAAAATTGTTTGAAAACCCACCTGAACCTTCCACTGGGTCCAGGAAGGCGGTCTCAATTGCATTACTTCGATACTGCTGTTAGTTTTTACAATTTCAGGCGTATTCAGCTGATAACGGTTTACACAATATTCCGGCCTCTAGGTCAGCCGGGTGTTGATGGGTGCTGCTGTGAACTTTCGAGGACAGGCTAGATGGATGGGAACATTAACTTTCTTTCGTGGCACAAGTGGGCTAACATTAACTAACCTGTTGAGGGATCAGTAAAGAACAAACTAGTTGGATGCTTCAAGCTTATGTATTTATATATGTTTATTCTCATATAATAGATATACATTCAATCAACTGTACCATTTGTGGAAGGATACTATAACAGACCTGGCTGGCACAAGGCCTTTAACTTCGCTGAATTGGGTGTGAGTGGAATAGCGGAATTCAGCGGCCATCGAGTGGGCGCCGTGATGAGCTATACAATTATGTTATACCGAAACATACAAATTAGTCCATTAAAACCAATAACCTAACCAATAACCTGGCTTGGCTTCTGCCAATAACAGGTTGTTGGGCTACTTTAATAAGCTGTGAACGGCCTCACCCCTGGCCCCTTCGGGGCAACCTGGTGGTGACGTCTTGCTCAATCTCGGAAAAGGTCTGCTCAGAGCAGGCGTTAAGTCTGCAATAAGGCAGTCCGCACATTTGCATATTTTCGAGGAATTTTAGGGATTATGGATAGGTATTATGGATAGGAAATATGAATTATGGATAGGATTTATTTAATCGGAGCATTTTTAAGCTGGATTTACAGGACCGAAAAATAGGAAAGCTATATATGCAATCACTTTAAAGCTAGATCATCGCGGCGCCCACGGTGGCCTCTGGGTCCAGTTCCCGCGTCCATAAAACCCCATTTTAATGTGGATAGTGATATCTTCGGATGATTATCATAATGATTTTTGTTGATGTCTTTTGTTGGAATTGGAAGTAATAAATGATCAAAATGTTATATGTTGTTGATTATCATACTGATTTTTGTTGATGTCTTTTATTGGAATTGGAAGTAATAAATGATCAAAATGTTATATGTTGTTTGCTGTCAGTCTCCTAAGTAAATAACTGTTATTCCGACAAGTCAGTGATGGACTTTGGGTCGACTGACAATAATCCCAAAAATTGTGCTAACAACTGTATAAATGAGCGTGTAACGTCAAAACCTTAATCAATTTCAGTATACATTTGCCATAAATGGGTAATTTTTAAATTGGTTAATAGGCAAACCATTGTCATTTGAGCTGACATAAGACAAAACCTAAGTGAAGACATTGGCCCAATCGTTTAAAAATCATTAGCTTTATGAGCTCATTAGCTGTCAGAATGTTATCTGTTCTAATCAGTACACTGTCTTATAGAGTTGTATGTTTTGCTAAAAATGTGAGAAGCTTTTGCAAATGCAAAAGCTACTCATATTTTTTCAGCAAAAACATAAGCATATTTGGCCATACTAAAATATACTGAACTGAAAAAGAAACGCAACGTTTTAACCCAAAAGATTTTCATGCAACCATCAGGTTGACTGAAAAATCATTTTGCGATTTACTTTCATACTTTTTTAACTTTCTTATGCAGAAAACATTTTGGCGATATCTGTACAGTTTAACGCTCCACTTGGCAATTCGTTGTTTTCAACATTTCCTTGTGCAGTACATTAAATGTATACAGTAACCTCATCATATTGGCATATTGTGTTACCTGGAGTTTAGGTTTCAAAGTCCGGTAAAATTTCTCTACTGAATATGGTACGTTTGACGCAAGATCAATGTAACGTATCTGTCCAAATGCTTCTACGTGGGACATCTCAGGCTGTCATTGCCAGGAACTTCCAAGTGATTGCCAGGGACTTCCAAGTGAGTAAATCGATGATAACTCACTTGTACCAGCGTCTACCTCAAACGGGAATGCCAAATGACAGGCTCAGAAGTGGACGTCCACGCGTCACGACACGTCGATAGGACCGATACATCCGTCTAATCCACCTTCGTAATCGGTTCTGTACAGCCGTCGAGGTCTCAGCTGACACCAGGAACGCACAACAATCGAATAAGTGCAGATACTGTCAGGAATCGCTTTCGAGAGTTTGGCTTATGTCCTCGTTGTCCGTACGCTGGTATGCCATCAACACCACGACTACGACAGGTAAGAATGGCATGGCTCACACAACATAGGCCAAACCTGTTTTCCCTTCGTCAGTGGCATAACGTAATGTTTTCTGACGAGTCCAGGTTGTAGTTGTACAGAGCTGACGGCTGTCAACGTGTGTATAGGCGTGACGGAGAGCGTTATCCTGACAATTGTTTTGTTGAACGCGATCGATTTGGAGGCGGTAGGTTGGTGGTGTGGACTGGCATATCTTATGGTCACAGAATGCCCCTGGTACTCATTGATTGATCTTCGATAGCTCAGCGTTACACTGACCTCGTTTTACGACCGGTAGTTGTTCCATATGTACAACAGAACAATGTTACGTTTCAACAGGATAACGCTCGGGCGCATGTAGCAAGGCTCAGCAGGGCGTTTCTTCAGCAAAAAAAACAACAAAAAAACGTTGATGTGATGCACTGGCCTCCGTATAGTCGAGATCTCTCTCCTATAGAACATCTGTGGGACGTCTTGGATAGGCGCATGTGTAACCGCCCCCAGCCGCCAGCAACGTCAAGCATTGCGTCTCATGCTCATACAGGAGTGGAATGCTATTCCCCAGGCAAAGATTAATCGTTTAATCCTGTCCATGACCAGACATGTGCATGCAGGACTGAATGCAAACGGAGGATATACTCGCTATTAACTGCTTATGTTTTGAACTTGTGAAATGACTACCTCTATGACAAAACGGATTTGTGTTCCAAACATTCTCACTGGAAATTGAACTCTCTATGGTAGTTACATTCAGGAATGATTATTTTATTGCGTCATTAAATCGATTTTACGCAAACATGATTATTTCTGCAAATACTCACATTTATATTTGGAGTTGCGTTTCTTTTTCGGTTCAGTATATATATCAAAGTTTAATAATATGACAGCACAGTCAGTATTATACCCCATAATTTTATACAAAAGCTGTATACAGTAATACTAATAAAATAGGGATAATAAAAACAGAATAATAATAATAAACAGGAAAATATATAGGAAAATAAAACATTAGCTAAAATATGCATATATTTTATATTGATGTGTGTTTATTGTATGTATTTATGTATTGTATATTCTTTTGTTCCAAACTTGATAATGTTCTAAAAATATTGTTAAGCAAATTCTCAAAGACAAAGTCAAGACTTTCATTTTTCGTTCGTTTCTCTCTCTCTCTCTCTTTCTCTCTCTCTCTCTTCAAACAATGGAATTTTCACTTCTCTGTCAAAATCATAAGAAGACTTCATAAAACAATTATCTAAACAATAAATCTTGATGAGATGCCTTTTGCACAATACTCTCATCTGATAAGCAGGAAGTGCCATTTACCTAATGATGGTCCTCACCTATACTGCCCATTAGACAGGAAATGCCATAGATCTATCATGGATTACAGTTTTTAAGTGCAATTATCTTGACTGACTCTTTGAGATCGATAGGAAATGTAATTTTTCATGATTTTATCATTGTCACATCTGATGGGAAATTCAGTATAAAGCTTCTGCCATTCACTGGTCCATCACACAATAGCACTTGCCTGTGAATGGTAAAGAGCTATAATAATAAAGGATTTGGAACTATATACTGTTAATTTCCTTATTCAGGTAAGTGAAAATGTTACTTTAAATTTGTTTATTTTATCTTTCTTTGTTTTACTATTTCATTTTCATGTTTGATATTTTGCAAATTTTCTTAAAATTATTGTGTGTTATTCAAGACTTTTGTCAAGTGAAATTAGGATTTTGTCTCATTTAGCAATGGTTTCTTAAAATATGCATTTAGTTGAAGAAACAGCAATATATGCCTGTCTTCTTTTTTAAGATATAGGAATGTGATTTAAATGATGTCAGCACTCTTTTAGTTTTATACATATAAAATATATATTGAAATTATATAAAATCTAGTTTGCCAGTTGCTAAATGTGGTAAATATTACCATGGCTTTACATGCCATTCATTTAGCCAATATTAAAAGAAACATTTATAAATGTAAAAATAATGTCATAAGTTTTAACTATTTAAGTTGTCTCCCCTTACAGAAGCAAAAATATTGTAATTATGAGAAGTTTAATGTATGTTCTGCAAGTGATATGTCTGTTTCCAAAGTAAAAATTTCTGGCCTCTCCCTGCTCTTTTGTCAGCTGCACTAGAGCAGGGTGGTGACAATATTGTAACATGGTGTTGGCATGTATCCTCTCGCAGGCTAAGTGAGTATTTTCCCATTCATCGATTCAATCATTTACTTATTCATTTTTTTTATTCATCTATTGTTAAATAATTGTGTTGCCATTATAATAATTGCAACGCACAACAGCAAGTGCCTGTGAATGGTAAAAAGCTATAATAATAAAGGATTTGGAACTATATACTGTTAATTTCCTTATTCAGATACCAAGACCAATTTACACCATAATCTCACAGCATAAAAGATTTGGTGGGTATCACAGTGGTACGTGAACAGATGCCAACACCACAGAATCGCTACTACCTGAGATCAACAGACGACACCAACTCGGGGGAGACAGAAGAAACAAGTAGTTCCGGACAAAGCACTCCAGACTTGAACAATTCAGCTGCTTCATCAGTATCATTAGATCTTAGTGACATTGAAGACACGGAGGTAATTGATTCTCCGGATAGTTTAGTCATGGCTAGTCGTGCTCACATCACACTACCTGATTTCCAGGGGAAAGTGCTGAGGATTGGTTAGTGTAGTTTGCAAATTACTGCACTGCCAATAACCTGGATGAAACACACCGCAAAGCATCAATGCCATTCTTTTTTAAGGATAATGCCTTTGCATGGTATAAGGCTTTACCCCAAGCTACAAAAGACAATTATGACGACCTACTGGCGGCTTTGAAAGCCCGATTTAATGGGAGTGACGGCCTGGGCGTGGATATGGCCCTCCTAACACTGAACAAGCAGCCAGGTGAAAGCTGTGCATCCTATTTCACTAGGATACTAAAAGTAACTGCGGGCAAGAAGTATCCAGAATCTTTACTTGCCAGCTTAGCTCTCAAGGACTTCATTCCAACCTGAAGACCATTGTTATGCCTCAGGCCCATTCAACTTTGGAAGACCTACGGAAGGCATCCATACTGGCAGAAAGAACTGTGGCAAGTACAATGAGTGCATCAGTGAATAGTATGGAAGATATGACTAAAATAGTGATGAACGTCATGAAGGATCAATTCCCCGGTGTCATGGCACTCACCAGGGATAACCAACCCAATAGACAGACTTGGACTCCACAACCAGCCCAGAGAGCGATGGTACCAAGACAACAGGCCACCACTGAACCAAGGGAACAGGTTGCGTGCAAGTACTGTACCGGTAGGTTTTTTCGTTTTCACTTATGTGGAGCACTTGGTGTCATATGTAACTATTGCCATAAAAAGAATTACTTTTACGAAGCTTGCCAAATAAGGGAACAGGATTTAGCAAAACGAATTTGTCAGTTTGAAAGGCCAAAAGGGGGGCGTTATGTAAATCACCACCATTAGGGATTCGCGCCTGTCCGTGAGTGCAGTGCACCTGCGGACGGGCTCAGGGTCAACAATGAAAAGCACAGAGTGGAAACCGATAAAAGGGGTCATTTAAAGCCTGGATCCATTGATATTCCCCCTCCAACAAATCAAGCTACATTGAAAGTAACTCTAAAAAACACCATCCAGCAAAATCATATACCTCAACATAAAAACAATGCTAAGTCCACAAATGCTAATAGTCAGTCTTCCAATGGGTCTGCTCTGCCAAATCGAAATTCAGTCAATAATGGGGAAACAGAAGTGAATGTGGTTACTTCACTAAATAGGAATACAGTCTTTTTAGATATCAATGGCAAAAAATCCAAGCTCTAGTAGACTCTGGAGCCAGTGTCAGCTGCCTTAAAAAATCTGCGTTTGACAGAATCAACAAGGAAAATTCTCTAAAACTTCAAACCTCCCACATCAGCAACATTGTATGTGTAGGAGGCGAACGTCATTCGGTCTGTGACCAAATAGAATTAACTCTGAATATTTGAGTACTTAAGGATGATCAAAAGTTTATTGTTATTGATCAGCTGCACCATCCTCTCATCCTAGGTTTAGACTTTATGCAAACATACCAAGTTCACATTGATTTTCACCATAAAATCATGACCATTGGTGATGATGCTGTTGCAGTGGCTTTGGCATGCGACAGTAAGCATGGCTATGCCAGATGTACCAAGTAGAAGTAAAACAAAGATCAGGAATTGATACAATTAACTAACTCCACCCATAAAAGACACCAAAGGGAAAGAAATACAAACATTAAGCGACCAGACCATAATGGAAACCTAAACAAAGGAAGGCCATAAGGACAGTTACTTTCCCACGAAATGGCCATATGGCCATCCAAAACCAAAAGACACAAGTGATACACACAGTAAGTAACAAACAACAACATAAATAAAAATCAGAAATCATCGGCCCTGGAACAGAAACTGTGATTCCCGTTAAATTATATGGTGGTCACAAGTGCTTTTAGAGCCTGCTGAAGGCTTGCAGAATATGTGTATTGCTGGGGCTAGGTGCCTAGTTACCACTCATAAGCATAGAGCTATGATGAGGGTTACGAACCCAACCAAATCCGCTGTTACCTTATCACCTAATATGGTGGTTGCAAATGTTAATCTTGTTGAGACAGAGCAGGTACATCCCATTTCCGATGAAAATAGCGCTACAATCTATTTATGTAAACTTAGTGCTAACTCTAACAGGAGTGTTCCAAACAATGACAAATATGATTTCGATGTCAACCATCCTAACTTGTCTGAAGAACAGAAGGCAAAACTGAACGCTTTCTTAACCCAAATGGTGATGTTTTCTCTAACTCATTGCAAGATGTAGGCAAAACTGATCTGCTTATGCATAAAATTGAAACTCTTCCTGGTGCCAAGCCTGTCAGCCAGAGGTTTTATCGCCAGGACCCTGTCAAAACGGCAGTAACTGAGCAAAAGACTAATGAACTTTTAGAAACAGGTATAGCAAAAAGGTCTACCTCTGTTTGGAACTCCCCTGTTGTTCTTGTGAAAAAGAAGGATAACTTTTGAAGGTTTGCACTTTACTATCGGAAACTCAGTCAAGTAAAGGTTCCTATAAGTAAACCACTGCCAAGAACCGAAGATATGTTTGATGCTCTGGGCGAAACTCATGCCAAAATACTTTCCACTTTAGATCTTAACTCAGCATACTTCCAGATTCCGTTGGATCATGAGACTCGACATAAGTACGCCTTTGTAACCCACGAAGGTGTTTTTGAATTTACAAGAATGCCTTTTGGGTTGCGAAATGCTCCAATGAGCTTGAAGCTATTAATGTCTCTGGTGCTCAAGGGTCTAAACTGGAAGTTTGTGCTGTGTTACATTGATGATATTTTGGTGTTTAGTCCAGACTGACACACATCTTCATCACTTAGCCGAAGTGTTTCAGAGATTACGTGATGCGAAACTCGCATTGAAAAGTAGAAGTAAAACAAAGATCAGGAATCGATACAATTAACTTACTCCACCCATCAAAGACACCAAAGGGAAAGAAACACAAACATTAAGCGACTAGACCACAATGGAAACCTAAACAAAGGAAGGCCATAAGGACAGGTACTTTCCCACAAAATGGCCATATGGCCATCCAAAATAAAAAGACACAAGAGATACACACAGTAAGTAACAAACAACACCATAAATAAACCGCCACAGAAGAACCGCCTTGGAACGGTCAGTGGAATGATTTCCACTGGGGGGCTTAAATCGATTTTACGTGGCCACAATCCTCGCCCTTACTTCCGTTGCGATTTAGACAAATAATTTGTTCAGTCCGCATGAAGGCCTCATCAGTGCAACATCTCCGTGAACACAAAAAATAAAAAAAACACAGAGGTGAGACAACGGTGAGGACTCGACAGCAAGAAACCACTGAAATGCTGGAGCAAAAGAAAACCAACAGTTAGACTCCGATGGGCCCGACCAGAGACACAGCATCAGGCACCAACCAACATTACCTTGAATTAGATCTCTCTAATTTTCAATAAGCCTTTACGTTGGAGCCGTCATAGAATCTGAGGCCCGACCCACCGGCGTGCAATTAAATGCACATTTGGTGTAGACAAAGTTGTTGTTTTTCTTGGCTATGTCATCTCAAGTGAAGGAGTAGCTGTTGAAGCCTCAAACACAGATAAGGTCCGCCACTTCCCTGTCCCTCAAACTCAACGACAGCTCCGTGGGTTTTTTGGTCTCTTTAATTACTACAGAAAATTTGTAGCTAATTATGCAAAAATTTGTGTTCCACTAAATGCTTTGTTAAAACAGGACGTTAAGCGCACATTTAGCAAACAGCATTTGAGACACTCAAATAGGCTCTTCTTAGTCCTCCGATCTTAAGGTATCCTGACATGAAAAGGGAGTTCATTCTTTCCACCGATGCCAGTGGGGGTGCCCTGGGATACATTCTGGGGCAGATTGATGAAAATGGCAGGGAATATGTGATTGCATATGGCGGCAGAGCAATACGGTCTAAAGAACAAAAGTGGAACACTTCAGAATTAGAGTGTTTCGCTATCATCAGTGGTATCGAGGCATTCAAACACTACCTTGCCTATCAACATTTTACTATTTTCACAGATCATTCTGCCCTACAATGGCTAATGAGTAAACGGGAACCTACAGGTCGGCTGGCAAGATAATGTCTTAAAATACAAAGCTATAACTTCACTGTAAAGCACCGAAAAGGGGTTCAGAATAAAAATGCTGACGCCATTTCGATAATAGATTATTCTCGATTACCTGATGTTAACAAAAACATAACTGAGCTGCCCTCCATGGCCTTCAAAGTAGAAGTAAAACAAAGATCAGGAATTGATACAATTAACTTACTCCACCCATAAAAGACACCAAAGGGAAAGAAATACAAACATTAAGCGACCAGACCATAATGGAAACCTAAACAAAGGAAGGCCATAAGGACAGTTACTTTCCCACAAAATGGCCATATGGCCATCCAAAAATAAAAAGACACAAGTGATACACACAGTAAGTAACAAACAACAACATAAATAAATCGCCACAGAAGAGCCGCCTTGGAACGGTCAGCTTCAAAGCCCACAACAGGGACCAGAAAAATTCACTCAATCAATCCCCCTCAAATGCAGTGGCTGGTTTGACAATTCCTCCGAATCAGGCCTTTATACAGCAGTCTGACAAAAGTAACACAATGCCAGACAGCTACCCAATCTCACTAGACAGTTCGCAAACGCTGCCTCAGTATGAAGAAGCAGTCTTTGACGATGCCCCTGAAATAAATACTGCTGAAAAAGAAACTGACTTACATGACATTGCCCGCCTTCAAAGAGAATGTGACGATTTTGAAGATATTATCAAGTATCTTGAATTCGGCATAGTTCCTGAAGATAAGAACACTGCCAACGTAGTTACTGTGGCAGCTGAAAATCAGTATGTGCTTGACAATGGTGTACTCTGTCATATATTCACACCCCGAACAAAGAAAGTACAAGATCAGAACCCTGAAAACCTGATATTACAAATCGCCCTTCCAAAATCTGAGCGCAAGTCAGTCCTGGCCGCTTATCATGATTGCAAACAGGTGGTGGTCACTTTGGAACCAAAAGGACTTTTGCTGCAATTAAGCAAAAGTACTGGTGGCCCAAAATGTATCAAGAAATAAAAGACAATGTTGACACATGCGACACTTGTCAACGGACAAAGGTGTTGGGAACCAGACACCCTGTACCTCTCAGCCCTTTGCCAGTTGAAGATGTCTTTTTTCGTATTCACATTGATATATTGGGCCAACTTCCCAAAACCAAAGACGGCTTCCAGTACATTCTTCTGGTGGTTGACAGTTTAAGCAAATGGACTGAATGCTTTCCGCTTAGAACCCAAGAAGCAAAAGAGGTGGCTGACATCTTGTACAAAGAGATCTTCACAAGATGGGGTGCCCCCAGGGTGATATTTACTGATAGAGCGCCCAACTTTCTGTCAAAGCTTGTTAACGCTCTGTGTGAACTCTTTGACATTAAACGCACAAAGACGAGTAGCTACCACCCGGAAACAAATGCAACCGTTGAGAGCGCCAACTCTTCGCTTGCTCAAACGTGCATATGTTGACAAAGATCATCAAAACTGGCCGTCTCTATTGCCGAGTATAATGATGGCTTTTCGGACCTCACCTTGCACAGAAAGCACCGGATTCAGTCCTTTCCATCTAGTTTTTGGAAGAGAGATGTGTCTACCTGTTGACACATCCCTCATTCCAAAACCTACTCTTCCCGCAAATACAAAACAGTATTTCGAACAACTCCTCTCAAACTTTAAGGTTACTAGGGATATTGCCCGGGGAAGAAAGGAAAAGGCCCAAGAAAAGGCAAAACAGCATTATGACACTCGAGCCAGAGAACCAGCCTATCGGATTAGGGGCAAGGTCTTACTCAAATGCATGAAGACACCCCTGGTCTCAGTATAAAACTACATGAAAAATTCGATGGGCCCTTTGAAATAGTAGAACTTGGGCCACATTTCACGTACAAACTACGGAACTGTGAAACTAATCAGATTAAAAACACTTTTGTCAATGCAACCAGACTTCGCCTTTATCATGAGCGGCAGCCTGATCTTGCTGACAATCCCCTTCATCAGCCAGTGAAAATGTCACAACCTGATGCCCCTCTAGTCAATGGCAGGGAGAATCCCCCTGATCAACTGGACGACCCAGACAGAGAGGTACCTGATCCAGAAAATCAAAATCCTGCCCCGAGGGATATTCACGCAAATAAGAGAGGCAGAAGAACCTACTACCGTGTTGAATGGCCTGACGTATCTACAGGCTGTTTTGGGACCAGCTGATTCCAAAAGCAGCTATAGACTCCTACCTAAAGACGCACATCAAAGATGGTCGTAAGCGTAAACAAAAACGCAAGTTTTTCACTAATCCTAAGACATAATTTGACAGATCTCTTTGTGAAACCTTCCTTGAAAGAATCCTATGCCCGGGCAACTTCTTCTGTCTTTCTTATCCACCTCTATATAGAATAACTTTAGTGAATTGCACAACAATACTTCTTGTTGTTTAAATGTGCTTGGTCTCGTAACATCAGTCACTACAGGTATTCTATACTTCTCTTCTTACTTCAGGATTCTCCAAGGTATGGTGGATACTAAGCTTTTTGTTCTTCTTGTGTCTTCTGCTTAACAGTGGAGGAACAGAGATGTTTCAGAGACTGAATTATGGTGTGGTGTTTCAACAACAAAAAAAAAAACTTTACATCGCTCAGAATTATTGGTATCACACTTTTGAAATTGAATTGCCAATTTCATTTACAATACCCAGATTAGCAACATGTAAAATGAGTAACCAAACATGTAGAATGATTTCTCACTTCTTGACCCAACTGGATAGCATACGGGCAGAGACGCCCGAGCGGCTCAACTCAACAATGAAAGCAGCAACTTCACTCATTCCTGAAAGTCATATACATAAATCCCGAACTAAGCGTTCTCTATCTTGCATGTAATGTCAGAAATGCATTTTTCACTTCTAAAGAGCATAAGAATTATACACTTTGGTCATGTCAGAAAGTGTGTGATGCCCTCACCTTTCTACTTGACAATATTTATGTTAGATTCGGTACTAAGTTATTTAGACAAATTGTGGGTATTCCGATGGGTACGAATTGCGCACCTCTTGTGGCTGATCTGTTCTTGTATTGTTATGAAAGAGACTTCATGTTGTCGCTTTCCATTGATAACCTATCTGAAATTATTGAAGCTTTTAACTCCACTTCTAGATATTTAGATGATTTATTAAATATTGATAATACCTATTTCGATGGTTTGATCAGTCAGATTTACCCCCCAGAACTTCAGTTAAATAAAGCAAATTATTCTGATACCGAGGCCCCGTTTTTGGATTTACATCTATTTATTGTAGAGGGGTTTGTTTTGTGCAAAATTAATGATACACGCGATGACTTTGATTTTGAGGTTGTAAATTTTCCGTTTTTGGATGGTGATGTTCCTCGTGCGCCATCCTATGGCGTTTATATTTCGCAATTAATTCGATTTGCTAGAGTGTGTAGTCATGTAACTGACTTCAACACTCGTAATAAATTATTAACGGCTAAACTCCTTAATCAGGGTTATCGGTACCATAAACTATGCAAAGCCTTTTCAAAATTTTATAGACGCCATTCTGATTTAATTTCAAAATTCAATATTGGACTTAAATCTCTTCTGCAACAAGGTCTATCGGAACCCGAATTTTATGGTGACTTAGTATATAAATTCAGAAAAATATATAACCGCAATGACTTCAGCACCCAATTTCGTAAAATCATTCTTCGATATAAAAAGATTGGGTACAACATGGATGTTATACGACAGACTGCATGCATGGTAGTTAACCCTATCAGGGTTGGCAACTTTGCTTCCCTCTTTAATTGCACGCCGGTGGGTCAGGCCTCAGATTCTATGACGGCTCCAACGTAAAGGCTTATTGAGAATTAGAGAGATCTAATTCTTGGTAATGTTGGTTGGTGCCTGATGCTCTGTCTCTGGTTGGGCCCATCGGAGTCTAACTGTTGGTTTTCTTTTGCTCCAGCTTTTCAGTGGTTTCTTGCTGTCCAGTCCTCACCGTTGTCTCACCTCTGTGGTTCTTTGATTTTTTTTGTGTTCACGGAGATGTTGCACTGATGAGTTAGGAGGCCTTCATGCAGACTGAACAAATTATTTGTCTAAATCGCGACGGAAGTAAGGGCGAGGACTGTGGCCACGTAAAATCGATTTAAGCCCCCCAGTGGAAATTTTCCACTGGCCGTTCCAAGGCGGTTCTTCTGTGGCGGTTTATTTATGTTGTTGTTTGTTAATTACTGTGTGTATCACTTGTGTCTTTTTATTTTGGATGGCCATATGGCCATTTTGTGGGAAAGTAACTGTCCTTATGGCCTTCCTTTGTTTAGGTTTCCATTATGGTCTGGTCGCTTAATGTTTGTGCTTCTTTCCCTTTGGTGTCTTTGATGGGTGGAGTAAGTTAATTGTATCGATTCCTGATCTTTGTTTTACTTCTACTTTGCTGCCATTTATCGGAAAATATCAAGGGGCATTTTTGGTACAGCTACAGTTGAAGATGTAGATATCCTTGCCAAACATATGAATAAACTGAACAAAGCCGCATAAGGCACTCATTTTTTATTTTTATTTGCCTTCACTGCAGCTGGTGTTGTGCCGCGTGGCGGCCGTAAAACGTCTCCCCGTACATCAACCATAGTGCAGTTTATATTTTACTTTTGGTCCTTTGAGATCAGCGTGAATATTCTGAGAAATCGGAAATAAATTATTGGTTTAGACTCGTATTCTAGACAGGTTTTTAATAATTTGGACCCCATTTTGATTTATATCGGTCTTTGAATCGACTGCCGATTCGAAATTCGCAAAATTGCAGTATGTTTCCTCTGGCTTTCTTTGCCGGATCATTACAGGGTCACTGATGAGGCTTTGTTAGCCGAAACTACGTAGTATGACCCATCTTCTTTCTTATGAATGTTTTCATTGCTCTTTAAGGCACTCATTTTTGATTTTTATTTGGCTAGGGCACTCACCCAACATGAAAATCACTTAAGCTCTTTTATTCAAACTGCGAATAAAAGAATGGATAATCTTATGTCAGGTATTACTGAAAATAATCTTGCATTAAAATTCATTCAAAATGAACTTCATACAACTACAATGAATATTGAACAATCCTTTGACTATATGATGGGTCTTCTTATTGACCAAGTAAAAACAAGCACTAGACTCAACCACGACCTTGACCAATTTATGGATGGTCTCATAGGTCTTGTTAACGGAAGCTGTCACCGTTACTAATTCCTGTAGATGCCATGTATAACGTTCTTCAAGATATCCAAATGATTTTACAGAGAAAATTTAATGGTTTCCATTTAACACTCGAATCTGTAAATGACGTCAATTCAAGCTGCAAATATATGTATGCAAGAAATGGCTCTAAAATCTACGTTACTCTAAAAATATCAATCTCTCACTTTGAAAAACCACTAACCGCTTATGAGGTGACCTCATTTCCGGTACCAATAAATTCATCGTCAAACCATGGCACTCAACTTTTAAATCTTCCAAAATATTTCATGATTACAGGAAATCAACAATATTATGCTGGAATTACCGAGTTTAGCTTTGACACATGTTCTGGTGAAAGAATAAAATTCTGCAAATCGAACATAGTTTTATCCCCAGTGACCTCTAGCTCCTGTATCTTTGCCCTGTTTGCTAATGACAAGGTGCAAGTGAAATCTACATGCAATTTCAGATTTTTGCAGAGTGTTGTTAAACCAAAGATAACAGAACTATCCCCAAACTGTCTGCTGATCTATCGCACTCCTTTGCTTTCCTTGAACTGTTTAGGAGATCATCATATGACAACAGGATTTTAATTCTGCCTATTTAAAGTCAAATGTAAATGTTCGATTTCCACTAATGATTTCTATTATGCACCTAGGTTGGCTACTTGTCACAAAAATGAAGACAATGTCACAACTCTGCATCCGGTGAATCTTGCTCTACTTCAGCATTTTTTTGACACACAGTTTATTGACAAAATATTTGCTGATACGACTTTCTATAAACCTGTGAATGATACCATACCAACTCTTAAATTATTTCAGCACAAAATGTTAGGTATTGTAGCAGCCGATGCTAAATCTCATCTTAGCTTATCAAAGATGGCTGAGACTGCTAAGAAGGATGCGTTTATTTTTCCAATCCTTCACTGAACCCTTATCAGATGGTCAAATTAAGTTAGATACTGACTGGCCCGCTTTTGGTGACATACTATTGTATGTTAATACATTTGTAACCATAGCCCTTGCTGCCCTTTTAATCTGGACCATCTTGAAATACAAAAAAAAAAAAAAACTAGCAACCTCTGTAGCAGTCATTAACAAAGTAAAAAACTGCAAAGGAATGACGACTGACTTACCATCATTTATCTATGTTCAGCCCACTAAACCAACTGAAGAGGAAAGCATTTTGAAACTTTCCGAAAACATAACTTGGGAATATGCATACTTTGCACTGTTAGCAACACTAATCATAATTATTATTATTATGTTATGGAAACACTATCAATTTAAATGCAAATCAAAAATCTGTTTTGACATCACATGTGGACATAAGTGTGTTTTGCTGGATGTAATTCAGTTGCCCATGTTGCCCTTTCTACTACAAAATTCAAGTCCCTGCTTCAATGTCAGATTTAGAAGTTAGAAGACACTGGTGTGCCCCTCAACTTCATGTCTCTTGGCCAGACTTTACAGTGGAAAACTCTCAAACAAATGAAATAATTACAATAAAGTCGAAATTGAAAATAAGCATTTGGACTGCATTAAAATTGAAAACTATTTTAAAGAAGATCTGTTTTGTGTATTTATATAACAGACATTATGGCATTATGATTTCTATAAGGCACCAATAAAATATTTTTTGCTCCACATCAAGAGGCATTAAACCTACATGATAGGCTGTGCACTCCATTTTGGAATGAATGTGTTTTGTGTGAATATGTAAAGAATTCCTGGTTTGGCTGTATTGTGTATTATTGAAAATATGTTTGCTTTTGTGTGTGTATTGTTGTGTATTATAACGTTGTATGTATTTATGTATCATGTATTCTTTTTTTTCAAACTTTGGGGACCAAAGTCCACAGTGAAGAGGGGGATATTATGCCCCATAATTTTATACAAAAGCTGTATACAGTAATACTAATAAAGTAGGGATAATAAAAACAGAAAAATAATAATAAAAAGGAAAATATATAGGAAAATAAAACATTAGCTAAAATATGCATATATTTTATACTGATGTGTATTTATTGTATGCATTTATGTATTTTTTTTCCAAACTTGATAATGTTCTAAAAATATTGTTAAGCAAATTCTCAAAGACTAAGTCAAGACTTTCATTTTTCATTCTCTCTCTCTCTCTCTCTCTCTCTCTCTCTCTCTCTATTCAAACAATGAAATTTTCACTTCTCTTTCAAAATCATAAGAAGACTTAACTTTTGGATGGCCATATGGCCATTTTGTGGGAAAGTGGCTGTCCTTATGGCCTTCCTTTGTTTGGGTTTCCATTATGGTCTGGTCGCTTAATGTTTGTGTTTCTTTCCCTTTGGTGTCTTTTATGGGTGGAGTAAGTTAATTGTATCAGTCCCTGATCTTTGTTTTACTTCTACTTTTCATAAAACAATTATCTAAACAATAAATCTTGATGAGATGCCTTTTGTACAATACTCTCATCTGATAAGCAGGAAGTGTCATTTACCTAATGAGTCCTCACCTATACTGCCCATTAGACAGGAAATGCCATAGATCTATCATTGATTACAGTTTTTACGTGCAATTATCTTGACTGACTCTTTGAGATCGATAGGAAATGTAATTTTTCATGATTTTATCATTGTCACACCTGATGGGAAATTCAGTATAAAGCTTCTGCCTTTCACACACAACAGCAACTGCCTGTGAATGGTTAAGAGTTATAATAATAAAGGATTTGGAACTATATACCGTATTTACCGTATGTATTCTGACACCTTAAAATAATTATTTTTTTTATGTCAGAATACATAGGAAATAACGATTTTAAAGAATGCTTGGTGTCCGAAAACTTACGAAAATGTAAAAAATATCGTAAACCTATTTTTATGCTTGAAAATCTTCTCGTATTGTTTGTTTGTTTGTTCGTCTCAGCTGTTGTGGAGGCTGCCATTTTTGCATAGTAAATGAAGTCACGTGACCGAACTTGTTGCTCTTGTTAAACGAAATTCCATCTTTGTAGGTGCAACCTCCACACAGGGCATGGTATAAGTGTGCGTGTAATTTTTTTATATGTTTATTTTTTTATTTCTTTTTATTGTTATTGATTTGACATAAATAAATACCAATTCTACTGATTTTTGAGAGTTCAGGTATTTCTTTTAACAACCCTTAACAGACCTATTTTTCCGCTGCCGATTGCAACAGTAAACAAGGTGATTGCAATCAGCTTACATAGAATATTAAATAATTAACTTTAGAAAGAATAGAAAATGCTGGCAATTGTTAGGAACAAACCAGGTGCAATTAAGCTGTCTAGCCTCGGTGATTGCAGAACCATGAAAAAAAAAAAAATAGCGCAGTTTTCACTCGTTGTATTTGTTCTGCAATCAGTCAACATCTTTACGAATAAATTGAAAAAAAAAAAATAATAATAAATAAATATAAGATGGAAACTTATGATATTTTTCTTATTTCTGCTCAAAATATACAGTGTGGGCGCCTCACTGAGGCGGTTCTAACGAGTACCTACAATCCATATTTTAGAACAGAAATAAGAAAAAATAAGGTTTACCCCTGTAAACCCCAGTTTTACTTATAAAAATGTAGTTCAAGGGGGTCAAAACTATAGAGGTACGCTTTCGAGATGCTCACCAAGGCTAACGTCAACCAGTCAGTTACTGAGGCTAAACATGTAAATGACTGCAATTAAGCTGTATAGTCTCAGTGATTGCAATCGTATAGCTGTCTAGTACTGTAACCAATCAGATAGCTACCTAGTACTGTTGACCAATCAGATAGATACATAGTGCTGTAGACTAATTAAAACATCTTGTTTTAGTTTTAATGTTATCAACGATACTATTGGATAATCTATTTTAAACCAATAAAATCGTAATTTCATGAATTTAGGTTGTTTGTATTATAATATAAAAAGGCCCGTTTTTATTGTAACGGTTAGGGATAAATACCACTTCTACAGCCTTGCTGCAGGTGCCGGCTCTTTTAGCGACGCAGGTAGAGTGGTTGGCTTATTCGCGAAGTTAAGCAACGGGGAAAGCAGTAAGTACCTGGATGGGTGACCGCGTTGCTTGACTTCGTGAACGACCCGGTACACACTACATTGGTGGCAGCGGTGGGATGGAATCAGTGCCGCTGGTTTGTTACATTGACTCCGCCCTCAGGTTTAGCCTTGTGAGGCATGTGTGACTTCGGGACGAAGTCAAGAGATGAGGGGGAGAAATGTAACGGTTAGGGATAAATACCACTTCTACAGCCTTGCTGTAGGAGCCGGCTATTTTAGCGACGCAGGTAGAGTGGTTGGCTTATTCGCGAAGTTAAGCAACGGAGAAAGCGGTTAGTACCTGGATAGGTGACCGCGTTGCTTGACTTCGTGAACGACCTGGTACACGCTTCATTATGTAAAATCAAAAATAATATTTTTCTTGGAATAATTGACACTGTTACGTTTTCTGCTTGGATTTATTGAAAGGGATCTTTTCTGCTTGGATTTACTGAAAGTTTTGTTTTCTGACAGCAATGTATAGATTCGTTATTAAGTTCAAATCAAGTGAGGATGCTCTGCCTCAGTCATGGAAGGACAATCCCATTCCTAAGACCCCTCCAAAGCGCCCTGTAGGCCGCCCGAAAAAGAAGCATGAGGAACGATCTGTCAGTCAGCCAGCCGCCAAACCCCAGAAATTGAGTGAGGCAACCGAGTTTTGCGAGACGGATGAAGTGTCCACCACCCCAACCAAGCGTGGTCATTTCAAGACTTTCAGCAGCAAGGGAAAGACGGAAGTGGCTAACTTCGCCAAATTACATGGGGTCTGGGTTGCAGCCAGCGAATTTAAGATACCAAAGAGTACCTTTCAGACTGGTGCAAGATAGATTTTGACGACGACGACAGGCTTCTATCAAAGAAAGGTCACCTAGCCAAGTCTGGTCGGCCAGTAACTATGGGCCTGACAAGGACTACCTGATAGCTGCGTGGGTCTTAGAGCAGCGGGACCAACAACTACCTGTTAATGTCGAGGACATATGTAACCAGGCTAGGGTATTGGTGGTGGATGAAAAGTCCAGCGCTAGCAGAAACTGGGCAGAGGGTTTTATGAAGAGGCACGACCTAGTCCTTCGCGCCAAGACCTCTGTAGCACAGAAGCTACCAGCAGATTTATAAGTTAAAATTACTGCTTTTCACAATTTTGTGAAGGAGAGGCGCAGTGAAGACGATTTTGAGGACAGATTCAACATCATCATGGACGAGACGCCGATGTACTTTGACCTGTTGCCAGGAAAGACTGTAGACTTCAAAGGTACAAAGTCCATTAGAATCAGAACCACCTGTAGCGAGAAACGCCATTTAACTGTTGTGTTGGCGGTAAGTGCTGCAGGCGACGTCCTCCCGCCAATGATAATCTTCAAGGAAAAACGACCCCTCAACTTGATGTCACCGCCGGGGTGGATTGCAGGAAAAAGCATGGATGGACGAAACCCTCATGTTAAGGTGGGTTAAAGAAATCCACCTGCAACACACAACTAAAGAGCGGTCACTACTCGTTATGGATTCCTTCCGGGCACATCTTACTGAAAGCGTGAAGAAATGCTTGCGCCTGGGAAATACAGTCCCCGCCATTATACCTGGCGGCTGCACATAAAAAATTCAGCCACTGGATGTTTCCCTAAACAAGCCCTTTAAAGGCGACCTCCGCAGATGTTGGGCATCTTACATCAGGACCACGGCTGATGCAACACAAGGTGGTGACACTTCACAGAGGTTGAAGGCAGCCACCAAGGAAACTGTCGTCTCCTGGATCGAGAGCGCTGTCTCAGCACTGACTCAAAAGAAGGACACTATTATAAAATCTTTTAAGGTGTGCGAGATAACCAGCAACGTAAATGGCTCTGAGGACGACCTAATCAGATCAGATACTTTGGCAGGGTCTGATTCCGATTCCGACGAAGAATTTGAGGGCTTTGGCCCTGAGGACATTGACTGGGCAAAAGATATTCACTTTGAGCATAAAAAAAAAACATTATGAAAACACACCCATGTGGCGTAATTGGCATTTGTTCTGCAATCAGTCAACATCTATACAAATAAATTGAAAAAAAAAAATAATAAATATAAGATGGAAACTTATGATATTTTTCTTATTTCTGCTCAAAATATACAGTGTGGGCGCCTCACTGAGGCGGTTCTAACGAGTACCCACAATCCATATTTTAGAGCAGAAATAAGAAAAAATAAGGTTTACCCCTGTAAACCCCAGTTTAACTTATAAAAGTGTAGTTCAAGGGAGTCAAAACTATAGAGGTGCGTATTCGCGATGATCACCAAGGCTAACGTCAACCAGTCAGTTACTGAGGCTAAACATGTAAATGACTGCAATTAACCTGTATAGTCTCAGTGATTGCAATTGTATAGCTGTCTCGTATTGTAACCAACCGGATAGCTACCTAGTACTGTTGACCAATAAGATAGATACATAGTGCTGTAGACTAATTAAAACATCTTGTTTTAGTTTTAATGTTATCAATAATACTATGGGATAATCTATTTTCAACCAATAAAATTGTAATTTCATGAGTTTAGGTTGTTTGTATTATAATATAAAAAGGCCCGTTTTTATGTAAAATCAAAAATAATATTTTTCTTGGAATAATTGACACTGTTACGTTTTCTGCTTGGATTTATTGAAAGGGATCTTTTCTGCTTGGATTTACTGAAAGTTTTGTTTTCTGACAGCAATGTATAGATTCGTAATTAGGTTCAAATCAAGTGAAGATACTCTGCCCCAGTCATGGAAGGACAATCCCATTCCTAAGACCCCTCCAAAGCGCCCTGTAGGCCGCCCGAAAAAGAAGCATGAGGAACAATCAATCTGTCAGTCAGCCAGCCGCCAAACCCCAGAAATTAAGTGAGGCAACCGATTTTCGGGAGACTGATGAAGTGTCCACCACCCCAACCAAGCGTGGTCATTTCAAGACTTTCAGCAGCAAGGGAAAGAAGGAAGTGGCTAACTTCGCCAAATTACATGGGATCAGGGATGCAGCCAGCGAATTTTAGATACCAAAGAGTACCGTTTCAGACTGGTGCAAGATAGATTTTGACGACGACAGGCTTCTATCAAAGAAAGGTCACCTAGCCAAGTCTGGTCGGCCAGTAACCATAGGCCTGACAAGGACTACCTGATAGCTGCGTCGGACTTGGAGCAACGGGACCAACAAATACCTGTTAGTGCCGAGGACATATTTAACCAGGCTAGGGTATTGGTGGGGGATGAAAAGTCCAGCGCTAGCAGAAACTGGGCAGAGGGTTTTATGAAGAGGCATGACCATGTGTAACACTACAGATAAAATATTAGTTTTCAGTTGCTTTTCTAAAATGTACTTGTAGTATATGTCAAGGTTATCTCTTGGAGGGTACATGGAAGTGTGTACGTGCTTGGTGTAATCATGTGAGATAGGAGTGCAACTGACGTATGTAAGTATGGGTGAAAGTATAAATAGCAATGTCTATCTTTGGGTATGTTTGGAAGAGCGTGAGTGATGACGACGTGGTTGTTATGGAGACAAGGAAGGGAAGATGAGAGCTAGAGAGCGCATAGGCAGTTTATGGTCGGGCGTACTAGAGTATAGACATGAAAAAGAACCTGGGAAGTATAGAGTAAATAAAAATGGATAAGAACTGGTTTTAATATATTTGACTTACTGGCCATCCCTGGCCATAGTGTCACATGGTAATCTAATTTGGTGCCGTGAACCAATATGTCATCTCTAGTGTCTTTTGCCGTGACAGTTAGTGACAAAAAGACATAAAATGTGACAAAAACTTTGTTTGTTATTCCATCATCTGGGACGATCAAAGCTAGGAAACAAGCCAGCCTGGAGAATCGGTAAGTGATTACTAGTTTTATTTGCGGAGATTTTCAAACATGGGAGAACAGGCTCAATTTGTTGCGGCGCTCAAAAATGTTGGGGACCAAATGTCTGGTTTGTCAACTGCTGTGAACGCCCAGGGGGTAGCTAAAGTAATAAGGTCTTTTGATGGGAATCCACGAGAATTTAAAGAATGGGTAAAAAATGTTGAAAAATATTCAATTTTGACAAGAGTCCCAGCTGACCAAGTTAAATTGGTTGCCTACAAGTCATGTAAGGGCCCTGTGTCAGATTTTTTTAAAAGGCATTTAGCAGCAAATCAAGGGCAGGAATGGGGTGATATAAAAAAAGAATTGACCTCGCGATTTGCAGAGGTCACCGGCACACAATATGCTCTTTCGTTATTAAGGAAAGTAAGGCAAAAAGCAGGGGAAAGTATACAGGTCTATGCCGAGCGTCTCTTGGCTCTTGCCGAGGATGCATTCGATGATGTAAATGCAGCTAATCAGTAATTGGTAGGTTTTTTCATCGACGGTCTCTGGCAGGACTACATGAAAATGAAGGTGATGCGTAATAATCCAACCACACTTCAGGACGCCATTAAGGTTGCTAACGAAGAACAAAACCTACGTAGACGCTTTGACCTTAGGTCGCATAACCACTCTCAGCCAATGGAAATCGGGCATGCGCGGCCTCCAATCCGTTGCTATAAATGAAACAAGCAAGGCCACAAAGCTAAAGAATGTCGGTCGCACAAGGCCACGGTAAATGCGGTAAACAATGGCAGTAACCCGGGAAGGCCAAGGCCACACGCTGATATTGTCTGCTGGAACTGCAGAAAACAGGGGCATATTGCCAAAGATTGTTGGCAAAATGGAAAAGGTAGACAACCTGGCAGGTTTCCAGGTCGGGCAACTGCTACTAATAAGCAGGGAAACTAAAATCATCTTTCCACCAGGAAGCCAGTGGAAAGGGTAGATCAAAAAGTAAACTAACTTATACTGTGGCAATTTCGGGAAATCCAAATTCATGTCTTATAAAAGTAGAAAAACAGAAACTTAGAGCACTTATTGACACTGGTGCTGAGTGTTGTCTTATGCACCGTCGGGTATATGATAGCTTAAAAAGTAAGCCAAAATTGCATCATCGAAAAGCTGCACTGCAACCTGTCAATGGCGAACCATTGCAACTTGATGGTTGTGCTGAGCTACCATTCGAAATAGGGGGCATCAAAATTAGTCAGACATTTTTCGTAGTAAGAAATATGAACCGAAAAATTATCTTGGGACGCGACTGGTTGCAAAGCCATGGTGTTAGGCTATACTATGATCTAGGGTGCATTAGGGTCAATAAAACGTATGTACCATTGCAGGAGGATATTCACGTTTCCTCCATTGTGCGTAACCTTGCAAAAATTAAGGTAAAACCCCAAACAGCTGTCATCTGTAAATGTAAGGTTAGAAATAGTCCTGGGTTGCTAATCTCAGAAACTTATCAGATATCACCAGTAGATACCGGTTTCCTAGGCCATGAGCCTGGTTTAATGATAACAAATTCTGTTGCCAAGATGTCTGGAAATCGGTTCATTCCTGTTTTGTTGGTTAATAGCACAAACAAAACATATACCGTGAAGAAAGGTTACCCCATAGCAAAAGTAGAACTCATTCAAGGTCAAACAATTTTCTTAGTTGATCAGCGCAAGAAAACATCGAACACGTGCCAAGCAAATGAAAACTTCAAAGACACTGATGTACCTGATGAATATAGGTCAGACGTGATTAATCTGCTTAAGGCTAACCCAGACTTATTTGCACAGAAAGATTCTGAACTTAGTCATACTGATACAGTTACGATGAAAATTTTTGATACTGGGGAACACCCACCAATTAAGCTTAGGCCTTATCGTACTCCTCTGAATAACAGAAAGGTCATTGATGATGCCATTGATGAAATGCTTGATGCAAAAATTATAGAACGGTCAAAATCGCCATGGAGTTTTCCCGTAGTCATTGTTGATAAGAAAGATGGCTCAAAACGCTTTTGCGTGGACTTTCGTGCTTTGAATAAAATCACTAAATCAAATTCATACCCTTTGCCTGTCATTGACGACATTTTGGCACAACTTGGCCAAGCCAAATATTTTACATCGTTGGACCTAAAAAGTGGGTACTGGCAAGTTCTCATGAATGACTCAGATAGGGAAAAGACAGCTTTTGCCTGTCACCGTGGACTGTTTCAGTTCAATGTCATGCCTTTTGGACTGACAACAGCACCGGCTATTTTTCAGGAATTAATGTCAAGAGTGCTTGAGGGACTTGAAAAGTTCACAGTTGCATATTTAGATGATATACTAATCTTTTCTGCCACACTGGAAGAGCACTTGGCTCATATCCAAAAGGTATTTGATAAGCTGAGAGAACATGGCTTACGTCTGAAACTAAAAAAATGTAGTTTCCTTAAATCAGAAACAAATTACCTAGGTTTTGTTATCAATGAGTATGGCATTAAGCCAGAAGCAAGAAAGGTGAATGTTACCAAAGCCCTGGCACCACCTACCACAGTTAGAGAAGTGCGCAGTTTAGTTGGCATGTGTTCATATTATCGCCGATTTATTTCTCATTTCTCAGAAAAAAGCTGAGCTGATAATAGCTCTGACGTGCAAATACGCAAAATTTAAGTGGGATAATAAATGTCAAAAAGCCTTTGAGACATTGAAAGATAAACTATCTGAGTTTCCTGTTTTAGGATACCCTGACCAAAATAGAAAGTACAAACTTTACGCGGATGCTAGTCAGTTTTGTATTGGTGCTTGCCTTACGCAGCCGTGTGATGATGTACTATGTAGTGGGCCATGTGAAAGAAATGAAAGACCTATATATTATCTTTCACATCAATTGTCTGATACACAGACAAGATGGTCCACGATTGAGAAGGAAGCATTTGCGATCCATTTTGCATTGCAGAAATTAGATCACTATCTGCACAATGCAGAGTTCATTATAAGGACGGATCACAAACCATTGAAGTACCTTCTCGATTCTCCCATACAGAACAAGAAAATACAATTGTAGGCGTTAGGCATATCAGGCTATAATTGCCAGATAGAGTATATCAAAGGTACCGACAATTCCTGTGCTGATTTGTTATCACGCATCCCAAAAAGTGCTGGGTTAACGCAGGAAAATGATACCTATGAGCCGGACATTAGTGATAAGGCTTATCAGATAAATGCATTAAACTCTAATAGGTTTGATCCTAGAGAGTATGCAAGCTGTAAATTGCCACCTTCAGACTCGGTGATAAAACCCACCTTGGGAAATGAAGTTGATATGGCGACCGAACAATCCAAGGATGCCTTGATAGTGGAGCTTATAATTGGCCTTCAGCAGGATAAGCTCTCAAAATCTGTGCAGAAAAGACATATGGTGATGGATAACCTTCTTTATTACATCTCAAATGCTGATTCAGATCCCGTTTTGAGACTGAACATTCCCGAACACTTGCAAGACTCAGTCCTCAAACAATATCATGACTGGAATGGGCACATGGGATTGGATAAGACTTATGATACAATGAAGCAGAAGTATTACTGGCCGAACATGTATAAATACATATATACCTATGTTGGTCGGTGTGTTACTTGTCAAGTTAGGAGCCTCCAGAAAATTAAGGCACCTTTGCAGGAGACAGACCTACCGCCATACGCTTTTGCCAAGATCGGCCTTGATGTTTCTGGTCCATATCAAACTTCTTTGTCTGGAAACAAGTATATAGTAGGGTTTGTTGATTGGTACAGTGGTTATCCGGAAGCATTTGCTGTTCCTGATAAGAGCGCAGACACCATAGCTCACCTAATTATCGAGGAAGTATTTCCTAGGTATGGTGCCCCACTGGAAATAGTGTTTGATAATGGCAGCGAAAATGTCAACAGGAAGGTCAAGGAAACACTGGAAACCCTGAACATACACCATGTGAAAACTAGCCTCTATCACCCTGCAAGCAATAGCAAAGTAGAGCGTTTTCACAGGGTACTGCATGATGTTCTTGCCAAGAAATTGAAAGATAATGTTACCAGCTGAGATCAATTTCTTAACCAAGCGTTGGCAGCTATCCTTTTCAATGTAAGTGAATCATAAAAATTCTCACCATTCTTCCTCTTGTACAATCGTGACGTAGTTCTTCCATTAGATCACATTTTAAAACCTAGGAGGAAATATGTCGGGGAAGATGCCCATCAGATTGCACTTGAGCAGCAACATAAGTCATTTGTGTTGGTGCACAAACATCTCAAGCGCGCTAGAAAACGGCAAAAGAAATATGCGAATAGGAAAGCAAAAGACATAAAATTTGAAAAGGCGATCCAGTGTATTACAGTGTTCCAAAAAAGAGCAAACTTAATCTTGGGTGGAAACCATATTATCGTATTATAGATAAGACATCACCTTTAACATTTAAGATCAAACATCAATTAGATGGTTCCATCATATCCTGCCATGCTGATAACATCCGTAAAGCAAATGTTGATAAGTGGGAAATACCTGAAACTAGTGAAGGTAGGCCACTGCGTAAAGCATTCTATGTTGTGCCAACTGGCACTGATAGCTCAAGTAGTGCCAGCAGCGATGATGATGTACCTTTAGCACGTCTCGCACAGCGTTATCGGCATCAACGCGAGAATTCAGATAGTGAAGGTCCTATTCCTAAGATGGAACTGGCTAAACATGGCAGACGCAAAGAGAAGTGGTATGAAGATGAGTCAGAGCAGTATTCTGATTCTGCTTCATCTGCTTGCTCACAGTTATCTGATAATCAAGGAATCACAGATGGATCGGATTCAATGAATTACGAAGAACATCACTGTGATTCACAATCCGAGAAAAATGACATAAATATGTCAGCAAATGAAACAAATGTTGTTCCATATAAAACATCAAAAGTAATTGGGGAAAATAAACCATTGGAAACAACCTGTAACTTGCTTACGACAATAGTTAGTTTACTTGAGGCTTCCAAAGCAAAACAGTAAAAATAATTTTCTGGTATTTTTCAGAAAATGGGAGTTCCAGGCTTGGTGGCAGTTTTAATGGGATTAACAGGGGCTGTTATTATCAATGAAAAAGTTATTTTCCAAAAGAGTAATGAAGTCACTATAACCCATGCCAAGTGGCTTGCATCATTCGTAATTGATCTAGAACCATTTAATGGGTTCTTAGATAAGTTAGATAAGGATATTAATAGTACCAAAATTACAGCAAGCACTATCCTCTCGAAATTTCGTGGTAGAGATAGGATAGAATATTGGACTACACTTCATGCACTTCAGAAAGAAGTTGCTTACCTAAATGATACTTGCAATTATATTATTAACGGCTTGAGTGAATACAAGTTGCTGCCACGTCGCGAGAAAAGGTCTCTGCTACCTATTATCGGGGAGGCAGCAGGCTGGTTACTTGGTCTAGTAACAGATTCTGATCTGGCTAATATCCGGAAAAATATAAGGAACCTTGCCGCAAATCAACGTGATATAATGCACGTAGTTCAGGAAAGTATGTCTATCATAAATGTCTCGCGGACTGAGATAGCAGAAAATAGGCAGGTCATAGCAGATCTTCTCATAAGTGTACAGGAACTTGACAAAAAACTAAAAAAACTGATAGATTACGTCAGAAAGCAAATGCACGAAACAAAGTACTTTTTGGAAATGTACCTGAAACTTGATTTAATCACCATGGAAATAAAGGATATGGTTCAAAGTGCCATGTTCTATCTTGAACATCTTAGAACACAACTCAACTTTTTATCTTTGGGAAAACTAAATCCTAGTACTTTATCTCCATCTAATTTGCGTAGCTTACTTTTGGAGATAAGACACAAGCTTCCTACAACTTTGGCACTAATTAGTGATCCAACATCAGATTTATGGCTCTTTTATCAGAGGTTGCAGACAAGTGCTTTGCTTTTTGATAGCAATATCGTAGTGATTGTTCATATTCCTCTGATTGAAGTAAACAACCAATTTGATGTTTACCAGGTTTTAGCCTTCCACTAGTAGTACCAAGTGTAGAAAAAAATAATGATTTTATACAAGGCATGACTGCTATGTACCGCCTTGAAATGGCTTTCTGATAAATAAAGCTAGAACAAAATATGTTCTTTTGACAGATTTGGAAACCAGCGTATGCAGTAACTCAGCAATAAAATATTGCAATGTACAAGGCCCAATTTACCCAGTAAACCTTGCGAAATTATGTGTTATAAATCTTTTACTACAAAAGCAAGACACCTTTAAAGAGTATTGTGAAAGCATTGTGAGTCTGAATACAAGGTTACCCTTAGCAGTAAAACTAATGGATTATCTTTGGGGAGTTGTATCAGAAATTGATTTACGATTTTCCATTGTTTGCAAAAATGATGAGACCAAGACCTTTATTTCGAAATCACCTATTGATATCTTAGAAGTTCCAATGGCTTGTGTAGCTTCCAATGATCATTTAACACTTGCCTCTTCATATCATACCCGCAGTGAATTTCAGATAAGAAATAATGATTTTACTTTGCTGAGATCTATAAACATCTCAAAGATCAATGTGTTAAAATGAATTACAAGAAAAGTATCCAAATTTCACTAAAATACATCTACCAAAATCACTTAAAGTGAATGACCACCATTTTTTTTTCTCAGATCCATTTTATAGTAACACCATTGAGGAATGATAAAATCCCATTCTTCATCTAAACTGTTTCTCTAATTAACTGTAATGGCTCATTAAAGTTGCTGATAGGGTGTCAGACATGTTTACAGATTATATCTCCTGGGGTGACCTCACGGCAACTGCATGCAGCTATAGACAAATCTTGGTATTTTAGCAGCTGAGGATTTTAGAGAAGAAAGTGAACATTAAAATAAAAATGCCTTCTTGGAAGGCCAAATACTGCACAGTGAAAAGAGGACAAGGAATAATTATTAGCTGTTTTGCTGTCCCTGACCCTAAGAAACATAGAGAGTTATGTGAAAAATGGATTCATAATCTTGGAACAGAGAATCTCAACATCAAGACATTTGTTTATGCAAAGCATAACATTGTTTGTGCTAAACATTTTGAAGATAGCTGTTTTCAAGTGGACTTGAAGGTTTCTTGATTACTTATTTCTTTTCTTTTCTTCAATAACCCATTTAGTACCACAAACCCCAAAACAGGTACCCTGGCAAACATTGCATGCCCAGATCAGATGCCGCAGAATGCGGCGTCTGATCAGGGCCTCCACTGTTTGCTAAAAGTCCAGTCATTTTCCAAATAAATTTTGATGAAAACACAACCTGACAACCCTAAATTTTGACTTGAACTCCTGCTATATATAAAGAGGAAGATTCCATTTGGTACAAAAAGGGTAAATTAATGCATATCATTATCATTTAACCAATCATTACATTAACACGCCTTGACAAGTTTAGGTAATATTTCATTGCATTTCACTTTGTATTTTGTGTTATTTTTAAAGCATAGATTGTGGGTACTCGTTAGAAATGTCTCAACGAGGCGTTTCCTTTGAGCACCCATAATTTATGTTTTGGAGAAATTATCAGAATATATACATATGTCCTTTTAAATCCCCATTTTACCTACAAAAACTCCTCTCCTGTGAACTCGGGCTCATACTGATAGCTCTGAGTACCAAACTCAGGAAAACTGTCTTCAAAGTCTTTATTTTCGTCCAAAGACATAATGAGGCCTTATGTAAGATGCTGAACTGACAGCCTATTCAAAGGATTTTTGAGAATTCAACCTGATTAGAGAGCCTAATCACTTCTCCTTTAGTAGCTGCATAGAGGGACATAGAGCTTCTACAGTCTCCATGAGATCAGGATTTTAGCAAACATGTTGAACCCTGGGAAAGATTTGGATTACCTTGGGGAAAATATGGCCGCTGCCAGAAGACTTCACTGAAACCATTAAATGTTGATTTAATTACCTTAGCAGGTTTCAATTGGTAATAAAAGTCAGAGATTAATCATTACAGTAACTTTTTCTTGCAAATGAAGTAATTATGTTATAAAGGTGGTCATTCACTTTAAACCAATTAAACAAATTTCCCTGGAAGGCCTGATGAATAAACTTGATGGCACCCGGGAAATCAGGGTGAAAAATGATGCATGGCCTCATTGGGTTTATTTTTGTATTGGCTCTGGTATAATGGGTTTCATTATTCTGGGCATATATATGTACATGAAGTACTTTGATCGTATAAAACAGTCCTGTTCTTCCCTGCGAGAAAGTTGCCGTACACATGAAACGGTAATCACAAAGCCTGAGCCAGGCGTTTCGACAAAGATCGACAATCCAGATTCCGATTGTGGTGGTCCCCCTCCATCAGCGCCTGCTGTGACACGAGATAAGTGTGTCAATGACGTCATTAGACTGTATCCTACGTTGTTCACGGAGGATACGAGGATGTAAAAGTGCACTCGAAAAGGAATTATTTGAGATATTTCGGTGAACAAAACTTGTATATAGTGTATGCGGATCCAGATTAATAAACAGTATTCTATGTACTTTGATTTGTAGTACATGTGTAATGTACAGTAATTTGATTCTTTTACATGTGGAATAGACATGTAGCGTAACCCAGGTTCTTAATTGTTTGAACTATGATGAACGGCTAGATGTTAATTATGGACATTATATAAACGCCAGACCAGACAGTCAAAAGTTGGCAAGTTGCCAAGGAAGACACAGACTGGTCGTGGTACAATCGCAGTCACGACCGTGGTCATACCAAGTCTCCAGAGTGTATTCCAGACAGTTACCTGAGTGTTGGAACGATGCCAACGTTTTCCCTGGAAAAATTCGCTTACCTGGACATCTATACCTTTACCTGGACAATTATTTCTAGAAGTTATCAAGGTCTTATCAGTTCTGCATTATTCTCCCAAATGATATCAGGAAACACCTTTGCTGCAACTATTAACACCTTTTACCTTGCAAAATGTAGACAAAAAATCAAACAATACCACGCATTCAGTTGCAAACAAAACTTCATAGAAAAAACAAAAGAGCTTAATTATTAAAAGAACAAGATGTGTTTGTGAAACACGAACATGTCCCCGGGCATGGTCATTTTTTATTCAAAGTTGCTCACAGTTCAAGATTTTTGTTTGTGTGGGAAGCGCTTGACACAAGAAACTTACATGCCAAATATGAAAGCTTTATCTTAAATGGTTAAAAAAATATGAACAATAATATTTTTTCTTTAAAGTAGGTCAAGGGTGAAAAAAATTTACATGAATGTAAAGCTCTTTTCACAAGGAACCTACATGCCAAATATTAAGGCTCTATCTTAAACGGTTCAAAAGTTATGAACAATTTTATTTTTTCTTTTAAGTAGGTCAAAGGTCAAGGTCATGGTCAAAACATTTTGCATGAATGAAAAGCTCTAATCACAGGGAACCTACATGCCAAATATAAAAGCTATATCCCAAACGGTTTGAAAGTTACGACCAAAAATGTTTATTTTTTTAAGTAGGTCAAAGGTTAAGGTCACAGGTCAAAATTTTTGCATGAATGGAAAGCGTTTGTCACAAGGAACCTACATGCTAAATATGAAGGCTGTATCTCAACCATTCAAAAGTAATGACCAATATTAACTTTTTCTTTTATGTAGGTCAAAGGTCAAGGTCACAGGTCAAAATTTTTTATGTGAATGTAAAGCTCTTGTCACAAGGAACCTACATGCAAAATATGAAGGCTCTATATCAAACCGTTCAAAAGTTATGGCCAAAATGTTATTTATTTTATCTTAAGTAGGTCAAAGGTCAAGGTCACAGGTCAATTTTTTTTGAATGAATATAAAGCTTGTGTTACAAGGAACATACATGCTAAATATGAAGGCTGTATCTCAAACGGTTCAAAAGTTATGACCAATGTTAACTTTTTCTTTTATGTAGGTCAAAGGTCAAGGTCACAGGTCAAAATTTTTGTGTGAATGTAAAGCTCTGGTCACAAGGAACCTACATGCAAAATATGAAGACTCTATCTCAAACCGTTCAAAAGTTATGGCCAAAATGTTATTTTTATATTTTAAGTAGGTCAAAGGTCAAAGTCAAGGTCACAGGTCATAATTTTTTGCATGAATGTAAAGCTTTTGTCACAAGCAACATACATGCTAAATATGAAGGCTGTATCTCAAGTGGTTCAAAAGTTATGACCAATGTTATTTTTTTTCTTTTAAGTAGGTCAAGGTCAAGGTCATATTTTTTTACATGAATGTGAAGGTCTTGTCACAAGGAACCTTCAGGCCAAATATGAAAGCTCTATCTCAAACGGTTCAAAAGTTATGGCCAAAGTTAAAGTTGTCCACGTACAAACCAACAAACAAACAAACAGACAGGGCAAAAACAATATGTCCCCGCTATCGCTACCGGGGACATAAAAATACAAAGAAAAGAATGGATATGTCGAAACTTTTTGATTTAGTTTACAGAAATATTTATCGTCGGCTTGAACAAAACCAAGTGACAATGGGCGTAGAGACAACCCAAGTATGTCAAGTGGCAGCCATGGACGTGGTACTGGCAACAACACGGCAATCAGAAAGCAGCCGGTTAATAAATGTAAAAGTAAACAGCAAAGCGGTGCAGACAGAAGCAGTTGGGACAACAAGTGAGGTTATTTATATAGACTCCGACTAGACGTACAAACTGGAACCAGCATGCGAGGACGTTAATATGAAAGTTGTTACAAGTGACATGAACTAGTTGAATTTATCTAAATGGATTTTATTCTTTTGTGTGTTTTCTATTCAATGTAGTGGACTTAGTTAGTGCTTAAAATGATATGTTTTCTATTCAATATTTCTATTGGATTTATTTAGTGATTAATCTTTGATAAAAATGATATCAAAAGACTCCGGAAGAAGGACATTTTATTTCCTGCTAGTATAAACGGACTCCACTAAAAGGATATCTTTAACTCATGTTAAAACATAAAAACTTAAGTGATAGGGGCATGTGTAACACTACGGATAAAATATTAGTTTTTCAGTTGCTTTTCTAAAATGTACTTGTAGTATATGTCAAGGTTATCTCTTGGATGGTACATGGAAGTGTGTACGTGCTTGGTGTAATCATGTGAGATAGGAGAGCAACTGACGTATGTAAGTATGGGTGAAAGTATAAATAGCAATGTCTATCTTTGGGTATGTTTGGAAGAGCGTGAGTGATGACGACGTGGTTGTTATGGAGACAAGGAAGGGAAGATGAGAGCTAGAGAGCGCATAGGCAGTTTGTGGTCGGGCGTACTAGAGTATAGACATGAAAAAGAACCTGGGAAGTATAGAGTAAATAAAAAATGGATAAGAACTGGTTTTAATATATTTGACTTACTGGCCATCCCTGGCCATAGTGTCACACTAGTCCTTCGCGCCAAGACCTCTGTAGCACAGAAGCTACCAGCAGATTTAGAAGTTAAAATTACTGCCTTTCACAATTTTGTGAAGGAGGGGCGCAGTGAAGACGATTTTGAGGACAGATTCATCATCAACATCGACGAGACGCCGATGTACTTTGACCTGTTGCCAGGAAAGACTGTAGACTTCAAAGGTACAAAGTCCATTAGAATCAGAACCACCTGTAGCGAGAAACGCCATTTAACTGTTGTGTTGGCCGTAAGTGCTGAAGGCGACGTCCTCCCGCCAATGATAATCTTCAAGGGGAAACGACCCCTCAACTTGAAGTCACTGCCGGGGTGGATTGTATGTGTGGAGGAAAAAGCATGGATGGACGAAACCCTCATGTTAAGGTTGGTTAAAGAAATCCACCTGCAACACACAACTAAAGAACGGTCACTACTCGTTATGGATTCCTTCCGGGCACATCTTACTGAAAGCGTGAAGAAATGCTTGCGCCTGGGAAATACAGTCCCCGCCATTATACCCGGCGGCTGCACATCAAAAATTCAGCCACTGGATGTTTCCCCAAACAAGCCCTCTAAAGGCGACCTCCGCAGATGTTGGGCATCTTACATCAGGACCACGGCTGATGCAACACAAGGTGGTGACACTTCACAGAGGTTGAAGGCAGCCACCAAGGAAACTGTCGTCTCCTGGATCAAGAGAGCACTGTCTCAGCACTGACTCAAGAGAAGGACACTATTATAAAATCTTTTAAGGTGTGCGGGATAACCAGCAACGTAAATGGCTCTGAGGACGACCTAATCAGATCAGATACTTTGGCAGGGTCTGATTCCGATTCCGAGGAAGAATTTGAGGGCTTTTGCCCTGAGGACATTGACTGGGCAAAAGATATTGACTTTGAGCATTAGAAAAAAAAAAATTATGATAACACACCCATGTGGCGTAAGTGGTCGGCACTCGTTAGAACTGCCTCGATGAGGCGGTTTTAACAAGTACCCAGAGTCTTTATTGGGGAAATAATTTCTAGCGCTGTGAACATCCTTTCTGGTCATATGAGACACGCCAAGTTCTGCAATTTTGGAAATGTGAAAAATAGTCAGCAAATAGTGCAGGCCCTGATCAGAGGCCGTGTCCAAGACATAGGTTGTTGGTACTTGTCAGAACCGCCTTGTTGAGTAAAGGGATACCTTGGCAAACAGTGCAGGCCCAGATCAGATGCCGCAGAATGCGGCCTCTGATCAGGGCCCGCACTATTTGCTGACAGAATGTTCTGTCAAAAGTAGAATAAAAAAACAGGCCTGACACAAGGGTCTGTTCTCCGGGGTTCTCGGGTTTTCGCCCACCTGATTGGGGATCAGTTTGATATGAGTGAAATAATCTTGTAAGGGCCGTTAAACCAAAACCATAATAGATATACCGGTATATTAGGTTATGGTGAAGAACACTGTGTCTATTCACATTACGATAAAACCCGTGCGACAGAGTATTTTTTCACATTTCCAAAATGGCTGCTTTCGTGACATTATTCTTATTCATACTCCAAACACAGGTTGTGGTTCTCGTTAAAAACCGCCTCAACGAGTACCAACATCCCACGCCCTGGAGCAGAAATAAACAATAACAATATACCCCGTAAACCCCAGTTTTCTCTATATAAAGTGGGGGTTATTGGGTGTTCATTTCACGGACTTGTTCACGTGATGATAAAGAAAATGTGATTTTCTGCATTGAATGACATGTGCTATCCTATATGTGCTGATCTGATTCTTCCAAGTTCGTAAAGTGTTATACGTTAGTGCTTCAATTATATGTGATCCTGAGGTTTGGTCGGCCACAAAGAGCCTGTACACACCTCTATAATATGTATGATTCGGTATGTGCTACCAGTGAAGATGTAGGACAGTCTGTGCATCTACGCAAGTTGATAGCTCAAACCCTGTGCATACACCATAGTCTGATATATAATCTTTGCTGATCGCACAGACCGATTTGCATCTTTTTGTGTGTATGGGCTCGGTTAAGATAATGAACAATCAATAAAAATGAGAAAAATCTGTCGGGTTTGCTTTGAGCTGAGACAAGTTACAATGTGTCTTCACAAAGAAAACTGCTCACCAATCAGTCACTTTGCAGATGGACTGGGGCAGTATGTATACACTGAACATTTATCGAAACTCTGATCAGACTGTACACATGTGCAGGCTACTCAGAGCCTTCGTTAAATGTTCACGAAGACACATTTCCACTTGACATGGCCCCTTAGTCGAAGAATCATATGCTTGCTCAAAATACAGATTACGAGATCGTTATAACTGGATTAACCCATTGTATGCTGGAATTCCCTAAAGGGGTACCTTGGCAAACAGTGCAGGCCCAGATCAGATGCCGCAGAACGCGGCCTAGGATCAGGGTCTGCACTATTTGCTGACAGAATTTTCTGTCAAAAATAGAATAAAAACGAAAAAAAAAAAAAAAAAAAACAGGCCTGACACCCCTTATATGACTTATGGACTGGGCCATTATATAGCAATGGAAGTGTCCACCAGCATACAATGGGTTAACGAGTACACAATCTATGTTTTGCGCAAAATGTACTGATTTGTAAACGTGATCCGTTAGTTTGGAATCCCTTCAACACTATTTAGGTCATTTTGGAGACGTTGCTCCTAATTTAGTGGGACTTCTGTAAGATTTAAACGCAGGAACTGTCCGACTCGCACCATTTTGTCTGGTACGTGTGTGCGGTCGTTTTAGCTCTGCGGAAGAACAAAACAGCCCAATCTAGTTCTTGAATACCCGATGGGCCCTGTGCATACGACAGGAAAAAAATTACCGCACCTGTGATAAACGATCGGCTTGTTTTTTTTAGTCGAGGTTGAACTCCCCCTCAATACTATAAAGGTCATTTTGGTGACGTTGCTTCCAATTTTGTGTTTACCCAGTTATGCCTTATTGTGACAACCCTGAAATGAACCACTCCAAACTTACTAGCTGAAAGATTCCATTGTCATATATGTCTGAAGCAATCAGTGTAGACCACGCTCAGACGCCATGTTTTGCAGTGTCTGATCTGGATTCAAAATGTTTGCCAATGGCCCTTAAATCAGACGTCTGAGACACACGGCATATATGGGTTACCGGGTTCTATGGAGCAAATTCTTTTGGTATCTAACCCCCCCACCCCCCCCCCCACCCACACACAACTGGCAGTGCAATATTTGCAGGCCACGTAGTTGCGTAATATTACGGTCAACACGTGGTACTGGCACAAGGTATTCTCTCTCAAGCAGAACAGACACAGTCTTGTTTTTCGGTACAAAGCAAAAGGGCACTGCAGGCGGCAAAATGACAGCTTTTGTACAGCCATATTTGCATAATTATCACAGTCGCTGAACAATTTGCATTTGTAAAGACTTTCACTTATTACCAAGACATATGTGGTAACCACTTTGCTGCTAAGTGGTTCTTTGATCTTGGCTATGCCTATCGGGTGATCAGGTTTCAATGACAGTAAGACAATATTTACTTGCTGCGCTAGGGATAGAAACAAATGACCTGGAGCATCGATATTGAAGAAACAAGGTACCGTATTATTGTATCCATATTTAAAATGATAATATTTTAATATCGACCACGAGTTTTGTATCAGTATCGGTTTAAATTCTTCCTTTCACCATCTTGTTACAGCCAGCAAAGACTGTCGGGCCAATGTCGGGCAAAAGCGATGACAGTATCGCTGTCGGTCCGACTTTTGCGCACTCTTGTGTGCCAACTGGTGTTGTAAATACCTACCGATATGTCACCGGTGGAGCATATTTAGTGTCCGAATACTTTCGAAATTATGTCTGTTTAATTTCGGGGGGGGGTGTCCGAATTTAAAGGGTGCATAAAATTTACTACTTTCTTCAAAATTCGTTGGTGTCCGAAAACATACGGTGTCAGAATACATACGGTAAATACGGTACTGTTAATTTCCTGTAAGTGAAAATGTTAATTTAAATTTGCTTATTTTATCTTTCTTTGTTTTAATATTTCATTTTCATGTTTGATATTTTGCAAATTTTCTTCAAATTATTGTGTGTTATTCAAGACTTTGGTCAAGTGAAACAGGGGTGAGAACAGTCCAAAAATCTCAATCCTGAAAATCTGCTTTTTGAATCCTGAAGGGGCCCTAATGCTATCTTGAAATAAAAAATAAATGGGTTTACCCTTCCAATATCAATGGAGATTAGTTGCTTCATGCTTAGTTGTAGCTAATCATTTAATTAAGACATGTTAAAACTTCAAATGGACAATTTAAATGACAATTTATATGCCTCATGCCAAAGCTCTCAATCCTGAAATCAGGATTAATCCTGAACTTTCTCACCCCTGTGAAATTAAGAGATAAATTAGGATTTTGTCACATTTAGCAATGGTTTCTTAAAATATGAATTTAGTCGAAGAAACAGCAATATATGCCTGTCTTCTTTCTTAAGATATAGGAATGTGATTTAAATGATGTCAGCACTCTTTTAGTTTAATACATATAAAAATATATATTGAAATTATATAAAATCTTGTTTGCCAGTTGCTAAATGTGGTAAATATTACAATGGCTTTACATGCCATTTATTTAGCCAATTTTAAAAGAAACATTTATAAACGAAAAATAATTTCATAAGTTTTAACTATACTGAGAGGCAAAAGTAAGTATACAGGTTACTGAATGCCAATTTGCATCCGAATCTCTCCCTCTCTGTATACATATGTGGTATCATAAATAAGAACAACCACTTCCACATAATTTGCAGCATTTTCCGTTAAATTTGATTAACGGATAATGAAATTGTGTCACTTGAAATGGACAGGGGGTCTGATCCAATATTTTGTCTGGAGTAGCTTCCCTTTAAACATGTGTTTCGAATAAGGGTTATTCAATAAATGATTTTTCATGCCACAAATTCAAAGAATGGCATCTGATTGGCAAGAATATGTCGCATATTGAAATTAAACACAAGGTTAAGTGCAACATCTTTTCTACAAGAAAATGGCATTTTGCCTTTTACGTTCTTCTTTTTATTAAATGCATTATGTTTCTTGGGATTTGTATTGAAGATTAACTTTCCATTGTGCAATTTTAGAGGTTTATCTATGGAGTAAACATAAAGATGCCGAGCAAAACAATAAGTATGCGAAAGTTCCAAATGAATAGCTCTTACACGATCTGAGAAAAAGACTCATTAAATTCACTATGATTTTAATTGAAAGGGAGATAATCCGGAACAGGCAGAAATTCCAATTGAGTTTCAAGCTGTTTGTTTGGGTTTAATGGCAAAGTAATGATGTGGTCTTATCGATGAACATTCGTACACGACTTTTGCGGTGAGCACAGATTTGAATGTCGCGTACAACATGAGATTTTATTGGAAATATTGATTTTCAATTAAGGGCAATAACTCCATCATGGATGACTGTTACAGTAAAAGAATTGGAGTTTTACAAACTTGGACGTTTGGGAAAAGCAGACATAGGCATATTTTATTATAGACAGCAATACAAGATCCAGTATTCTGAATCAAAAAGTGTATACTTTTTATTGCCTCTGAGTATATTTAAGTTGTCTCCCCTTACAGAAGCAAAAATATTGTAATTATGAGAGGATTACATATACATTCTGCAAGCGATATGTCCGTTTCCAAAGCAAAAATTTCTGGCCTCTCCCTGCTCTTATGTCAGCTGCACTAGAGCAGGGTGGTGACAATATTGCAACATGGTGTTGGCGTGTATCCTCTCGCAGGCTAAGTGAGTATTTCCCCATTCATCGATTCAATCATTTACTTATTCATTTGTTTTTTCATTCATCTATTGTTAAATAATTGTGTTGCCATTATAATAATTGCAACACACAACAGCAACTGCCTGTGAATGGTAAAGAGTTATAATAATAAAGGATTGGAACTATATACTGTTAATTTCCTTATTCAGATACCAAGACCCATTTACACCATAATTTCACAGCATAAAATCAGACCAGAGGCTTAACAGAAGGCATGAGATTTCTACAGCCTTAAGGCTATCGAAAGAGATAAATGAAGACTCTGGTCAGACAGTGTAGATGCTGAAGCTGATCTTGCAGCGTCTTGGCTCATTTCCCTCATTTACATC
>CAUZLF010000475.1:0-15470 GCA_963580285.1 Lucinisca nassula | reverse complement strand
CCTACCCAGAAAATTATTTTGGAATTTCCGGAAACAAGATATATATAGATAGTGCCGGTTTTGAGGTAATCTGTTAAAAACCCTCACAAATCACCTCTTCAACCAGCACTATCTATATATAAACACATCTTACCACATATATATTTTACCGTAGTATATATATACTACGGTAATACTGCAGAACAACAACTAACTCTGTCTGTTGAAACAATCGATTGAAGATTACGCTGTAATCGGTGATATATTTGTCTATACATATATATCAAAGACAATTACACGTAATCCATTTTTTATTGATGATTACGCGTAATCCATTTTTTTGGAGACTATAAGAACATACAAAAAAAAAAAAAAAAAAATTATGAGGTTACATAATATTGTGCTGGTGTGGCATAATTGGAACAGCCAATATACCACAATTTTCCAACGACGATACAAACTATGTCGCCGACTTGAGCATAAAAAAAAATTAAATTATCATCCTCAACACTCTATCATACTCAATCTTGCAATTTCCTGCTTAAAAGGTTTTATAGAGTTAAAATATCTCTGTTTTTCTCTAAAATTCTTTCCACCACACTTATCACAGATTTGATATTTTGCTGTAGTACCTTTACCACATTGTAAACATTTCACTACTTTACTTTTGTTATGTTTTATAATAAAATTATGAGCCTTGCAGTATATAGAATGCTTTACTGATTTGTTTTTACATGGTTTATTTGAACCTAACGGCAACATAGCACATATATTTTGCATCTTTGCTTTTTCTATATCCATTTTTATTATTATATTTAAAAATTTTTTTTTATAGTTTAAAAGAAAACAAAAAAATGAGTTCTGTAGAGAGACTAATACAATTGCATAGTGAAGGAAGAATTAGTGATGAGGCTTTAGACAAGGGTCTTAAATCCTTAGATATTGAGAAACAGAAGAGTGATGCACTACAACAAACTTCTACATTGGAAAATCTGCGTAAAAGACGTAGAGATAAAAAGATAAGAAAACGACAGCAACAAAATGCTGTTAAAACAAGTGAAAAAATTAATGATGAAGATACTAAAGAGAAAAATGTTCTGAAACTGGTTGATAAACCATTATGCAATTACTTCAAAGCGTATGAAATAGATGCTCATAAATATAAAGACCCAAATATTTTGTTTAATGATAAAAAATCTGTCATTATAGATAAAATTAATGAAAACATTAAAGAATACAATGGTATTAAATTTTCAATTGGGTTATCTATAAAGTTTTTTAAAGATGAACTTAATGGTGAAAGAAAAGAAGTTACCGGTGCATCACACGGAGAACAATGTGCAGTTCTTGATGGAAATAATTTAGATGAAAACTATAACAAACAAACAACTTATATACAAACATGGATTGAAAAATTCACAAATACCGCAACGGGTTTAGAAATTGACCATTGTATCAAACTTTATCTTAATATAGCAAAATATGAACCACTCAAAGGTTCTTCGTATATTTCTCTTCCAAGTGCAATAGCAAATAAAAAAGCAATAATTAATTTATCAAATGATGATGATAGATGTTTAGAATGGCATATACTTGCTTCTAAATACCCAAACAAAAACAATCCAAGTAAGTTATCAAGTTATCGTAAATATTTAGGCACATTAAATATGGAAGGAATAGACTTTCCCACACCAATCTCACAAATACCAAAAGTTGAGAAACAAAACAATATAGCAATCAATGTTTATGGATACACATTAACAAAAAAGACAGAGAAACTTACTATATTTCCATATCATATTTCAAATCAACCAAATGAAAAAGAACGAATTAATCTGCTTTTGATAACTGAAGATGTTGAAGAGGAAATTGATGATAGTGAAGAAGAAATGATAGATGAAGATTATAATCCTGATGACTATCCTCCTGATGAGTCAAAAACAAAATATCACTACTGTTTTATTAAAAACCTTAATAGATTACTTTACAATCAGAACAATAAACACAAACATAAAACACATTTCTGTGATAGATGTCTTTATGGTTTTACAAGAGAAGACCTACTAATCAAACATAAAGAAGACTGTGAAGGCATAAATAAATCTCCAATGCGAATAGAAATGCCATCAAAAGGTCTTATCAAGTTTAAAAACCATCAAAATCAAATGCCCGTTCCATATGTTATCTATGCTGACTTTGAAGCACAAATCAAACCCAAATCACAACAAAAAGGAGATAAATCAGAAATAACAAGCGAACACGAAGCGTGTGGATTTGGATATCAAGTTGTTAGATATGATGGTAAAGCAGACAAACCAGTAATATACAGAGGTGAAGATGTTGCAGAGGTTTTTCTAAATCATTTAAAATGTGAAGTGAATAACATCAACAACATCTTTAGACATCCTAAACCATTAATAATGCCAACAGAACAGAACATACAAGATTATGAAAATGCTACTCATTGTTGGATATGTGAAAAAGAAATTAATAATGAAAAGAATCCAAAAGTAAAAGACCACTGTCATTTCACTGGAGAATACAGAGGACCAGCACACAAATCCTGTAATCTCAAACTTGCAATCAAACCAAATAAAACCAAAATTCCAGTTATCTTCCACAACTTAAAAGGTTATGATAGCCATCTAATAATGCAGAAAATACACAAAGCAAGTGGAAACATTACTTGTATTGCAAATAATTCAGAGAAATTCATCTCATTCAGTATTGGACAACTGAAATTCTTAGACAGTTTTCAATTTATGGCTTCCTCTCTTCAAAAGTTGGTAGATGGAGCAATTGGTGTAAAGACAGAATGTGAAAAATGTAAAGGTACAGAAGAAATAAACATCAATGAAAATTGGTTATTAACAGCAAAATGTAAAAAATGTCACAATACAAGATATAAAAAACTCAACAAATCAGACTTACCATTAACTGTAAAACATACAACTAACTCACATCTTCTTGCTCGTAAAGGTATCTATCCATATGAATACATTGATAGTTTTGATAGATTTGATGAAACACAACTACCACCCATAGACAAATTCTACAGCAGTCTTACAGATGAAAGTATCAAACAAAAAGACTATGAACACGCTCAAAAAGTATGGAAACAATTTAACTGTAAAATATTAGGTGATTATCATGACTTATACCTCAAAACAGATGTTCTCTTACTTGCAGATGTTTTTCAAAAGTTTAGAGAAACCTGTATGAATAACTATAAACTTGACCCTCTACATTACTACACTGCACCTGGTCTATCTTGGGATGCTCTTCTAAAATACACAGAAATAGAATTACAACTTCTATCAGATTTGGATATGCATCTTTTCATTGAAAAAGGAATGAGAGGTGGAATAAGTATGGTTTCTAAAAGACACGCAAAAGCAAACAATAAATATGTAGCAGATTATAATCCAAATGAAGAAGACAATTACATAATGTATTTAGATGAAAATAATTTATATGGTCATTCAATGAGCCAACCACTTCCATTTGGTGGTTTCAAATGGATAACTAATAAAGATTTAATAGATGGAAAACTTCCAAAATTACAAAAAGGTAGAGGAAGAATATATGAAGTAGATTTAGAATACCCCAAACATTTACATAAACTACATAATGACTATCCACTTGCACCTGAAAAATTAGCAATTAAAAAAGAATGGTTATCAGACTATCAAAATGAACTAATTGAAAATAGTATGTTAAAAACAGAAAAACTTGTCCCCAATCTAATGGATAAGAAGAAATATGTAGTACATTACAAAAACTTAAGACTATACAAACAACTTGGTATGAAAATAACAAAAATACACAGAATATTAGAATTTGATGAGAAACCTTGGATGGAACCTTACATAAGTCTGAATACAGAATTACGTAAAAAAGCAAAGACTACATTTGAAAAAGATTTCTTTAAACTTATGAACAACTCAGTATTTGGCAAAACAATGGAAAACATACGTAAAAGAGTTGATATTAAATTAGTCAAAACAGATGGCAGTGAAAATGAAAAAATCCGCAAGATAATAGCCAAACCAAACTTCAATCGTAGAATAAAGTTCTCTAATGAGTTATCTGCCATTCAAGTGAATAAAACAAGATTAACTCTCAATAAACCAATATATGTTGGCTTCTGTGTTTTAGATTTATCAAAACATCTTATGTATGATTGGTATTATAATACATTGAAAAAGAAGTATGGTAATAACTGCACCTTGTTATACACCGACACAGACAGTTTATTAGTAGATATCAAAACCAAAGATGCTTACAAAGATATGTCTGAAATGAAAGATGAATACGATTTCTCTGATTATCCAAAAGAACATCCACTATACGATGAAACAAACAAGAAGGTCATAGGTAAGATGAAGGATGAATGTGCTGGTGTTCCAATATCAGAATATATTGGTCTTCGTCCTAAACTATATTCAGTATTAAGAGCAGATGAACAAGTCATCAAAAAAGCGAAAGGAACAAAAAAATATGTAATCAAAAAACAAATCAATTTTGAAAACTACAGAGATGCATTATTCAACAAAAAGAAATACACACACTCAATGAACATGCTACGCTCAATGCATCACAACATATATGGATTAAAAGTAAATAAGACTTCACTTTCTCCTTTAGACACAAAAAGATACATAACTGACGATGGCATTACGACATACGCGTATGGGTATCAGCCGGAACAATAAGTAATTCCTTTTTGACAAACCCTCTCTTAGGTGCAGGAGATTTCAAATAATAAACTCTTATTCCCTGCGTTATAATATGATAGTCAATCTTATGAATATCAACAGACCATACTGGGTCAGTAGCCCTTCTCTTTCCACCACCTTCTAATTCTCCAGGTTGATACAAATATCTAACATTTACATAAGGACAAATTTCAGCATCAACTTTTCTTGTTATAATTGGAGGAGGTTTTTTCGTCTCCTTATTTAATGCTTTAATAACATCAGATAATCTCTTAACCCATTCTCTAAATCTTTTTTTAGTATCAATCTCTTTAGCATACTGATAACCAAACAATCTTTCTGCTAAGGTTCTATTAAATCTTTCTACTATTCCTTGGTCTCTGTGTATTTCTTTTCTACCTCTTCTTATTTTGGTATTATGCTTTTCCATCAAAGTTGAAACGGAACTCATAAATTCTCTACCAGGATCAACTTGCAATAGTTTAGGATACTTCAAATGTCTTTTATAAATCTTCTCAAAAGCATTTGCAACTTCTTTACTATCTTTCGACGTCAAACCTTCGGCTTCTTTATATCTTGTTCCAATATCAACCACTGTCAATGCATACTTGTATGTCTTCCTACCAATAGTATCGTGAGGTAAAAACAACAAATCAGCTTGATGAACTTCATTCTCTGCAGACACATCAAATTTAGGTCTTATTATTCTCTTAGGTGCAGGTAAATATATTTGCCATACTGCTTGTTTCTTTAAGAACTCTAATGCTTGTTTCTGACTAACCTTTGCTTCTTTTGCTAACTTACCAACAGCTGAGTGTCCTTTCCAGAAACCTTTTGGACTATAGTATATCTTCTCCATTTATTTTTATTTAAGAAAAAATATTTATATATAAAAAGATGTCAAAGAACGCACAAACGCAAAATATAGCACAATTGCTTGATGATGACTATACACCTACAAAAGAAGAGTTTGAAGAGCTGTTAAAGGAACAAAGTCAATTTGACACAAAGAAATGGACTGATTTAGAAATCAACAACATTTATACAATCACTGACTACAGAGAAATTAACACAGAAAATGGTGTGAGTGTAATTTTAACTCTCAAAGACAATGGTGAAGTATGGAGTCCTGCACATCTCACAAAGAAGATAGAAGGTAAAGAACCACCATTTTATGTAAGACCACTTGGTTTGAAACCATGTAAGAATAATAAAAAAAATAAATATCATGCTTATGATTTAGTTTTTCCAAAGAAAGATTATGTCAAAAAATATTTTTTTTTTTTACCTACATCAACTTCCAAGCAACAAATCCTGTCAATGCCATACCACCAACAACAAATGCAATCTCTCTATTTTTCTGGTCTTCTGATGGAGTGTAAAAATCACTCAATGTAGGTTTTGGTGGTAATGGTGTGGATAAATTATCTGGCAATTGTTTTCCTGTAATATAATAATATTGTTTCATAGCAGTGTCAGCATCACTGAACTCATCCACAGCATGATGTTCCTTCTTCAGTTGCTCATTAATAAAATCCAATCTTTGTGTTCTCTTCTCATTCCATGCAGTTGTTGCTGATTCTAATTGTTCCATCGCCTTATCATGTCTTTTTCTCTCTTCATCACTATTACTACCCATATGTGAAAATAAATAATTACTACCTGAAAAGGCTAAGGCGTTTGTAATTGCTCCTCCAACCATTAATGCTACTGCACTTGCCATTTTTATATAATGAAAAAAAAAATATTAAAATTACTTCATAATATCTGCAGGAATAATACCTTGCTTAACAAGCATATCCTTTGTTGCCATTGCAAGTAATATATCAATGGACAACATACCAATATCTGTCATATTAAAATCTACTTTTGGTGCTGGTCTTTTCAATAGTTTTCTACCTAATTCTGAATATCCAACAGTTAATACAGTTTCCACTCCAGCATGATATAACATGTTTGCAATTTGTTTTCCGTCTATTGAGGTTGTCATTTTTTTTAATGAGAATATTATTTTTTTAAATTAATTAAATTCAAATGGGTCAATTTCTTTTTGTTGTATAATAGGTGCAGGTTGTTGCATCATAGGTTGTTGTGGTACAACTTGTTTAGACTTGTACATATACAATCCTATTCCAACAACTCCAACTGTTATGCATAATGGTATATAATTTTTGTATATATTTATATTCTGTGAATTTGGAGAGCCGACTTCATCATCTTTTGTTATAGATTTTAATTCCATGTTTTCTTTCTTTATAGTTTCAGTCTCCTTTCTTCTTAATTCTGCATTTCTTTTTCTTGCTTCTGCACCTTTCTTACCAGCAACTACTCGTCTTGGGTCTTTTGTTTTAACTTCAGTATCACTCATTTTTTTCTAAGGAGATATTTTCTTTTTTATTAAAATCAATATGTCTTGCTGTTGTTAGCATTGCAGTTAATGGAGCAAGATACATTCCATATCTATAATACAATTCACAACACGAACTTGTCAAAGCGTGATTGATAAAAGGGTCTTCCTCTAAGTCTTGTATCAGTTTAGGTGGATTAACAACATTGAAATACTTTGATACACCCATCACGTATAAGCTAATGAAAGAATTACCCAATGTCTTAGTCATACTTGCTCCCAATCTTGCTTCATATCTGCAGTAAAGTTTGTTTATTTGTTCTGCTGTCATTGTATCAATGTCTGATAGTTGTAAGTCTTTACCAAGATACTGCTTACTACCACCACCAGCAACAATGGCTGATAATCGCTCACGTTTTGTTTCTTGTTCATTATTTTCTGTGCTTTCACATTCAATGTCTTGTAATAATTCTTCAGCATTCATTTTTATTTTATGTAATTTATTTTTTTTTATTTTTAAAAAATAAAACATCGCATATCCGACTATTGATAAGATTGCAGTGTTTGTTATGATTATTGATAAGATTGCAGTGATTGATAATATTTCTAACAGCATTGTTTTTTTAGTATTGCTATTTTACTTAAAACATTGCATAAGCATTACTTAAGATTTGCTACAGCATTGTATAAGCATTACTTAATCATTGCATAAACATTACTTAATCATTGCTAAAAAAATAATCAATCAACCAACCAATAACCAGTAGGCTGGTCAGTCTTCAAAATTAACTTACGATGCTTCTTTTTTTTCAGTTCTTCTTTTATTCTCTGTCGTTCTTCCAAAGTAGGAATAACATCATTCTCTCTTAAACAATTTTCAAAACTATCTCTATCTTTTGTGTAGAACATGCATAGCCATTTTGTTTGTTCTCTTAAATCTTTTAACACAGAATTATATCTCTGCGAAATAACCCACACTGATTGTTCTGCATGCCTACCAGAAAATGCTAATTCTGATAACATATCTTTTTTCTTTGTTAGTTCTTTCGTTGCACTGCAATCATCAATAATGTAGAGAGTAGAATGACCAGCATATTTATTAAAGAACATTCTTAGTAGTTCTTGTAGTTTTTCTTCTCCATTAACAATAGGATTAACAATTGTTATATTTTTTGTTTTAGGTTTCCTGACATCACCAATCCACTCACGATTTTTATAAGCCTTGTTCCATTGAATGGTTGGGCAAAGTATAACAATATGTTTAAATACTTGACGATATTCCTCTTCCAAAAGGTCAAGGACAAACTCTGTTTTCCCGCATCCAGTTTGACCACATATAATAGCACAATGAGGATATTTTGGTAGTTCCATTTTTATTTGTAAAAAAAAAAAAATATTAATAACTGACTTCTTTAAATCTACCATCTTCAAAGTTGATTTGTGCATCTTGTATAACAAACAAATAAAGATTGATTGGTTCATCTACTCCTGCTTCTTTCGTTATTTGTATTGTGATACCTTCTGATGCATTTTCAATTCTTCTTCCAGAACCATGAAGTGTATTATCATCAGTTGAACGTAAATCCAACCATAAAGCATACCTGTTCGTTAGATATTTTTCTATTGTTGTATCAGTAAAATATAAATCTTTAACGACCATACTTGTTTCTTTGTTTCTTTTTGAATTCAAAGCAAAGAATTTATTTATTTCGTCCCAGTGTTGGTGGGACTTCATTCCTTGACTATACAATTGATTCGGAATCCCTTCTATTGTCATTTCCACTTTTGTAATTTCTGGATTATAATATTCTTCTGTGCTGGCCCTTTCAGGATCTTCGAATAGCATAAGAATTCCTTTCATACTTCTTGCAGGAACATTTAGATTGATATTCCATAGTGTATCAGATTTGTTTTTAGTTATTTTTCTGTGTCTTAGTATTCTGTCATACAAAATAACCATTTTACCATCAACTTGCTGTCTTATTTGTCTTGCTAATTCAGTATCAGAAACAATATCAAATTCCAAACAAATATTTTTGATTGTATAAGTTGAAGTTGCATCGCCTGATTTAATTACTTTATTATAATCATTGAATGTAAGTTCATATTCAAGTCTATCTCCTAATCCTGCTTGATAAAATGGCATATGGGTTTCCAATAATTCAAAATCAAGTGGGATGCAAAACCTGTTTCCATATGCTTTTGCGATGGCTTGATCTTCTTTATCTGCTGTTGCGTTTCCTGCACCCACTCTATGTCTCAACATGTTCTCTTTGCCAACGCCTTGATATACCATATTTACACGTTCTGTAATAGTCTTCCATAAATCAATATAACAATGATAGATGTCACTATCGTCAATGGACATAACTTCATTTCCACTTATTCTAATTGTTGTTTTCTTAATTATTGCTCTTCCTATGTTTTGAAATATAGTTGCATTTGCATCTTTAGAGGTTAGTTCAATTTCAAATGCTAATCTGACTGTTCCGGGAACAATAACATCATTACTACTTAGATTAGGAAATCTCACTAATAATTGTTGATTTTGGTCAATAGTTGAAGGGTTATTTGTTATTACTACACTTTGACGGATACCTCTCACACCTCGTGGTTCTCTTAATTTTCTGTAAGGGTTTAGTTTATCTCCGTAAGCTGACATTTTTTTAAAAGATAAAAAAATATTTTTAAATAATAAATAAATAATGGCTGAATATGAAAATCCTGAGTATGACAAGGAGGATTATGATGAAGAAGCAGAAACATCTTTTACAGATGAAGAGCAGTTTCAGAGAACATTAAATAGTCAGTTTGCTGGTTTGAATGATTTAACCGGTGATGATTGGAAAACTCTGCGTAATAGCATAGGTCAAAACATGATAGATAGATTTTACGAAAGGAATGAAGAACCTAAACGTAAAATCAAAGGTTTGTCTCTCAAGAAAGATGATATAGGGAGACCAATGTTATATGTTAAAGATGAAGGTGGAAAGAATATTGCATTAACATATTATCGTTCCAATGCACCAGATGAAATAGCAACATTTTTATCATTTAATACTTTGCAAAGGAAATATGGTGTTTATTTTGTTAGGAATGTATTAGGTGTAGATGATTTTAAACCATCTGCTACAAGAATTAAAGAAGGTAGAAAAGCATTCACACAATTACTTCAAACGAGAACTCAAATAACACAAACAGAAGAAGAAATACCTTTACAAGATATATCATCACAAGAACAAACTCAAGAACTATTAAATACAACAGTTGATGTAGAAACTGCTGTGAAAACATTGGAGACATCATTTACTAATGAACAAGAAACACAAACAGATTGGACAAAAAGAGAGATTGATGGAATAGCAAATGCAATGACAACAGTCAAAGAAGAGATAGCAAATGAATTGGCAAAACTGAATGAAACAAATAAAGACTTAGCAAAAGAAAATACAAAATTAGAACAAGCCAAAGCAGACAATGATGAATTTCAAATAGAAAGGATAAGTAGTCGAATCAAAGAGTTAGAAAGTGAGAGAAGTGCAAGATTGGAAGTTATTAATGTTAATAAAGAAAAACTACGTAGTCAGGTAAATAGAATCAAAGAGACTATAAACAAAGTATTAAAAGAAGACACTACATTGGGTGAAAGAATTAGAACATTATTCAGAGAACAAGGCATTACAATTGTTAGTATTTTAACCGCTTTTGGAATGATTATTGGAGTTATTGTTGAGGCTGTTATTCCTACTGGTGGTGGTACTACTTCAACCCCTCCTTCTCCACCAAAAGGTGGTGTTAAAGATTGGGTTAAGAAACAATTATCAAATCTTGGTAAATTACTTTCTACCCTTGCAGGAAAAGTAGCTACTGCATTACCAGGTGTTATTGGTTCTATTGTGTCTTGGTTGTTGTCTTCTGCGGGTAAAGTTGTTGGTTGGTTTGGAGAACATTTATGGGCATTAGTTGTATTGGTTGCTGGATTGTTATATGCATCTGCGAGAGAGTTTATAAGAAAAAAAAGAACTTAATAAATTTCATACATAATTAATAGTCCAATTACTATACTTCCTACTATTAATGCTGTTTTGTTGTCTTCATGTTGTATGGCTTCTTTTTTTTCTGGTAGAGATTGATGAGATTGTGGTAGAGATTTATTTGTTGGTGTGCCTTGTAGAGATTGTGGTAGAGATTTCTTTGTAGTAGATTGGTTAGCAAGTTTGTGATGATTAAACCAATCTGCTATTCTAGCATCGGAGGTACCAGCACCATCAACCCAACTTTTTGACAGATTGTGTTTCTTTGCATAATCAACTGCTTGTTGATGATAATCTGGTAGAGATTTCTTTGTTTGTGTGCCTTGTATAGTTGCAGGTTGTGTAGCAGATGCAACAGGTTTAACATTTACATCACTATTGAAACCAAGTGTTTGATTTTCTGTTGCAATTACAATTTTATTATTATATCCAGCGATAGTACCAACTTGTAAAACCATATCACTGGGAGACATATATAATCCAATACCATAAACAAAATCTACTTTACTTCTTGCATATTTGAGTGTGTTTTGATATCTTTGTATTTGACTTGGTAAATCAACTGGACTATTAATAGCGTCTTCAATGTTAGCAAGAAATTGTTTCTGAGCATCAAATCCTGTGCCTATTTTTAGAATTTCTACACGTGTTTGAGATTGTGCTGCTAATAGTGCCCATACAAACATTCTAATACTTTCGTTAATTCGTTCAATACCTGTTTTTGTTAATCCTTCTGATTTGTCTAATATAAACATTGTCCAGGCGTCACTTATATCTACTGTATGTTCTATTTTATCATTTGGATTAAAGAATGGACCTTCACTTCGATGTTCTTGTCTATATTTTCCACTTGGTTTAAAATATTGTGTGTAACTCCCTAGACCACTGCATTTAGAACTACTTTCTAATTTTTGCCTCCAATCTGTATTAGGTGAAACATTGAATTCATTGCATAACTTTTGATAGACAGCTTTGTCGTATGGATTTTTGTAATAACAAAATGATTCATCTGTTGGTAAAGGTGTTTTAAGTTCTTTCAAAATACGAGCAATACAATAATAAACATGAAATGTATATATTGTTTTAGTTAGTCCTGAAGTGTTTTGCAAATGATCTTGATAACTTACACCACATCCTGCAGTGGCACACCAGACAGCAAAATTTAATTGACATTGCCACCAGTCAAATGATGAATGAAGCCATGTATTCCACGGTTCATTGGTGTGTAATGTTGGATTTTGATAGTTTTGAAATAAGTCGGGAAACGTTACTGGAAAATGGTCATCTTTATTAACATAAATCGTTTGTTTTATAAGTTCAATATTCTTTTCGGTATATTTAGTATTGGGGTTATATGATGCATTGGGATTGTACTTGAATTCTTTAGGTATCATTTTTATTATTGATTATATATAAAAAATAAAAATGTATCATACAATTTCGAATATTGACAAGACAATAAACTTGCAACAATACATTGATAACAGAGATGGGAATAAACGTATTGGTTTGAAATCTATAACATATGGTGTTGGATGGTATAATGTTGTTGATGAATATTTGCAGAAGACTAAAGAGAGACCTCATAAGATTATAGATGGTTATTATAGTTTCCAACAAATAGCAGATTTATTTCAAAGTAATAATATTACATTATCTGTAAATGAAACAAATGGAATTGCTTCTTTAATTACACCGGATGAATTGAAGATAAGCAAGGGCTTAAAACAAATGTTGGGGTTTGGAAATAAGCGAAAGTTTGCTGTTAATGAAACTCATTATGGTGAGAGAGCTGTAGATTTTGCTGTTTATAAATCATTGTATGTTCATTTGGAACAGATTAATACTTCAAATAATTATTTAGATGGTATGCCGAGTACTGTGTTGGCTGTTGTTCCAGTGGAAAATAAAGAGTTTGGAGAGATAACAACAGTGAGATTTGAGCATCCAGAATATAAGTGTTTGGTGAATGATGCTATAGCAGAATTGAAATTAGAAATCAGGGATGAAAATAACAACAAGGTAATTAATCATCTACCAATTAATTGCGTTTTGGAAATTATATAATTATAATAAAAAAATGAGTATATTTGGTGCTAAGAGAAAACACGTAGATGCATTGGGGCTGAAACAAGAAATATTTAATATGAGAAGTCAAGCATTTACACAAATAAATACATTGAATGATAGACATACAGGACTTCAAGATAGATTTCGGGATATGTATGTCAATCATCGATTATTATATAATAAGGTTGATAATATGTCAGACAGAAAATTGATAAGCATTTGTGCGGAGAGTAAAGGTTCCTTACAGAAGAATGAAGTGTTTGGCTTTGGAAATGGTGGTAGAGAAGTAGGTGTTGGATATGTGATGAACTTTCCTGGCCAGATAATAGGTGTTGGACTGTCGAGTAAAAGAACAAAAGGCGATGTGTCTGTGGCGATTGCAATTAATGGAAATCCACAAGCAGGATATGATATATCATTGAATAATATTTTAAGAAAACACGATAACTTTGCTACACCGTTAAAGGTTGAGGCTGGTGATGCAATTGCTTTTGTTTGTCAGACTAATAATGCTACATGTGTTAATACTGTGGCTTCGATGATAATTGAATTATTTATTGAATAAAAAAATATATGTTGTCAAGAAAAAAATGAAACAACCTAATGCACCGCTATATCCAGAGTTGCCTATTGAAGATGGGCAAAATTATAGATTACAGAAGATATCTGAGATAGAGAAGACGTTAATTAATGAGAGAGATGTGAGAAAAGCATTATACAAAAAATACAAACGTGGAATAAATATTACTGATGGAGTTGATACTGGTTTGATATCAACAAGTGTTATTTTGGCAGGTGTTGGATTAACTGTTCCAATTATGTTGCCTTTAGAGATTGGTGCTGTTGTGTGTGGGAGTTTGGGTGTGTGTGTTAAACTAATTAGGCGTAAAATGACTTCAAAAGCACAGAAACATTATGAGATTAAAACTATTGCTGATAGTAAGTTGAATAGTATAAAGGATTTGATTTCTAAGGCTTTGACAGACAGACAGATATCTGAGAATGAATTTAAACTTGTGTTGGATGAGTTGGACAAATATAATAAACTCAAAGACAATATACATTCAAAACAAACAGGATTGAGTGAAAGTGAGAGAAAGAAACTTATTGAGGAAGGTAAGGCTCAAGCGAAGAATGAAATGAAAAAAAAGATAGAAAATGCTTGATTTTATTCAATAAAATCACAATAGTAAATGACCCACCACCAAAATATGAAAGTTAATATTTTTTTTTTTGCTTCACTTCCGACCTACAATGTTATAAGAATGTGCATTTTGTATGTTGAAACATATGTACAAAGTTTGGTGGTAATTAGTTGAACCAATGTTATTTTACAACAATTCAAAGACTTGCAGGAAATTCCAAAATGATGCTAGAACTTTGAAATTTTGTGATAATATGTATATATGCAACCCAAATACATATGCAAAATTTGAGACTAATCGGTTGATGGGATTCCACTTTTAGGAAGACTCAAAGACTTTCTGAAATTCCAAAAGTTGTCATAGGAACTTGGAATTTTAATATGTTATACAGCCTTAAAGTCTTGTTATATGTGCAAAATCTGGTGGTCATTGGATTATGTAAAGGCACTTTCAGGAGGGGTTAAAGTTTTTGCCCCAAAGTGGAATTTTCAAAATTCTTTTTAATATGTTTCTATATAGTGTCTATCCGCGACTTTTATCGGAGCAGATTTTGGATATTACTTTTAATTATTTGTTGTTCTCTACGAGTTGCTTAGTAACCTTTCTTAATTAAACCGATTACAGTGTTATCAGGATTTTTTTGTATTTTTTTCTTTTTTTTTTTAACCCATTTTTATCGCTTAGAAACGTTTTTTATTGAAACCGATTACGCTGTCATCATTTTTATTCAATGTTCCATTATAAAAAGATTTTTATGTCATTACCGGGATTCGAACTCATGCCCCACCATTTACAGTCCAAACCATCTAGACCACTCGGCTATCACGGCTTGTACTAGAATAGTAAGAAATTGAACGTAAATAAATGACTAGTTTTTTGTCCAGTGAATGGTTTTCTAAATACTGAAATAGTCCGTAGGTGATTTCCCTTTTGGACTTTGATGTCCAACTATCAGTGTGGTAAAGATAAATTGACATGTAATAGTCGGTTTATCTGTCTGCTCAAAATACTGCGGTAAAATATATATGTGGTAAGATGTGTTTATATATAGATAGTGCTGGTTGAAGAGGTGATTTGTGAGGGTTTTTAACAGATTACCTCAAAACCGGCACTATCTATATATATATTTGCGCATGCCCAGTCATTCAGAGGGCCAGGGATATGGCTTTCTGTCTGA
>CAUZLF010000474.1:0-58000 GCA_963580285.1 Lucinisca nassula | reverse complement strand
AAGTTCATATCAGTAAACTACTCCATTTTCACTTCTAGAAACTGCAGATTCTCAGCAATAAGGTCAAACACATTTATTATTGCCCCTCCGAGTACGCCAAGCAGACAAAAATTCTCGTCGCATGTGGTTTTGATGTACCTGCTAGGGTCCATAATTGCTGAAATAAACAATTCTATTCTATTCTCATACACGGTACGGAGAATCAAGAATTGGGTTTTATCTTTGCCTTTACGATCATCACCGGGATTCACCGGACAAATTATGGAAATGAACGGCATCAGAGGCAAGTGCACTAGCCACTGAGCTATACACCAGGACATGTGATATGGGAATATATGCATCATCTATTTGACACCCCCATGTTAAAACGCAGATTCAACAGGTTGAGAAGGTTCAGAGGATGGCTACCTGATGGACCTGCAGGCGATGGAGGAACAGAAGTAGTCAGAATCAGAATTGTTGCTTGTGACATGTCAAATGACATTCATTCACCAGGAGTGAGTGGCCATCGTTGGAGGCCCATCGCGAATAATCCTCATCAATCTTCTTTGTATAAGATAACTCTTCCACAATGTTTCTTAATCAAGATAAATTCTTGACCCTGTGGCTACTTCAACTTAAATAAGGGCATCAAAATTAAACATATCGAATGTACCAGGCCTGTAGTGATGCCCTGAAGAATTCTTTCTTCCATAGAACTATTCTTCAGTGGAATTTAGTCTTCCCTCTGTGGTAAATGCAAAAAGTGCAGAGGAGTTCAAAGCTAAAATTTGCACAAGCTGAAAGCAATGTCTCCAAAGTAACCTTCACGGTGCAGTCCAGTAACATTGCACACACATTAAGTTTTGATAACTCGTATGTGTGACTTTGTCAAAGCCAGAGCTATCGGAAACGCAGGATTCTGCGTATTTGACACCAACTTTTTACCATTGGATGCATAAAATTCACTATTGGCGAAATTTTATGTACGCATGTTTTTATTGCGACACGCGTCCAAAATTACAGAAACGGTAAATATAGTAGCTTATTTAGGCCGCCTACGCAATAGCAGTAAAAGATCAAATGCAGAGCCGATTTTGTGTTGAAAGCACACGTGCCACAAATCAGTGACCTATATTGATATTTTTGCACCAGCCAGCGCGAGAGACAATATTGGATGCAGCACATGTTAAAAACGATTGTACCTTTTTAATCTCGCCGCGCTAATCCGGATTAACATTAGTCGGTAACATATTACGTTTAGTTAAACCAGGGTTATGGCTAAGATGATATAATTAACGAATTACCGATGTCATGTATTTTTAGCTCACCGTCAGGTAGTGACGAGGTGAGCTTTTGGGATCACTTTTTGCCCGTTGTCCGTGTGTAAACAATTTCTTCAAACGACATCTCCTAAACCACTGATCAGATTCTGACCAAACTTCAAAGGAATGATCCTTTGGTGGTCCCCTTTCAAAGTTGTTCAAATGGTTCCAGTCCGTTGCACATCTGCAGACTTGCCTACCCTTATGATTTGGTCGTAAGGCTTACTATTTTCATGTCCAAATTACGACCTTACGACCCCGGCCAAATTCCGTACGATTTTTGGTGTTTGTAAAAAAAAATTGGTAAATCGGCGCGATTATCCCGGTTCGGTTCGGGTAAGCGCACGTTTACATACAGAAACGATCGTCGGATCATTGTCAGTTGTCATGCAACAGGCATCCCTATTTAGCTTTATGCCCCGTGACCCAAAGAGGGTCATTGAAGTCATACTCCGGGTCATAATTGACGGCATGATCAAATGTTCCCTGAAAAAAGGGAAGCAACACACTGGTTAGTTTTAAAATACAGTACTCAGTGCCCAAGTCAAGCTCTGACAGTGTAATTATCCAAACAATGAACAAGTGATTTAAAAAGTATTTCTGCTCTAAAATACATTGTGGGTTCTAGATTATAAGAATCTTATATGGGTGTAAGGGGTGGATTGAAAAATCCGTCCCGAGGGACACTGTCCGGCATCACGAGGCTTGACGTGTAGTTCATACAGTCATAAACACATTGTGTCACATGATTTTCAGTGGCATCAAACATTAGGTTCTCTACAATCTGATAGGGCATTGGACTTACATACGGAAATCCTTTGACCCTAAAAGTGCCAGTTAGCAATTATCATCCGCTTTGTCATCTGCCGGTTACTTTGAAATAGAAGTGGAGACAATGATCAGGAATCAATATTGTAAAAGCAATCCCTGAGGATTGTTGCAAACAATGTGGACACAGATCAGATTGCTCCTCTAGGAGCAGTCTGATCAGGGTCCACACTATTTGCCTGGATGCAAAAATATGTTAGTACAGTTTGCAAAGAAGATTCAGCAGATGACACAGACAGCATTTTAAGATGAAGTTTTTCTTGGCAGCTTATATGGTAAAATTACAGCTTAACAAGGTAGGACAGTTTAGCTAGAGTAATGTCCCTTTGATTATGCATCTTCAACACTTGGCAGATTAATTATGAGGTTTAATATTGTCTTGTTCTTACATTTTAGCAACTAGCGCAACATTACAGAGCCAAAGCCTTCATTTGACACCCAAATCAGCTGTATCAGGGACCACAATACTTCCTGTCGGTAAGTGAACAACTTGATTTGTTTGTTTGTTTGATTTGAAGTTTAACATCCCCGTCAACACTATATGTCATTTTGGTGATGCACTGCCAATTCTGTGGGACTTTTACCCGACACTGAGATCAAATGACATCTCAAGCCCTACTGCCCAATAAAACCAATAGGGTTTATATGCATAGACGGTCCGACTGGTACCTCTTTTCCTGGACAGGCCTAGAACCTCCAAGCAGTTTACCAGTACTCAAGTAAGGTCTGTTTCAGCTCTGAATGGAAGCATCTTGCAGCCCAATCTATTTCTTCAAGCCCCGATGGGAGGGGTAGGTTGTTTGATGATAATTAGACTGTCCATTGCATATAAGCCTTTTGGTTTCATTGGATGGTTGCCCGTTGTCCGTGTGTAAACAATTTCTTCAAACGACATCTCCTCCTAAACCACTGATCGGATTCTGACCAAACTTCAAAGGAATGATCCTTTGGTGGTCCCCTTTCAAAGTTGTTCAAATGGTTCCAGTCCGTTGCACATCTGCAGACTTGCCTACCCTTATGATTTGGTCGTAAGGCTTACTATTTTCATGTCCAAATTACGACCTTACGACCCCGGCCAAATTCCGTACGATTTTTGGTGTTTGTAAAAAAAAATTGGTAAATCGGCGCGATTATCCCGGTTCGGTTCGGGTAAGCGCACGTTTACATACAGAAACGATCGTCGGATCATTGTCAGTTGTCATGCAACAGGCATCCCTATTTAGCTTTATGCCCCGTGACCCAAAGAGGGTCATTGAAGTCATACTCCGGGTCATAATTGACGGCATGATCAAATGTTCCCTGAAAAAAGGGAAGCAACACACTGGTTAGTTTTAAAATACAGTACTCAGTGCCCAAGTCAAGCTCTGACAGTGTAATTATCCAAACAATGAACAAGTGATTTAAAAAGTATTTCTGCTCTAAAATACATTGTGGGTTCTAGATTATAAGAATCTTATATGGGTGTAAGGGGTGGATTGAAAAATCCGTCCCGAGGGACACTGTCCGGCATCACGAGGCTTGACGTGTAGTTCATACAGTCATAAACACATTGTGTCACCTGATTTTCAGTTGCATCAAACATTAGGTTCTCTACAATCTGATAGGGCATTGGACTTACATACGGAAATCCTTTGACCCTAAAAGTGCCAGTTAGCAATTATCATCCGCTTTGTCATCTGCCGGTTACTTTGAAATAGAAGTGGAGACAATGATCAGGAATCAATATTGTAAAAGCAATCCCTGAGGATTGTTGCAAACAATGTGGACACAGATCAGATTGCTCCTCTAGGAGCAGTCTGATCAGGGTCCACACTATTTGCCTGGATGCAAAAATATGTTAGTACAGTTTGCAAAGAAGATTCAGCAGATGACACAGACAGCATTTTAAGATGAAGTTTTTCTTGGCAGCTTATATGGTAAAATTACAGCTTAACAAGGTAGGACAGTTTAGCTAGAGTAATGTCCCTTTGATTATGCATCTTCAACACTTGGCAGATTTATTATGAGGTTTAATATTGTCTTGTTCTTACATTTTAGCAACTAGCGCAACATTACAGAGCCAAAGCCTTCATTTGACACCCAAATCAGCTGTATCAGGGACCACAATACTTCCTGTCGGTAAGTGAACAACTTGATTTGTTTGTTTGTTTGATTTGAAGTTTAACATCCCCGTCAACACTATATGTCATTTTGGTGATGCACTGCCAATTCTGTGGGACTTTTACCCGACACTGAGATCAAATGACATCTCAAGCCCTACTGCCCAATAAAACCAATAGGGTTTATATGCATAGACGGTCCGACTGGTACCTCTTTTCCTGGACAGGCCTAGAAGCTCCAAGCAGTTTACCAGTACTCAAGTAAGGTCTGTTTCAGCTCTGAATGGAAGCATCTTGCAGCCCAATCTATTTCTTCAAGCCCCGATGGGAGGGGTCGGTTGTTTGATGATAATTAGACTGTCCATTGCATATAAGCCTTTTGGTTTCATTGGATGGTTGCCCGTTGTCCGTGTGTAAACAATTTCTTCAAACGACATCTCCTCCTAAACCACTGATCGGATTCTGACCAAACTTCAAAGGAATGATCCTTTGGTGGTCCCCTTTCAAAGTTGTTCAAATGGTTCCAGTCCGTTGCACATCTGCAGACTTACCTACCCTTATGATTTGGTCGTAAGGCTTACTATTTTCATGTCCAAATTACGACCTTACGACCCCGGCCAAATTCCGTACGATTTTTGGTGTTTGTAAAAAAAAATTGGTAAATCGGCGCGATTATCCCGGTTCGGTTCGGGTAAGCGCACGTTTACATACAGAAACGATCGTCGGATCATTGTCAGTTGTCATGCAACAGGCATCCCTATTTAGCTTTATGCCCCGTGACCCAAAGAGGGTCATTGAAGTCATACTCCGGGTCATAATTGACGGCATGATCAAATGTTCCCTGAAAAAAGGGAAGCAACACACTGGTTAGTTTTAAAATACAGTACTCAGTGCCCAAGTCAAGCTCTGACAGTGTAATTATCCAAACAATGAACAAGTGATTTAAAAAGTATTTCTGCTCTAAAATACATTGTGGGTTCTAGATTATAAGAATCTTATATGGGTGTAAGGGGTGGATTGAAAAATCCGTCCCGAGGGACACTGTCCGGCATCACGAGGCTTGACGTGTAGTTCATACAGTCATAAACACATTGTGTCACCTGATTTTCAGTTGCATCAAACATTAGGTTCTCTACAATCTGATAGGGCATTGGACTTACATACGGAAATCCTTTGACCCTAAAAGTGCCAGTTAGCAATTATCATCCGCTTTGTCATCTGCCGGTTACTTTGAAATAGAAGTGGAGACGATGATCAGGAATCAATATTGTAAAAGCAATCCCTGAGGATTGTTGCAAACAATGTGGACACAGATCAGATTGCTCCTCTAGGAGCAGTCTGATCAGGGTCCACACTATTTGCCTGGATGCAAAAATATGTTAGTACAGTTTGCAAAGAAGATTCAGCAGACGACACAGACAGCATTTTAAGATGCGGTTTTTCTTGGCAGCTTATATGGTAAAATTACAGCTTAACAAGGTAGGACAGTTTAGCTAGAGTAATGTCCCTTTGATTATTCATCTTCAACACTTGGCAGATTAATTATGAGGTTTAATATTGTCTTGTTCTTACATTTTAGCAACTAGCGCAACATTACAGAGCCAAAGCCTTCATTTGACACCCAAATCAGCTGTATCAGGGACCACAATACTTCCTGTCGGTAAGTGAACAACTTGATTTGTTTGTTTGTTTGATTTGAAGTTTAACATCCCCGTCAACACTATATGTCATTTTGGTGATGCACTGCCAATTCTGTGGGACTTTTACCCGACACTGAGATCAAATGACATCTCAAGCCCTACTGCCCAATAAAACCAATAGGGTTTATATGCATAGACGGTCCGACTGGTACCTCTTTTCCTGGACAGGCCTAGAAGCTCCAAGCAGTTTACCAGTACTCAAGTAAGGTCTGTTTCAGCTCTGAATGGAAGCATCTTGCAGCCCAATCTATTTCTTCAAGCCCCGATGGGAGGGGTCGGTTGTTTGATGATAATTAGACTGTCCATTGCATATAAGCCTTTTGGTTTCATTGGATGGCCGGGCTTGAGATGTCATTTTGTGTGTGACAGTGTCTGAGGAAAAAGTCTCACAAAATTGCAAGAATCGTCTCCAAAATGTCTTAAATAATGTTTACAGTGAGATTGAACATCAGTTCGTACAAACAAAATAAGCCCACCCCAGTAGCTCAGTCAAATGCATGTCTGACTGGTGATCAGGAGAATGCGGGTTTGATACTTGCTGGGTTGGCACCTTCTTTTGTGAAGGCTATCCTGAAATCTTCTCTACGGTCATTGTCTCCCTTCGGCTGATTCAAGGAGGGCAATTTGTAGTTTCTTGCGAAAAAATGTACACTGAACTGGTAAACAGATTACGTATAAGCCTGCCCAGGAAAGTATGGATAGGTAAACTGACTGGCTCAAAAATGATCTAAAATAGTGTTGACAGGGTCATTAAACACCAAAAAAGCAGGGTTCAACATTAACCCAAGACCCATGGACATTGTCTAGTGAAAAATTGGTTAGGTCTTGTAAGGTCAGTAGCTGGCTGGTCCGAATGGTCAAGTGAAAAATTTTAAACACCAAAACAGCAGGGTTCAACATTAACCCACGACCCATGGACATTGTCTAGTGAAAAGCTGGTTAGGTCTAGTAAGGTCAGTAGCTGGCTGGTCCGAATAGTCAAGTGAAAAATTTTAAACACCAAAACAGCAGGGTTCAACATTAACCCACGACCCATGGACATTGTCTAGTGAAAAACTGGTTAGGTCTAGTAAGGTCAGTAGCTGGCTGGTCCGAATGGTCAAGTGAAATATTTGCCACCTCAGTTATCAAGCCCTGTTTTAATCTCATTTACCAAAAACTGGGTTTCTGTTTTAAGTTTGTTGCAGTAGTTTTACTACTCCTGTAAATAGATAATACCATAATGATCCTGAGTATTGGTACAGACAGGCCTATGCAAACAGTGCAGAACCAGAGCAGTCTGATCAGGTTCTAAACTGATTGCCCAACTGGATCATGAAACAAATTTTAGTATGATTTTCATAATTTCTATTAGAAATTATGAAAATCATACTAAAACCTATGGTCGAGTTAAACTAAAATCAGGTCCAGTGCATCCCAAGACTTAATCAGTATAAGCAGTTACAACGTTTTGTCACTGTATGGTATTGTGTTCTATATATGTTTGTGTTTGTAGATCCTACAATAGCTGAGGAAATTGAAAGACAAATTGCACCACTCTTGTCATCAGATTTAGGCACCCTTGTTTCTCCTTATTAACTAGACATTTTCATTTTCTTTCAATAGATGTGCAGTGAGATTTTTTTTTTTTTTTTTAATGGTTGAAGAGGTTTAACGTCCCCGTCAACACTGTATAGGTCATTTTGGTGACATTGCTTCCCATTTTGTGGGACTTTTACCCTGACATTGAGATGAAATGACATCTCAAGCCCTGTCGCCCTGTGAAACCAATAGGGTTTATAAGCATGGACATTCCGACAGGCACCACTTTGCCATGGCAGGCTTAGATCCTCTAAGCGGTTTACCAGTACTCGTTTGTGGTCGGTTTCAGCTCTGCGTGGACGCATCGTGCAGCCCATCTATTTCTTCAAGATGTGCAGTGAGAGAAAAATACTCAGAAAAAACACATAAGTGTTTGCCCTAGATAATAAACCAATCAGATCATTCGAATTTTACAAATGTTCAGTAGATTTAGTAGTGAAGACTCCTTATTTAGTCATGAAGAGACTCTTCACCGTTAAATTTTCTGAAGCCTTGAAAATTCAAGTGATCAGAAATCGGTCTTCTCTGGCTTGTCATTTTTAAAAATGGCTCCAACATGACAGGTTTAATGCTGCTGTCACTTCGCTTACCGACGTCCGCCATTTTGTGAGGACACAACAGGAATGTTTAGTGACGTCACGTATGACGACGCCGCACATGAGGTTGTAATCAACCAGTGCATTTATCAAACACACGATTGTATTCGATAAGGGGTTGGAACACCAGGGTCAGAACATAAATTTCTATCCCAAGGTAAAATCACGGATTTCCTTGTCTGGTGTGCAAGAAAAAAACGTCCAGTTGAGGTGGTTTTAATGAGTACCCACACCCGAGTACCCACAATTCATGCTTTCTTTTTTGTTTATATACTGCGCCACCTTCTTTAGAGTATTATGTGCAGGGGCACTTATGAGGACAGGTGGACCAGGGACTAAACCCAGCCGGTCACTTTATCCTGACACCAATGAGAATGAGAATACAACATATGTGTATAGTGCAAGGATACATTATCGGCTGTGAAGTGGCACTTCAATTTTCAAGGTTAACTGATACATTTATGCCAATTTGTGGGCAGTGCCCTTCTGAGCTCTGTTGAGTATAGTGTCCCATTTGGCAATTGCCTTATTGGGAAATGAATACACCTTCAAGTGAGGCAACTTCTGCAAATGAATTTTTTGTCTCCAATGTCAATAGAGGCCAACTCTTAAAGGAAAGAATTTCCGCCTGATGAGCAAATTCTTTCATTTAAGAGTAGACCCATTTTCTGTGGGGCAGAGTTTATAGAATGGCAAACAAGAAGTCATAAAAGTTGTCTCCTTTTGAAAAATGGCTGAAAATCTGCCAGGTCTCTCCATTCTCCTTAATATATTGTTTTTATTTATTGCCAGTTCTCCAAAATGAGACGATTCTCTTGTGAAAAGAAACCCCCTATGATTAAGAGACTGACCATACGTGGAAATCGGCAGAGAACCACATCTTTTAGACTGCACCTTCCCAAAAATACCAATCCAAGAGCTTTAATGCCTGAAGGAAGTCATGCATCGTCTTCAACTCAGCCAGTGAATATGAAGTCATTGGAGTATTTCCATGAGGGGAATCCAGGTAAATACTAACAGTTTTTCTACTGATTTGTTGTTTATGCCCACCTGATTTATATCAGTTGGCTCAGAGCCAAAAAAAAAAAATCTTGAGGACCTTCCCCTCTCAAATAACCAGAGCAAAAATGAAAGCGACAGCTGCTGCTTACACTCAAGTTAATATCATATGAAATTTATGAAACTTTCCAATTTTATCCCCACGCTTTTCGAAGATTTGATTGATTGATTTGATGTTTAACATCCCTGTCAACACTGTAAAGGTCATTTTAGAGACGTTGCTTCCAATTTTCTGGGACTTTTACCCGACATTGAGATGATATGACATCTCAAGCCCTGTCGCCCAATGAAACCAATAGGTCTCCCTGCCCTACATCGTAGTGTAGTTCATATTGTCCTTTGGGATCATTGATTCCATTGATGATTGTGGAATTTTGAAAATATTTGAGGGTCACTGATGAGGCCTAAATGGCTGAAACAGTCTGGCCCAGAAAACATTCACACTCCATATTTTCCAGTTCTGTGATGTATTCCTTTCTTCCAAAGGATAACCCTTTCTAGAACATTTTTAGCATGGACTGTCCGCCTCGCACCACGGATCCTGGACAGGCTTAGATCCTCTAAGCTGTTTACCAGTACTATTGTGCGGGCCGGATTCAGCTCTGCGTGGAAGCATCATGCAGTCCATATATTTCTTCAAGCCCCTATGGGCGGGGGCCGACGCTTTTGGAAGAAAAAGTGGGGATATTGTAATGGTCTTCGTCGTCCGTCCATCTTACCGGATAACTCCTCCTAGATGGTTATAGATAGAAACTTAAAACTTTGGGAACTGATAGATCTTTAATCTGGGAGTGCACGACACTTTTGGAATTCTGGGAGTGCACGACACTTTCGGAATTTTGATCACACCCCTAAGGGTGGGCCAAGAGGGTGGGGCCCGTGGGGCGTCAAAAATAAAAATTTCCTGAACATGGTTGTGTAACATATCAAAGCGAACGGCATGAAGAGTAGAAAACATTACAACCAAAATTTGGCCACTTGGGTCAATTATGAGGTCACCAGAGGTCAAAAACTGATTTTTACTCCCATACATTACTGTTACCGGATAACTCCTCCTAGACCGTTATAGATAGAAACTTGAAACTTTGTGAACTGATAGATCTTTGGTCTGGGGAGTGTATGACACTTTCGGAATTTTTATCACACCCTAGGGGTAGTAGGCCCAGGGAGTGGGGCCTCGTGGAGGGTCAAAAATCAAAATTTCCAGAACATGGTCATGTAACATATCAAAGCGAACGGCATGATAAGTAGAAAACATCACAACCACAATTTGACCCCTGGAGTCCATTTTGAGGTCACCAGAGGTCAAAAACTGATTTTTTACCCCCATACATTACTGTTACCGGATAACTTCTCCTAGACCGTTATAGATAGAAACTTGAATCTTTGGGAACTGATACATCTTTGGTCTGGGAAATGTACAACACTTTTGGAATTTTGATCACACCCCTAGGGGTGGGGCCCGGAGGGAAGCCTTGGGATATGCGATGGCGTGCCATCGACTGCGCAATTCTAGTTTTATTATTATTTTTTTAGCTCCCCTGAGCATGAAGTGCTCATGGTGAGATATTGTGATCAGTCGATGTCCGCCATGCATCATTCCTCTTCCATCGTCAACAATTTGCCCATACTCTTGCGCTAATTTAATTCAAACTTCATAGGAATATTGCTCATGTGACCCTCTACCAAAAATAACTATAATCATTCTGCTCTGATGAAGAAGATGGCCGCCAGAGCTAAAAATAGAAAAAACCTCAACCATTTGTTTAAAATGGAAACTCAGGACTCCTAAACCCTTGGGCCAATTACAGTTAAATTTCATAGGAATGTTGCCTTGGTGGCGGTCTATCACAGTATCGGTAGCTAAAATTGTTCCGCTTTAATGTTTTTGTTTGTTTGATTTTAGGTTTAACATCCCCATCGACACTGTATAGGTCATTTTGGAGACATTGCTTTCCAATTTTGTGGGACTTTAACCCGACACTGAGATGAAATGATATCTCAAGCCCTGCTGCCCATTGAAACCATTAGGGTTAACCAGTACAGATGTGGGGTTGGTTTCAGCTCGGCGTGGAAGCATCATGCATCCCATCTATTTCTTAACCAAGCCCCGATGGGTGGGGGCGGTCCACATTAATGAAGATGATTGCCAGAGCTAAAAAATAGAAAACAATTTAAAAGAGCCACCCATACCCCTAGACTAATTTGATTCAAACTTATGTTTATAAAGGAATGTTTTACAGGTGACCTTCTACCAAAATTGCTAAAATTGTTCCACTCCGATGAATAAGATGGCTGTCTTTGTTTGTTTTGTTTGATTTGAGGTTTAACGTCCCGGTCAGCATGGTAAAAGTCATTTTGGAGACGTTGCTTCCAATTTTGTGGGACTTTTACCCGACATTGAGATGAAATGACATCTCAAGCCCTGCCGCCCATGAAACCAATAGGGTTTATAGCATGGACGACACTCGCACCGCTTTGCCTGGGCAGACTTAGTTCCTCTAAGTTCCGTTTACCAGTACTTGTGTGAGGATCAGTTTCAGGATGGAAGCATCATGCACCCCATCTATTTCTACTTCAAGCCCCGATGGGCGAGGCGGAGATAAAGTTAGAAAAATCATTTGGAAACTACTAAATGTTGGGGCCAGTTTTGTGTATACCTAGTTGACTGCCTACCAAAATAGCTGAAATAGTTCCACCCTGATGAACTAGATGGCTGCCAGATAAAAAAAACTAGAGAAATGTTTAAAGACAACTCCTATACCCCTGGAAAAGTTTTCATTGGTATTTTGCTGAGGTGACCCCCTATCAAAATAGCTTAAACATTTCCACTCTGATGAGAAAAATTTGTTGTCAGCATGGTCAGAGAGCTCTTGAAATATACAAATGTCAGCAGATTGCTTTAAATAAAAACTGCTCCTCAGGTGAGCAATACAAGGCCATCTTGGCCCTCTTGTTAAGTATATTTCTGCAGTATACCAGTATGTACCTAAATGTAATAAATTTCCGATTTGGAAATCCCACTGATATTTATTCTCAAAGCCACAGACACACTTCAGATTACTGTTACGGCATGTTTTCTATGTAACATATTCTGTGAACCAAATTTGGACAACTTTGTTACCATTGGCATGACTCACTGAAATAAGACAATTTTACTTTTATTTTCAGTTAATATATCCAGTAAATATGCCAGTCGTAAAAAACGTTTGGCAGAATCATGGGAGGCACTACGAACCAAACTGCTAGATATAAGAAAAGAAGAATTTTCTCCGGCCACATTCATTTGTCAGAAGTGTGGGAGAACCGAGGAAGAAATAATAAGATGTCTGGATTGCAGTAACACTGCCTACTACTGCAAGCAGTGCAGCATGGAGGTTCATCAGACTGTGTTGTTCCATGTGCCTAATGTATGGAAGGTAAATTGAAACAGTCAAACTGTAGTACAGGGTTCAACATTAACTTTTTAAATAACTGGACCTGGTGGTCTGGGAATGCACTGGCCCTGATCTAAGTTCAACTGGACCTAAAATCATACTAAAGAGATACATTAGATGGTTACGTATTTCTGTTACCTAAAAAGTCGTAAAAATTCTGACACCTTGCGTAATTTCTGTAATTCTCCTAAAAGTTTAACAAATATGTTTCATGATCCAGCAAGGCATCCAAAAGGTGCAGATGGAATGGCAAACAGTGTGGACTCTGATCATACTGCTCCTTCAGGAGCAGTCTGATCTGGGTCTGCACTGTTTGCTCAGGCCTGTCAGTCTCAACACTTTGGATCATTACAGTATTATTGATTTACATAGAAAGTGAAACAACTGACAGCAGCCCCCTTTTTACGGTACCGGTAAATGAGTTCTAAAACATGGATTTTAATATAAACTGTGGTGCCAGATTTTCAGCTGGACCATTCGGACCAGCCAGCCACTGAACCAGCTTTGTCCATTGGTCTTGGGTTAATGTTGAACCCTGTAGTAATCATAAGAAATTGGTTGGCCCTCACCCATTGGGGCTTGGAAGAAATAGATTGGCTGCATGTACTTCCATGCAGAGCTGAAACCGACTGTACACGAGTACTGATAAACCGCTTAGAGGATCTAAGCCTGCCCAGGCAAAGCGGTGTGAGTCAGCCCGTCCATGCTTATAAACCTTAATGGTTTCATTGGGCGACAGGGCTTGAGATGTCATTCAAACTCTATCTCGGGTCAAAGTCCCACAAAATTGGGAAATGAGGTACTTTAAGAAGATAAAGAACAAAACAAAAAAAAACTCAGATTTGACTTTGTGATGATGGAAGATTGCCTAAGGATGATACATTGTGTTGTAAATATTGTATGAGAGCACATATAGTTATACTTTTTGGGAATAAATAACATCAGGACATCCATGTCAGCCACACATTTTTCTGATGAACAGTTATCAGATTTCAAGGTGATAACATTTCAGATCCAAATCATTTAAATCCCTCTGATGTCTCAACTACCTGTAAGGGAATATTTGCTGCTATGAATATTTTTTATGTCATATTTGGGGCAGTAAAATACCTTTCTAGTGCTTTGGTAACATTTCTCTGAAGAACTATCAATATGTCAATTATTTTGGCTCATCTTAGCACAGGTTGCCAGTGACCCTTTATTTAATTACATTAGCTCCATAAGCCATGCAGGGCCACTCTGGTTCATTTTTCTTCATTTTAGTGTAAGGCCCTGTCACATTTTGCCGCGTTTCCACTGGGACTTTTACCCGACATGGGTTGAAATGACATATCAATCCCTGTCACCCAATGAAACCAATAGGGTTAATAAGCATGGATGGTCTGTCTCGCACCCCTTTGCTTGGGCAAGCTTAGATCCCCTCAGCGGTTTACCAGTACTCGTGTGCAATCAGAAGCAAGACCACCGCCATCACCGCATGCAGGAGACAGTCCACCGCCATTACCTTATCAACCCCGGGATGAACCACCTCAGAAGTAGGTTTTTAGGGACAGTACTCAATCAAACTCTGCGTCCCCCAGTCTGCTCTAGCCACTGTTTATACAAGAGGGTGGACCCCTGCCCATCGGGACTGTAAGAAATAGATGGGCTGCCTGATTCTTCCATGCAGAGCTGAAACGGACCTCACACGAGTACTGGTTAACCACTTAGAGGATCTAAGCCTGCCCAGGCAAAGCGGTGCGAGACTGACCGTCCATGCTTATACATGTAAACTCTATCGGTTTCATTGGGCGACAGGGCTTGAGATGTCATTTCTCAGTGTCGGGTAAAAGTCCCACAAAATTGGAAGCAACGTCTCCAAAATGACCTCTACTGTGTTGACAGGGACGTTAAACCTCAAGTCAATCAATTATACAAGCGGAGGTTATATGGCATTGTATCAGACCTCTGTGCGCCTCTGCCTAGCTCCTGTAGCGTTGTAGGAGACCTTACTGCGCTGCTATGGCAACCTTATGGCGACCTCCCTGCGGTCTTAACAGAACGCTGAGCGACGGCATTTGTTGTGAGCATGCTCAAAATGAGTGCCATCGCTTGGTGTTGTATGTGATCCCAACCAACGTGCCTACTGACGATGCCACTGCATTGAAAGGGCAATGATTGCGATCATACTGCGCTCACCTCACCGTTCTGCATTTTTCTTGGATGTCGTGGTGAAAACCCGGTCCTGGTGTGACGGTTTTACCCTGTGGATATGATCCGCTGTATTTCAGCTGATCTTCAACTTGAATATGTTAGCAAATCTTAGTGAAACGGGTCTCTCTCCAATTATTAACCCTTATCTTGCTGTTCAAAACAACCCCTATCTTTGCAAACAGTGTAGATCTAGATCAGATGGCTTCTGAAGCCATCTGATCAGGATCTGCACTGTTTGACATTCAATTTATGAATTTGTAGCAAATAAATTACATCAAGTAATTTGATTGGTTGATAAACAGAAATGGGTGTGGCTTGCATGAATATTCAGCAAGAGAAGGGTTAAGACATTATTGTAACAGCTGAGCCTTTAGACTTTAGATAAATAATCCTATCATAATTGAAAGATTGATCCTTTTTTTCCTCCAGGGAAAAATGTTTGTCCCACTGACGAAGAGGGATATAACAACAATGAGAAGATTAGACCATGAGTGTGACAGTTGTTACCTGAGAGAGCTGTGTGTTGTAGACCTCAATGGTATAAATACTTACAATCAGTAGAAAAAACAATGCATATATGTTAAATATAGAGGAAGTTATCTTCATGTATTATTGAATATATATAAACGAGTTGAAAAAAGGTAAATTTTTTTGAGTCTTTTCGAAATGTTTTATTATGTCCGTCCATCCTTTCTTTTGACCGTCCATCCGAAACTTAAACGCAGTCAATAACTTACTTATTTCTGGATGGATTTTAAAATTACTTTGTAGAAATGTTAACCATCATAAGACAATGTGTCAGGTGCAAAACCAAGGAACGTACCTTTAAGGTAAAGGTCATACTTAGAGGTCAAAGGTCAAAAAAGGGTTTGAAACTTAAACATGGTCAATAACTTTCTTATGTCTGGATGAATTTTGAAATTACCTGGCAGAAATCATAACCATAATAAGACGATGAGTTGTGCCCAAAACCCATATCCATACCTCCAAGGTCAAGGTCATACTTAGAGGTCAAAAGTAAAAATAAAAGTGTCCAAACTTAAACATGGACAACAACTTTCTTATTTCTAAATGGATTTTGAAATTACCAGGCAGAAATGTTAGCCATTAGGAGACAATCTTCCTCACAAAAAACCAAAGTCCTTACCTCAAAGGTCAAGGTCATACTTAAAGGTCAAAGGTATAGAATAGGTTGTTTTTTTTCTTGTGTCCACTCAATATCTTTGTTGTTCATGGATGGATTTTTCAGGCGGGGGCATCAGTGTCCTATGGATGCATTTCTAGTCTCTTTTTTTTTTCCTCAACTCTTTTAATAAATTTGAAAATACATCAGCACGAATGCAAGCTTCTATGTATCATATGACATTCGGAAGCATTTTATTCACGATATGTTTGCAAAATGTCATATTAATTAATATTATTATTTTTAATATTATGGATTATGGAATTTGTTTCATCATCATGGCTTTATTACATTCTCAGACTTGACGTCATTTGATAAAATTAATATTTTCTCAAATGAAAGATCATGATAGCATTTTACATGAAAAATAAAAATTCATTGTTATTTTCTCTTTGGAGAGTCAGCATTACTTATCAGCTGTGTCAGAATCATCAAGGCATCTAACTTTTGAATAGATTAATTAATTTGTTAAATTTATACCACAAGGGAAAAACCGGCAAAGAAAATTTTAGACAATGCAGTTGAGTTTGATAAAAACAAATTTTGTTTGTAATTTATGTAAACTTGCAAGGTCACCTTTCTTTTATAGGTAATCAGCATAAAGCCAACTTCAGGTTTTGTCCGTGTGAAAAGGAGGCGCTCACTGTGCTTCGTTATGGTTTTTGGCCAGCCACTCCAGAACAGCCAGTAGTTGCCTTCCACCTAGATTTTATGGAGTTGGTAACAGTCTTGCAAATTGAGAGCCAACTTTCTGTGAAATCTTTTTGTGAGGCTTTAGATTACATGAGACATTTTAGGATTGCTGATGTGAAGAAGGTATGTATAACTTTACAGCTGATGCTTTAAATTCATTTTTTATGCCCCCGCCATTCGAAGAATGGTGGAAAGGGCATATAGCGTTGCCCCTGTCCGTTCGTCCGTCCGTCCGAAACTTAAACGCAGTCAATAACTTCCTTATTTTTTGATGGATTTTAAAATTACTCGGCAGAAATGTTAGCCATCATGAGACGACGTGTCACGTGCAAAACCCAGGTATGTACCTCCAAGGTCAAGGTCATACTTAGAGGTCAAAGGTCAAAAAAAGGGTCCGAAACTTAAACGCAGTCAATTTCTTTCTTATTTCTGGATGGATTTTGAAATTACTTTGGAGAAATGTTAACCATCATGAGTCGATGTGTCACCTGCAAAATCCAGGTCCGTACCTCCAAGGTCAAGGTCATACTTGGATGTCAAAGGTCAAAAAAGGGTCCGAAACTTAAATGCAGTCAATAACTTTCTTATTTCTGGATGGATTTTGAAAATACTTTGTAGAAATGTTAACCATCATCAGTCGATGTGTCAGATGCAAAATCCAGGTCCGTACCTCCAAGGTCAAGGTCATACTTGGAGGTCAAAGGTCCAAAAAGGGTCCGAAACTTAAACGCAGCCAATAACTTACTTATTTTTGGATGGATTTTGAAATTATTTTGAAGTAATGTTAACCATCATGAGACAATGTGTCACGTGCAAACCCAGATCCGTACCTCCAAGGTCATACTTGGAGGTCAAATGGCATAAAAAGGGTCCAAAACTTAAACACTGTCAATAACTTTCTATGGATGAATACGAACATAGACATATTTTCGGGCGGGGGCATCTGTGTCCTATGGACGCATTTCTAGTTTTCATATGGATTTGTGCCTGATAAGATAATTACACCATTAATGTAATTAAAATCTAAAATCTACTGGTGGATTGAATTAAAGCATATTAGTTAAGATATGCCGTATAACATTACACATACCAGGTCCTTAACGACGTCATGTTTGCAAATAGCATATCATTAACATTTTTGTAAACAAAATCACGATTAAAATGCTTTTTAAATGTCATATGATAAAAAGAATCTTGCAGTTATGCTCGTGTATTATTAATTTTGTTTAAACGGATATATTGGTCCTCTTACCCTCTTATTTTATCCATTCTTATGGCAGCACTATTAAAGTGAGCATTGAGCTGCCTGTCGCAACCAGACACCGTCGTGATATGACTGAAAAATTGTTGAAAGTGGCGTTAAACCCGAATTCACACACACACAAACACACACTCACTCGTGTTCTAAGGCTTTTGTGTAAAAAACTTGTTCGCTATCGCTGGCTTGTTTTTTACTTGGAAGCCTTAGAACACTTGTGAATTATTTCACCGTAACCGATCAAAACAACCAAATAAACTCTGTGTTAGATAAGCCCCATAAGTTACATGTACGACATCATTTTCCTTGTCACATTTACTAATATTGACATTTTTGGAAAACAGTTGTGAATAAAATGCGTTTTAAATGTCATATGATAAATAGAATCTTGCATTCGTGCTCATGTATTATTGAATTCATTAAACTTGTTGAAGAAAAGGGATAAAATGTTTGGCCAAACCTCACAGTCTATCCCTTTTCCTCAACTTGTTCAATAAATTCAATAATACATGAACACTCATCTAAGATCCTCTGTTTATTGTTTAAATAGAACAAGGCAACATTTCAATTACATTACATGCACAGTTGTCTCTCAGATAACAGGTGATAGAATGCTATAGGTGATAGTACAGTGTGTTGTGTATGTGCAACTCCTACAGTATTAAATGCAGCACAGTTCATTCATTTAACGTGCATAACGAAACAGGATTCTTATCCAGCCCCTTATTGCAAAATTATGTCTCTTAGAATGACTTGGAGGGGGTTAAATAGTACTGTCTGTCTCCGCAACTTATTTGATGCAGGGCATTGAAAGTTGCATCACACATGTATTGAACATGTCCAAAAAGGGAATTTGATTCTGATCAAGCCCCTTTGGCGGAATTATATACTCCCCATTGAATGACTTAAATATGTTGTGCCATATGTTTCTTGGAGAATGTTGCAGTTTCTAGTTTAACTATTTAAGTTAGATCGGGCCTATCTACTGCCTGTGTGAAACAAATTACTCATCTTGTGAGGCATATAGTGGGGGCATTGGTGATTGTCCAGTTTTACTAAGAAACCTTACTAGATTGAACACTTACGAATTATTTCATGTTAATCAGTGAAAACAAACAAATATTCTTTCATTGCCAGGTGAAAGACATTTACAGAACTGTTGTGGGTGATAGCCATAATGAGTATCGATTTCACAGAACAATGATGAAAAGTGGCAAACATCTTGATTGTGGAATAGATTGTGGCTCCTGTCCAGCATGTAGTAAGGTTAGTAGCTTAAAATTCCAGCATACACTATGTTGACAATTTTTTTTTTACAAGAGAATATTTTACTTGTAACCTTAATGGAAAGTAGAGGATCTTACACAAGTGGTCATTTCATATGATATTTATTAAACGAACCTTTGGCAAGTTTAAAAAATTTCACATGAAGTGACCTTGTATCTAGGACACATTTGAAATTTGTTATATACCTTTCCATTATATTAACAAGTTATAATCACAATTTGTTATACATCAGCCAGCTATGTTGTTTTTTTTAGCTCACCTGTCACGTAGTGACAAGGGGTGAGCTTTTGGGATCACTTTTTGTCCGTCGTGCGTGCGTGCGTGCGTCCGTGCGTGCGTCCGTAAACTTTTTCTTCAAATGACATCTCGTCCTAAACCACTGATCGGATTTTGACCAAACTTCACAGGAATGATCCTTAGGTGATCCCCTTTCAAAGTTGTTCAAATGGTTCTGGTCTGTTGCACATATAGGTCACAGTAGCCAAAAAATAGATTTTTTTCACCGAAAACTTAAAAAATCTTCTCTCTGAAACCGCAAGGCCCAGGTCTTTGATATTTGGTATGAAGCTTCATCTAGTGGACCCCTACCAAGATTGTTCAAATTAAAGTGCTGGGGCCAAATATGCCCCCGCACCAGGGCCCTTTGGTTTTACATGGGCTTATATAGGAAAAATCTTTAAAAATCTTCTTCTCTGAAACCGCAAGGCCCAGGTCTTTGATATTTGGTATGAAGCTTCATCTAGTGGACCCCTACCAAGATTGTTCAAATTATAGTGCTGAAGCTAAAAATGCCCCCTGCACGGGGCCCCTTTGGTTTTACATGGGCTTATATAGGGAAAATCTTGAGAAATCTTCTTCTCTGAAACCGCAAGGCCCAGGTCTTTGATATTTGGTATGAAGGTTCATCTAGTGGACCCCTACCAAGATTGTTCAAATTAAAAGGCTGGGGCCAAATATGCCTCCGCACCGGGGCCCTTTGGTTTTACACGGGCTTATATAGGGAAAATCTTGAGAAATCTTCTTCTCTGAAACCGCAAGGCCCAGGTCTTTGATATTTGGTATGAAGGTTCATCTAGTGGACCCCTACCAAGATTGTTCAAATTATAGTGCTGGAGCTAAAAATGCCCCCCGCACGGGGGCCCTTTGGTTTTACATGGGCTTATATAGGGAAAATTTTTAAAAATCATCTTCTCTGAAACACAAGGCTTAGGTCTTTGATATTTGTTATGAAGCTTCGGCCAGTGGACCTCTATAAAGATTGTTCAAATTATAGCCCTGAGACCAAAAATGAGGCCTAGGTCTTTGATATTTGGTATGAAGCTTCATCTAGTGGACCCCTACAAAGATTGGTCAAATTATAGTGCTGGGGCAAAAAGTGCCCCCACCCTGGGTCCCTTTGGTTTTACATGGGCTTATATAGGGAAAATCTTTAAAAATCTTCTTCTCTGAAACTGCAAGGCCCAGGTCTTTGCTATTTGGTATGAAGCTTCATCTAGTGGACCGCTTCCAAGATTGTTCAAATTATAGTGCTCGGGCCAAAAATGCCCTGCCCCGGGGCCCTTTGATTTTACATGGGCTTATATAGGGAAAACCTTAAAAAAAATCTTCTCCTCTGAAACCGCAAGGCCCAGGACTTTGCTATTTGGTATGAAGCTTCATCTAGTGGACCGCTACCAAGATTGCTCAAATTATATTAAACTTTGAAGTAATGTTGCTTAGATGACCCTCTACCAAAAAAAGCTAAAACAATCCTGCTCAGATATACAAACTGGCCACGGGAGCTAAAAATAGAAAAATATTGTAAATATGATTCAAACATGAACTCATTCTAAAACCTTAGGCAAATTGATTAAAACTTCACAGGAATGTTGCCTAGGTTACTCCCTACCAAATAAGCTAAAATCACTCTGCTGATGAACAAGATGGCCACCAGAGCTAAAAGTAGATTGTCCTCGAGGCAGTGACACTCAGGTGAGCGAACCAGGGCCCTCTGGCCCTCTTGTTTTATTTAGGGTGGCCATTTTGCCATTTTTTGGGAAAGTAACTGTCCTTATGGCCTTCCTTTGTTTAGGTTTCCATTATGGTCTGGTCGCTTCAAGTTTGTGTTTCTTTCCCTTTGGTGTCTTTGATGGGTGGAGTAAGTTAATTGTATTGATTCCTGATCTTTGTTTTACTTCTACTTTACATAAGCTTATTTAGGGAAAAACCTTTAATAAATAGAAGTAGAGGCAATGATCAGGAATCGATACAATTAACTTACAGCTCCCATCAGAGACACTAAAGGGAAAGAAAGACAAACATGAAGCAACAGACCCCAACGGAAACACCAAGAGCGGAAAGCCAAAAGGACAGTTACTTTCCCACAAAATGGCCAAAAGGCTATCCAAAATAAAATAATATGAGTGACACAAACACCTAAAGACAAACCATCACAAAAACAAACTGCGACAGAAGAACCGCCTTGCAACGGCAGCGGAAACAAATTCCACTTGGGGGCTTAAATCGATTTTACCTGGCCACAATCCTCGCAAATTTGTTCAGTCCGCATGAAGGCCTCCTAACTCATCAGTGCAAAAGCTCAAAGGTTGCCTTTGGAAACAAAGAACACACAAAAGAGCAAAAATCGGAGACTTGTTTTTATTGAGTCTCTTCATACACAGCAATATAGTTTGCAAAATAGAACTAGAGGCAATGATCAGGAATCTTTCATCAGCTTTCATCAGAGACACTAAAGGGAAAGAAAGACAAACACGAAGCAACATACCCCAACGGAAACACCAACAGCGGAAAGCCAAAAGGACAGTTACTTTCCCACAAAATGGACAAAAGGCTAATCAAAATAAAATAATATAAGCGACACAAACACCCAAAGACAAACCATAACAAAAATAAACCACGACAGAAGAACCGCCTTGGAACGGTCAGCGGAAACGAATTCCACTGGGGGGAGGGGGGGGCTTAAATCGATTTTACGTGGCCACAATCCTCGCCCTTACTTCCGTCGCAATTAAGACAAATAATTTGTTCAGTCCGCATGAAGGCCTCCTAACTCATCAGTGCAACATCTCCGTGAACACTAAAATCAAACAACCACAGAGATGAAACAACGGTGATGACTCGACAGCAAGAATTAACAGAAATGCCGGAGCAAAAGAAAACCAATAGTTAGACTCCAATGGGCCCTTCTTGTCTGAAACCAGAAGACTCAGGTCTTTGATGAAGCTTCAGCTAGTGTTCCTCTACCAAGATTATTCAAATTATAGCCCTGGTGCCAAAAATGCCTTTGCGCCTTTACTTAGACCTATATGTCTGAAACCAGAAGGCCCAGGACTTTGATTATTGGTATGAAGCTTCATCTATTGGACTTCTACCAAGATTGTTCAAATTATAGCCCTGGGGCCAAAAATGCCCCTGCGCTGGTGGCCCACTGGTTTAACATAGGCTTATATCAGGTGAGCAATCCAGGGCCATTTTGCCCTCTTGTTTATAATAACAATTCTACTCTGGAAAAACTGTTTTAAAAGCATTGTCAAGCAATGGAATCAAGTGATATTGGTACTAAGATACATGAAGGTACGGCTGGCTAATCAGAGCTAATTATGAGTTCTGCCCATTATGATCGAAAATCAGTTGGTGATCACTGGTCAAAATTTTGTCTTTCTGCTTTACCTTGACCATATTCAGACTGACATGACTAGGTAAATAGTGTAGACAGATAAGATATTGCAAAGTATGCCCTACCATCTAGATTTTCATTGTCTGACACTCTTCAGCTATTATTAGATACAAAATTGTTTATTAAATTTTACTTGGTAAATTTTTTTTAGGTGACCCTCCTTGTCAGTAAGGCCAAAGTCTATTTTGAACAATACGATGTTGCATATCAAATCAAAGGTAACTAGAACGCAGTCGATGGCACGCCATAGCTAATCCCCACTCTTTCTCCACAGGGGCTTAGTACCAAATAACAACATGTACATGTATTTGCAATTGAATTTTACTGACGTGACCTTTTTGACCCCTCCCCAAGGGCCAACATCTGACCCCAGAACTAAAAGTTTACTTGTACTATGTTCTACTAATCATCCCCTTTTATTTGATATGCGACATGACTATGTTCAGGAAAACTTGAATTTTGACTTTAAAACCCCTCCCCCAGGGCACCTATCTGACCCCCGGGTCAGACAGTCAGACCTCTGGGGCATGACCCAGGGTCGCAACCAAAATTCCGTTCAGTGTATTGTACATATTTCATTAATCATTACTTCTGCAAAGTTTGATATCAAAATCTATTAAATTGACTTTGTTATTGAATTTTATTAATATTTGACCGTTTGACCCCTCCCAAGGGCCGTCGAGGTCGGGGCCAAAAATAAATGTGCTATTTCACAGCCCACTCCTGTAAGCAACCCACACATCAAATTTGGTTGGATTCCGATTAATAATTACGGAAGAGATAGCATAACAGACGAACGGATGTCTAGACAGACAGGTGGACAGAGGCGAATAAAATATCCCCTCTGCTAAAGCGTGGGGATGAAGAGAAGATCCAGGTTAATCATATTGTGGCATGGGGTTCAAAGTGTGGGGATATAAGATGGCATGCCATTGACTTGCTCTATTTTCTATATATTTATCCTTTAGAACACAGGAAGGTCTACAATAAGTATGGATGCCAATTTCGGTTTGGTGCACAAGAGGTCAGCTGGTACACAGGACTTAACAGCAGCTAGACATAATGCAGATCCGTTTATGCATGACCAGTCAAGTGTTGATGAATTTCTTGCAAACTACAGTGAAACTAAGAATGAGGTATTTTCATGTTTATTTATTTTTAAGCTTACCTGAGCAGAAGGCTCAGGGTGACATTTTGTGACCCATCATTGTCTGTGGTCAGTCGTCACTCGTTGCCTGTTGATCTGTTTTTCAACAGTTGACGTAAAGGACATGTCCTCCTGAACTGGTAAATGGATGTTGAAATAATTTTGCAGGAATGCTATTTAAATTTCTCTAAAAATTGCTTTTAATTAATCTGCTGTGCTAAAAATGTCCACCAGAGCTGAAAACAACAAAAAACAAAAAATGGAAGACAAACATTAAAATACCATCTCTTTTAGGCCACTGGCCAAATTTCAGAATAATTCCACAGGAATATTCCTTGGGTGACCCTGTACCAAAATTGCCCATACAGTTCCGCTCAGTTGAACAATATGGTTGCCAGAGCCTAACATAGAACAAAACCTTTAAACAACATCCTGGATGGATTTGAAAGTAGGTAATTCTATATCAAAATTGTTGCTCCTGTCCATCCAGGCTTGTAGAAATAGATTGGGTTAGCATGGTGCTTCCACGCAGAGCTGAAACTGACCAATCATGAGTAGTGGTATAACCCCTTAGGGGGGGGGGGCATATAGTTTTTGGTCTGTTTGTTTGTCCGTTTGTCTGTCTACAAAAATCTTAACATTGGGCATAACTTTTGAATGGTAATAGATGGAGCTTTCATATTTCACATGTGTATACCTTATCACAAGACCTTTCCAATGGTACCATAATTTTGATCTCGTGACCTTGACCTTTGACATACTTTTTTCAAAATTATTAAAAACGTTAACATTGGCCATAACTTTCGATTGGTAAGTGGTAGGGCTTTCATATTTCACATGTGCACTCCTTGTCACAAGACCTTTCTAGTGGTACCATAATTTTTGACCTCATGACATTGACCTTGATGTTTGACCTATTTTTTAAAAACTTTAACATTGGCCATAACTTTCGATTGGTAAGTGGTAGGGCTTTCATATTTCACATGTGGCACAGTGCATTTCATGTCACAAAACCTTTCTAGTGGTACCATAATTTGACCTCGTGACCTGCTTTTTAAAAACTTTAACATTGGCCATAACTTCTAATTGGTAAGTGATATGGCTTTCATATTTCGCATGTCCATTCTACAAGACCTTTTCAACAATCCCATCATTTTTATGTCCCTGGGGACATATTGTTTTTGCCCTGTCTGTTTGTTGGTTTGTACGTGGACAACTTTAACGTTGGTCATAACTTTTGAACCATTTGAGATAGAACATTCATATTTTGCATGAAGGTTCCTTGTGACAAGAGCTTCACATTCATGCAAAAAAATTTGACCTGTGACCTTGACCTTTGAACTACTTAAAAGAAAAAAATAACATTGGTCATAACTTTCTAACCGCTTGAGATTTACAGCCTTCATATTTGGCAGGTATGTTCCTTGTGACAAAAGTTTTACATTCATACAAAAAATTTTGACCTTTGACCTGCTTAAAATAAAATAACATTTTGGTCATAACTTTTGAAACTTTTGAGATATAGCCTTCATATTTTGCATGTAGGTTTCTTGTGACAAGAGCTTTACATTCACAGAATTTTTTTTTACCTTTGGCCTTGACTTTTGACCTACATAAAAGAAAAAGTTAACGTTGGTCATAACTTTTGAACCGTTAGAGATACAGCCTTCATATTTGGCATATAGGTTCCTTGTTATAACAGCTTTATATTCATGCAAAATATTTTGACCTTTGACCTACTTAAAATAAAAAAATAACATTTTGGTCATAACTTTTGAACCGTTTGAGATAGAGCCTTCATATTTTGCATGTAGGTTCCTTGTGACACAAACTTTTCATTCACACAATAAATTTTGACCTGTGACCTTGATCTTGACCTTTGACCTACATTAAAAAGTTAACATTGGTCCTAACTTTTGAGTCATTTGAGATACAGCCTTCATATTTGGCATGTAGATTCCTTGTGACAAGAGCTTTACATTTTTGCAAAAAATTTTACCTTGACCTTTGACCTACTTAAAAGTAAAAATAAAACTGTTCATAACTTTCGAACCGTTCAAGATAGAGCCTTCATATTTGGCATGTAGGTTCCTTGTGAGAAGAGCTTTGCATTCTTGCAAACATGTTTGACCCGTAACTGTGACCTATGACCTATTTTAAAGAAAAAAATATTATTGTTCATAACTTTTTAACCATTTAAGACAGAGCCTTCATATTTGGCATGTAAGTTCCTTGTGTCAAGGGCTTCACACCTGTGACCTTGACCTTGAACTGTGACCAACTTTGAAAAAAAAAAGACCATTCCCGGGGACATATTCGTGTTTCACAAACACGTCTTGTTTACCTTGTGACCTTGACCTACTTTTTCAAGACTTGAACATTGGCCATACCTTGCTGAGTGATACTGCTTTCATATTTAACATGCGCTGTCCGGGGGCATCAGTGTTTCACAAACACAACTTGTTTGGTAATAGAATAAGATTTAAAAGCATTATATACTAAACATTTGTTGGGTATGAAATTAATGAAACAAAGTTTTTTTTTTTTGTTTTTTTTTGGATAAGTGTCTTGTGAAATGACCACTCATATAAGATAATCTATATCATAACATGAATAGATATCAAATACAAATAACCATATAAAAATTTTGTTACCAAAACCTTAATAGTCCTGTTGATGAATTTGATTAAATCTGGCTTACTTTGTGTGTACTGGTACCATTGTTACTTAGTATGTTAATTGCAATTTGCTAGTGTTAATTGACTTGGCAGTCCTTAAAACCCAGAGTATATTTCAAAATTATCTGTACTACAACAGGTTTCCATCAATGTGTGAAAAGGATTTGGTAAATTAAGCTAAACACACCCGAGTTTATGGAGAGTGCATTTCAATGCTTGAGTTTGGGCAACAAAGATCATTTAACTGGCAATTTAGCTTCTCTTTCTGTGAGCATATATCCTATTTTTACATAACCCCTTTTCATATTTTATTTTCTTTTTACTTTCTGGCAGATTCTCAAATGGAATTATAGTCAAAAATTTGCTCTTAAGTAAACTTTTTTTCAGCGACAAATGCACCTGTTGCAAATGCATTTCACTGCCGAATCTATGACCATAACCTTCAAAGTGAATAACTTTCTCCAAAAATAAACAAACATGTTCAAGTGTCAGGAGGGCAAATGAGTCTATGACCTTAACCTTCAAAGTGAATAATTTTCTCCAAAAATAAACGAACATGTTCAAGTGTCAGGAGGGCAAATGAGTCTTTGACCTTAACCTTCAAAGTGAATAATTTTCTCCAAAAATAAACGAACATGTTCAAGTGTCAGGAGGGCAAATGAGTCTGATTAATACTCCTGCAACCTTTAAGTCACCGTATAGCAGTATTTCGCCTTCAAACAGACCACCTCTGACAATAGAGTCATAGAAATTTGTAAAACTAAAATAATATGAAGAACATGTAAAGGGTCCATTGCCTGCAGCTATGGCAGCATGTCAAATTGGTCTGTTTGGGTATATGTCTGCTAACTTTACTTTCAAATTTTGTTCTGTGACAATAAAATTTATCCTGATATTTCAGTTTTTTACAAAAATAAACTTTTCTTAATTGCCACAAAGTCTTTTCAACATGCAACAGCACTCTTCTTATAGTGAATCCGGCTGGTTTTCTTTTGTTCTAGCTTGCACTAAAAGTATCACAATACTTATCGTACTGTGAGGTTAGTATTGCGATAGGTTTCGTGTCGTCAGGTAGGTGTATCATTACAGCCCTATCTGTTGATATCCAAATAATGCTACGGGCATCCATGGCCTAGTGGATAAGAGCGCTGACTCTTAATCATTAGGTCTCTCACAGCTGTTGGTTCAAGCCACGCTCGGCTCACATGTGAGGCGCCAAGCTCTGCGATGGAAGTTTGGGTGGTTTTTCTCCCAGTATTCCAGTTTTTGCCAACTCTGATTAACGATCGGCTCGATATGAGTGAAATAATCTTGAAAGGGCTGTATAACCAAAACCAAAAAAAAAAAAATTAAAAATAATGATATAAAATCAATGGTGGCAACATTATATTACAATATTGCCAAATTATTTCAGGGTTGTGCCAGATTTCAGGCTGGGAATGCTGTAAGATCCAAGGTCAAAAATGCTAAACTGGACATCACTGGAGTATTTGGATCAGTATGTAAACATGACCACCCGATGAAGTTCTGCAATTTGAGACATGGTGAAAGGTAATTAATATTTTGTTGATGATAAAATGTTAGGCCATTCTTCATAGGTACTTTCAGTGATCGCAAAAGACAAGTCATACCAACACCCAAAGTAGCTGGAAAAAGTCACTCAGTATAGGCCACAAAAGAGAAGGTGGCCATCTCAAGTCACCTAAAGAAATGGAGCCACACACAAAAATATCTGACGAAACATGAACCAAACAGCACAAAACCAAATAACAAAGAAGACACTGCAAAAGAAAATACACCTTGGGACAGTCTGCAGAAAAACCACTTGGGACTTCAACTCAGTTAATAAAATTTCAGTCCTTGCCATCAGTTCCAGTGCAGTATCTTGGGTAAACTGCCTAGAGGTTCTTAGCCTGCCCAGGAGAAGTGGTGCAAATCAGACCATGTCCATGTATATAAACCCTATTTGTTTCATTGGGTGAGAGTGTACGAGATTTCATTTCATCTCAATGTCGGGTAAAAGTCCCACAAATTTGAAGCAACAACTCCAAAATGACCCATACAGTGTTGACCGGTATGTTAAAACTTCAAATTAAAAAAAAAAAAAAATCCTAGAATACTCTCTTTTTGTGATTTATACACCTTTTGCATCTTTTGAATCAGTAAGGAAACATTAAATCATATTTTAAAAATTATAACCTTAAAACATTGAAATACAAGGGTGATGCTACATATAAAATAGAAGTGCCATGCACACTGAAATTTTTGCAGCTTAATATATCAAAACCTTTTGTCATTATTAGGGCCCCGCACTGAAAGTGTGGGTGCCCTATAGTAATCACTCTGTCCGTCCGTCTGTCTGTCTGTCTGTCTGTCTGTCTGTCCGTCCGTCTGTCCGTCCACAAATTTTTTTATCCTCCATAACTTTTTATTATTCCTGGATGGATTTAAATATTACTTGGCATCATTCTGTCCGTCCGTCTGTCTGTCTGTCTGTCTGTCCGTCTGTCCGTCCACAAATTTTTTTATCCTCCATAACTTTCTTATTCCTGGATGGATTTAAATATTACTTGGCAGAAATGTTAACCATAATGTGATGGAGTGTTGCGCGCAAGACTCAGGTACGTACCTCAAAGGTCAAGGTCATACTTAGAGGTTAAAGGTCAAAAAAGGGTCTTTCCTGTGTCCAATTAATAACTTTGTTATTATTCCTGGATGGATTTAAATATTACTTGGCAGAAATGTTAACCATAATGTGACGAAGTGTCACACGCAAGACCCACAGCCGTACCTCAAAGGTCAAGGTCATACTTAGAGATAAAAGGTCAAAAAAGCGTCTTTTTTATTGTGTCCAATCTATAACTTTCTTATACCTGGATGGATTTAAATATTACTTAGCAGAAATATTAACCATAATGTGACAGTGTGTCACGCGCAAGACCCAGGTCCGTACCTCAAAGGTCAAGGTCATACTTAGAGGTGAAAGGAAAAAAAAACGTCTTTTTTAACATCAACACTTTCCTACTCCTCTGATAGCGCTGCCGGGGCCCTAGTCAGTTTCACTGACAGCTCTAGTTATGTTTGTTATGCCCCCACCCACCCCCCTCCACCACAGGGAAGGGTGACATATTGGTTTTGGTGCAGATCCTGTTGACATAAGGTATGCATGACAGTTTTTCCCATGCTAGATACATCATGAAATACTTGGTGGATTTTAATCAAAATTTGCATTGGGACAGGATAAAGATCTGATTTGGTTTTGATTACCTAGACCTTATTTTCAAGCCATAAATGTTATACGACATGCATGGTAGTTATATTCCAGTTGGATACCTTGTATTAAATTAAAAATCATTTGATTTCAGATTAGGGTATGCTGTCTACCTTTTGGAGAAACAGTTCAGTGATATCGGCGGAGATCAACAGATAATAGTCATGTATGATATTGCCTGTATGCTTCATCGACATTTACTGGTTTGCATTAGGTTTTGATTGCTTTGGTATTTAGCAGACCATCACAATAAATAAGGGCCATATATCAGGCATCTGTGTTGGCTTCCACACTTGTTTAACGTTTTTCTTCCAACTATAATTTGTTTAGACAAACATACAATTTTATTTTTAAGTCCTCTTTAAAGAAACATTAAGATTGAGCTGATTAATAAGTACATAAAAATGTGTCATTTATGGTTTTCCGTAATTGTGCTAAGTTTCATGATTGTAGCACTTACCATTTATCCTGCTAAACATGAACCCTTACCTTTGCAAACAGTGTAGATCCAGATCATATCAAGATCTACACTCTTTGTCATGCAGTTTGTCAATTAAACAAATATTTTATATTTAAAGTAATCTGGTTGATAGTCAGCAATAGGCTTAATGAAGCCACTGGGCTGATCGGGCCTAAATTTCACTACAGATGAAATTAGGTTGGGCTGGGGGATTGGAAGTTTGTTTTTTTAATAAATTCGGCTCATTAGTTTGATGGCTATGGCAATTTAAGTGTTTCTGTAGACTTTTATTGGGGAAAATTGAAAAATGCCATTATCTGTCAAACCTTCGCAAATATTTTGATAATGTCCTTAAGCAATCGATTATCTGCCAAGTGATTTTAGGCCTACTGCTCATTATATTTGGTTGCCATGTAAACCAAAATGCAAAAAATAGAAAAAAAAAATCATCTCCTCAGAAACCAATAGCTGTATGAGGCTGTGACTTAATGAAAAGGTTCACCATATTTGCCTCAATAAGTTTTATGTTTTTTATGAAATTCTGCTCTTTAGTTTGGAAACTTACGAGTTTCCATTGACTTATAATGGGGAAATTTGAATAATGGCCTTTACTGCCAAGCCTATGCAGATATTTTTAAAACCCCTTCACAAAGTTCACAATCATCTATCTGTTATATGATTAAATGGCCCAGCACATCGTGGCTTGAAGAAATGGGCTGCCATGCAGAGCTGAAACCGACCGCCTAGAGTACTGGTAAACTGCTTAGAGGATCTAAGCCTGCCCAGGCAAAACAGTGGGAGTCGGACTGCCCATTCTTATAAACTATATTGGTTTCATTGGGCAACAGGGCTTGAGATATCATTTCATCTCAGTGTTGGGTAAAAGTCCTATACAGTGTTGACGGGGATGTTAAACCTCATATCAAACCAAACCAAAGCCATATGATTAAACCCAACTGCTAATTTTTATTGGTTGACATGGAAACCAAAATGCCACCCCCCCCCCCCCCCCCAAAAAAAAAACAAACAAACTAAAAATCATCTTCTCAGTCACCATATGCCTTATCAGACTGAGACGTTATGGAAATATTAACCATGTTTGCCTTAACAGGTCATATGGTTTTTATCCCCCGACCGAATATGTTCGGACGATGTAGCGATCAGCCTTGCGACCGTCTGTCCGGCTGGTTGTTCATCTGTATGTCCGTCCCTTGACGCTACATTGTGATGGCCATAACTCCAATACCCTTTGAGATTCATTGATGGTTCTTGGTACAATTGTTCACAAGGCTCAGACGGTGTGTCATGTGCAAGAACTAGATCTCTAGCTGCCCTAGTTTTAGAGTTATCTCCCCTTTTAATGAAATACAATGACTACCTTGTGATGGCCATAACTCCAATACCCTTTGAGATCTATTGGTACTTGCACAGTTGTTCACAAGGCTGAGAGGCTCGTCATGCTCAAGAAGCACAACTCTGGCTGCCATGGTTTTTTAGTTTTTTCCCCTTCCAATAAAATAAAGCGACCAGCTTGTGATGACCATATCTCCAATCCCTTTTGAGATATATTGAAGGTACCTGGCACAGTTCACAAGGCTGAGACTGCATGCCACGGGCAAGAACCACAACTGTGAGTGCCATTGTTTTGTTAGTTATCTCCCCTTCCAATAAAATAGAATCACTACCTAGTGTTGGGGATATCGCCAATACTCTTTGAGATATATTGATGGTACAGTTGTACATGAGGTTATGCAGGCGTGTCGTGTGCAAGAACCACGACTCTTGGTGCCCTGTTTTTTTTTAATTATCTCCCCTGACAATATAACTTTGTGATGGCCATAACTCCAATACCCTTGGAGATATATTGATGGTACTTGGCACAATTGTGAACAAGGTGGAGACGGCGTGTCATGCCTAAGAACCACAACTCTGGATGCTAGGTTATTTGAGTTATCTCCCCTTCCAATATTATATTATGACCACCTTGTGATCACCATACCTCCAGTACCCTTTGAGACATAGTGATGGTACTTGTTGGAGATGTACATGAGGTTAAGCAGGTGTGTCATGCGCAAGAATTACAACTTTGGGTGCCCTGGTTTTTTATTTATTTCCCCTGACAATATAACCTTGTGATGGCCATAACTCAATACCATTTGAGATATATTGAAGGAACTTGACACAATTGTATATAAGGTATAGAAGGCATGCGCAAGAACTACAACTCTTTGTGCTGTGGTATTTGAGTTATCCCCCATTTCAATATAACAGTATGACCACCTTGTGATACCATATCTCCAATACCCTTTGAGACTTATTGATAATACTTGGTACTGGTATACATGCGGTTAAGCAGGCTTGTCATGCACAAGAACCACAATTCTGAGTGCTCTGATTTAAGAGTGACCTCCTCTGATAGTATAATCTTGTGATGGCTATAACTCCAATACCTTTGAGATATATTGCCACAGTTGTTCTTGTATATACAAGGTTGAAAAGGCATTTCATGTGCAAGAACCACAACTCAGTATACCTGTACTTTCTGCATTGGAAATCTTGGATCTTCATCATGTTGAGAAGCGATCCTTTGTATCACTCGTCGAAGAAAGTCTCAATAAACATTACATATACAAAATTATACTCAATAAACATTACATATACAAAATATACTATGGGCTTTCCAGTGTGTTTTAATTCTGGTGCACTTTCTTTTAGTAAACAGTCTTCTGAAGGCCATATTTGAGGGTCACTGTTGAGGCCTTATTGGCCGAAACTAGCTAGTCTGGCCCAGAAAACATGTACACTCCATATTTCCAGTTTTGTGGTGTATTCCTTGCTTTCCAAAGGGAGCAAGGTGACCATCTATGGAAGTGCAACAGATATGCTTCAAGGAATAAGATGGCTTTCAGTTAGCCATATGACTTTCAGAAGCTATGTGCCATCTTGAAATCAGTTGAGTGATTCAGGGCCATCTTGGCCCTCTTGTTTAAGGTTACCTGGCACCAAAGGGCACATCAGGACATTAGGTTAGCCCCCTCCTATCGGGACCTTGCTAAAAACGAACAATGGCTTTAGGGTATCTGAAATATGGTTTGTTTTGACTCTGCTTCTGTACCAGAGATATAGAAAATTATTGTCACAGATATATCAAAGCTGTCATATTTTGAAGGTTGTCTGCTCTAGAAACACCTGAAAATACATGTTTTTGGCTCGAGTGGGATATAATGCATTGCTAGTGATGCTTTTATTTTTATTTCAGAAAAAAAACAGGACTGACCTTCTGGAGAAAACGACATTTGCTGTTCCAGTTTTCCATAGCTTTGCTCACAACATGCAATGTCAGGTATAAAGCAGAAAGATTTACTCAACTTATTAGTTTGCATTCGTCTTTAGTATGTACTGTTTGTGTTTGGTAATAGACAGACAAAACTTTGTTCACTTAAGCCAACATTTTGTTTGTAAGAACTTATTTGCTATTCCGTTTTTATCCCCCCGATGGAGTAGGTTCAGGCGGGATATAACGATCAACCTGGTGTCCATCCATATATCTGTCTGTCCATAGATGAAACCTTGTGATGGCCGTAACTCCAATACACTTTGAGATATATTGATGGTACTTGCCACAATTGCATGCAAGTTTAAGAAAGCATGTCATTTGCAAGAACCACAACTCTGACAGTACTTTAGGCATTGGAAGTCTTGGTTTTGTTTGATTTGAGGTTTAATGTCCCAATAAACACTATATAGACCATTATCTCCTCAAATTTTATGGGACCCTTATCCAACATTGAGATGAAATGACATCTTAAGCCCTGTCACCCAGTGAAGCCATTAGGGTTTATATGCATGAATGGTCTGACTTGTACCACTTTGCCTTGGCAGGCTTAGATCCCCTTAGTGTTTTGTCTGCACTCATATGCGGACGTTTTTCAGCTCTTTCTGGAAGCATCATGCAGTCCATCTATTTCTGAAAGGCTCGATTGGCGGGGACCAAATTTGAAAGTCTTAGATCTTCTTGAGAAGCAATCTTCAGTATAATTAAGTGAAGATGGTGCATTATACAGGCCTCCTAGCAAAACCTATAATAACCTATAATTTTGTGCCAAACCTATAAAACCTTTATTTTGTTCATAAAACCTATAAAAAGCCTGTATTTTCATGGAAAAACCTATATTTTTCACTTTTTGAACCTTCTTGCCAATCAACCCTAATTTTTCTTCAAAATGCACTACTATTTTTTTACTTTTTAGTCCCATAAAAAGTGAGGAAAACTGTCAAGAAATTGTAATTTTTTTCCTCGCTTGCTTCGCTCGCTCGGACTTTGTTAAATTTAGATCAACTTTATCTGAGTAATTGTGGCACAAAAATTCATCAAATATCTTTTCTTCAGTTTTAAATCTTTGTGTAAGTTCGGAAAACTCTTTTTTTTAACCTGTATTTTTATTGAAAAAACCTGTAAATAACCTATATTTTGAGTACGAAGAACCTATATAAAAACCTATATTTTCAAAGTGGGCCACTAGGAGGCCTGTGCATAGAAACATTTCATATGCAAAATCTTGCAGATGTTGCAGCAATATACTGTGGAGATGCAAGTGAATTTAATTCTTGTGCACTTCAATCTTCCGAAGGCCACACTGGCATTTGGTCGGGGATTCAGTGGTTATATTCACTTGCAGATTTTGTATGGACAACGGCAGGTAGATGGAACAGGTTTGACAGATGGTGAGGGCATTGAAAGACTGTGGTCTTTTTTGAGAAGATTTTCAAAAATTACTAAGGAGATGAGCCTTGGTAACAGACAAGACCTTCTGGTAGATGCGCTTCATCATTACAGTGAGAAGCTCAATATAAAGCTAGGTTAGTATTAGGTTAAATGCTATGGTTCTGGTAGTAATAACCTCATTAATTGGGTGATTGGACATTATACATATATAAATGATATTTGATAACACCCTTTGCCCTAACATTCCATGTGGTTTTTCTATATTGACTTTTGAGAAAACTTTCTGAACTTGGTTTAAGAGCAATTTATATTTTAATTAGCCTAGTATCTAAATTTAGAGGAAAACTGTTTTCAACAATCTTGTTATTATCTTGTTCCTTAGATAGCTGCCTTCTGTTCTTAGTTTTGGCATAAATTTAACATGTTAACATTTCCAAGAAAAGTGTGGATGGATAAAATCAATGATTTGATAATAATAAGGCCTCCTAGCAAAACCTATAAAACCTATAATAACCTATAATTTTGTGCCAAACCTATAAAACCTTTATTTTGTTCATAAAACCTATAAAAAGCCTGTATTTTCATGAAAAAACCTATATTTTTCACTTTTTGAACCTTCTTGCGACTCAACCCTAACTTTCTTTAAAATGCACTACTATTTTTTAGCTCACCTGTCAAGTAGTGACGAGGTGAGCTTTTGGGATCACTTTTTGTCCGTCGTCTGTGTGTGCGTCCGTCCGTAAACAATTTCAAATAAGTATATCTCGAATACCTCATGGCCAATCTTGATCAAATTTCATGTGAAGCATCTTCAGGTAGGGGGAAAGGCTGAATAAGGTTTTTGGGCTGATCAGATTGGAATTCTGGTTGCCATGGCAACATAAAGTTTCCATAGACTTAAAAAGGGAATTTTTTTTAAAATTTTCTTCTCTGAAACCACAGGGCCAATAGCTTAGACATTAAGCATGTAGCAAGAGCAAGTGGTCAACTACATAATTCCTGCCAATCATGCCCCTGGGTTCCAAATGGGCCACACCCCAGGCCCCTTCGCTCCCATAGACTCATAATGGAAAAAGCTTCAAAAATCTTATTCTCTGAAACCACAGAGCCCAGAGCTTAGATATTTAGCATGTAGCAATGGCAAGTGGTCACCTACATAATTCCTGCCAATCATGCCCCTGGGTTCCAAATGGGCCAAGCCCCGGGGGCCCTTAGCTTCCATAGACTCATAATTGAAAAAAAAAGCTTCAAAAATCTTCTTCTCTGAAACCACAGGGCCCAGAGCTTATATATTTAGCATGTAGTAATGGCAAGTGGTCACCTACATAATTCCGGCCAATCATGCCCCTGGGGTCCAAACGGACCACGCCCCGGGGCCCCTTAGCTCCTATAGACTCATAATGGAAAAAAAGCTTCAAAAATCTTCTTCTCTGAAACCACAGGGCCCAAAGCTAAGATATTTAGCATGTAGCAAGGGCAAGTGGTCACCTACATAATTCCTGCCAATCATGCCCCTGGGGTCCAAACGGACCACGCCCCGGGGCCCCTTAGCTCCCATAGACTCATAATGAAAAAAAGCTTCAAAAATCTTCTTCTCTGAAACCACAGGGCCCAGAGCTTAGATATTTAGCATGTAGCAATGACAAGTGGTCATCTACATAATTCCTGCCAATCACGCCCCTGGGTTCAAAATGGGCCACGCCTCGGGGCCCCTTCGCTCCCATAGACTCATAATGGAAAAAAGCTTCAAAAATCCTCTTCTCTGAAACCACAGGGCCCAGAGCTTATATATTTAGCATGTAGCTACGGCAAGTGGACACCTACATAATTCCTGCCAATCATGCCCCTGGGGTCCAAACGGACCACGCCTCGGGGCCCCTTAGCTCCTGTAGACTCATAATGGAAAAAAGCTTCAAAAATCTTCTTCTCTGAAACCACAGGGCCCAGAGCTAAGATATTTAGCATGTAGCAAGGGCAAGTGGTCACCTACATAATTCCTGCCAATCATGCCCCTGGGTTCCAAATGGGTCATGCCCCGGGGCCCCTTCACTCCCATAGACTCATAATGAAAAAAAGCTTCAAAAATCTTCTTCTCTGAAACCACAGGGCCCAGAGCTTAGATATTTAGCATGTAGCTATGGCAAGTGGTCACCTTCATAAATCCTGCCAACCATGCCTCTGGGGTCCAAATTGGCAACGCCCCGGGCCCCTTAGCTCCCATAGACTCTTAATGGAAAAAAAGCTTCCCAAATCTTCTTCTCTGAAACCACAGGGCCCAGGTCATCTACATGAATTCTGCCAGTCATGCCCCTTGGGCCAGAATTGGCCACACCCACGGCCCATTAGCTGCAATGGATGGACTTAAAACGGAAAAAAAACTTAAAATGAAAAAAAAAAAAACTTAAAAAATACTCTTCTGTGAAACCCTAAGGCCCAGAGCTTGGGTATTTAGCATGTAGCAACATGGAGTTGTTGTCTACATGAATCCTGCCTGAGTCTTGCCCCTGGGGTTCAAATTGGCCAAATCCTGTGGCTTGTTAACTCCAATAAACTTATAATGGAAAAAAAAAAGCTTTGAAAATCTTCTTCTCTGAAACCATGAAGTACGGACCTTAGATATTTAGTATATAGCAACATAAAATGGTCGCCTACATAGATCCTGCCAACCATGCCCTTTGGGTCAAAATTGACCTATGGACTTATACTGGAAAAAAAAATCTTCTTCTCCAAAGCCATAAGGCCCAGAGCTCGGATATTTAGTATGTAGCAATGTCAAGTGGTCTCCTACACTTATGATTTTCTGGTACTCAGGTGAGCGATATAGGGCCATTGGGCCCTCTTGTTTACTTTTTAGCCCCATAAAAAGTGATGAAGACTGTCAAGAAATTGTAATTTTTTTCCTCGCTCGCTTCGCTCTGACTTTGTAAAATTCAGATCAACTTTATCGAGTAATTGTGGCACAAAAATTCATCAAATATTTTTTCTTCAGTTTTAAATCTTTATATAAGTTTGGAAGACTTTTTTTTAACCTGTATTTTTATTGAAAAACCTGTAAATAACCTATATTTTGAGTAAGAAGAATCTATTTAAAACCTATATTTTCAAAGTGGGCCACAAGGAGGCCTGATAATGTTATAAAAGCCTGTGCAAGTCTTTGGCCATATTTTTGTTAAGACATGATTTGTCAACAGTCTTCTTAAATCCAGTTTCTCAACGGGCCTCCTTGGCCTAGTGGTTAAGAGCCCTGACTCTTAACCATTAGGTCTCTCACCGCTGTGGTTCGAGCCTCGCTCTGGTCACATGTGAGACGCCAAGTTTTGCAATGGAAGTTCAGGTTGTTTTTCTCTGGGTACTCCGGTTTTCGCCCACCTGATTAACAATCGGCTCGATATGAGTGAAATAATCTTGAAAGAGCTGTAAAAAAAAAAAAAAAATCCAGTTTCAGCTTCCACACTCAAAATAAATTTAAGTTTTTTGACTTCTGAATCGGGCTTACAAGTGTCATTGTCTGTGCAGAGCCTTTTCTTGAACTGATGAAGTAGAACACTATTATGTGGACTGAACGAATTTCTTTAATATTCGTAAGCCATGGCAGAATTAAGGTTGGTGTTTTTACTGTGAAAATTGATTTAAGGAAAAATTTTACTGACCATTTTCTTCATGGCACCGTTGCTTAGTGTTTGTGCTCTGATCAGTATCATGATTTTGAGGGAAGGTGTACATATTTTTAAATATTCTCGATCATTGCCTTCAGTTTTATTCCACAGATATGCATTTTGATATTGTGGTTTTGTTTGTAGCTGATAGAATTGTTTCAAGGTTTACAAAAGCAATCAAAGGGAAAAAAGTCGCCCTTGAAGACATTCAGAAATCAACAGCCGCAGATTTGCCAACAATTAGCAACAGCTATGAAGAAAGAAGGCGATCAGTAGGTGTAAAACAGGCTGATGGAGGTAATTTAAACTCACTGTTTGTGCATACTGTTAGATTAGATTTTGTCCCAAGATCAAATATAGACACAAAAAGGTGCAAACCTCGAGGGCGTCATTTGATATGACATATTGTCTCAACTGCTAGCCATGTGGCCCTACATATTGGGACTTCGAGAAATAGATTGGGCTGCATTTGATTCCAAGCCGAGCTGAATCCCACCGCACCGGAGTACTGGTAAACTGCTTACGGTATAATCCTGCCCAGGCAAAGTGGTGCAAGTCAAAATGTCCATGCATACAAACTTTATTGGGTTCATTGGGGGAGAGCTTGAGATGCCATTTCATAACAGTGTCAAGTTAAATTGACATAAAAGTGGAAGCACAGTCACCAAATGACCTAAATATGGACATTAAAGCTCTATTAAAACAGGCAAACAAAAACTGCAAACTAGTAAGAAAAGCTCATTAAAGAAAGGCCACAATCAAAGAAAGCATCCCTCTCAAGCAGTCAAAAGAAAGCGACTTGGAGGCACACACAAAAACAGATGAAATGTGAACCAACAGCACAAAATCAATTAACAAATAAGACACTGCAAATGAACGACCCCCTTGGGACGGTCAGTAGTAAAACTAATATGGGCTTCAACTCCGGAGTTCATGAAATTTTAGCTTTTTTCCTCAGTTCCAGTACAGTATCAAACATAATAACAGTAACAAATTGATCCGCATGGAGGCTTTCTAGGTCAACATAAAATACACAGAAGAGAGAAACATAGTTGCCCACTTTAAAAATGTCAAAACCAATGCTGTCTGTCACATAACATCCAAGCTATAACCTATTTAGGTTATAAATTTAGGTTGCAAGCCAGGTATAAGTGCAAAACAGAGAGCGCTTACAGCTGTGATCTATTTTTCTAAAACGTTATAAAAATATTTAATTTTGGCCATATTTCCAAAGTATTTTTGGCCCAGCCTTATGAAACTTGACACACAAGAGCTACATCCTTACCATGTTTCATAAATCAGATCATGCAAATTGATTTATATTCCTTTGTGAATGCATTCGCAAAACATGTCCGGTCAATAACTTTCTTAATATTAGATGGATTTGGAAATTCCTTGGCAGAAATGTAACCATCATGAGACGATGTGTCGAATGCTTGACCCAGGTCGGTACTTCAAAGGTCAAGGTCATACTTTGAGGTTAAAAAAGGGTCCTTTTGTTCATGTCTGGTCAATAACTTTCATATATTCCTGGATGCATTTTTCAAATTATTTGGCAGAAATGTTAGCCATCATGAGACGATGTGTTGTGCACAAGACCCAGATCATACTTAAGAGGTCAAAAAGGGTTTTTTTTCATGGATTTTGAAAAAACCTGGCAGAAATGTTAACCATCATGAGACAATGTATTGCATGCAAGAGACAGGTCGGTACCTCACAGGTCAAGGTCGTACTCAGAGGTCGAAGGTAAAAAAAAGGATCTTTTTTGTGTCCAGTCAATAACCTTTTTATTTCTGGATGGACTTTTTAAGTAACCTTGCAGAAATGTTCACCTTCATTAGATGATGTGTCTTGCGCAAGACCAAGGTCCATACTGCCAATGTTAAGGTCATACTTAGAGGTCAAAGGCCAAAAAAGGGGCCTTTTTATGTACGGTCAATAACTTTCTTATTTTTTGTTGGATTATGAAATTACTTGACAGAGATGTTAATCCACATAAGTTGATGTGTCGCACCCCAGATGCAAGTCGGTACCTTAAAGGTCAAGGTATTACTTAAAGGTCAGAGGTCATACTTGGAGGTCAAAAAGGGGGGGGGGGGACATCTGTGTTTTTGTAGAAAAACAAATTTTATTTTTATGTTGATAGTCCTGTTCCCAATGCTTCTAAGCATAGTATTATGATCTTGTTTATGTCAACATGACTGATTTGCACAAATCAAGGTAGCTATTGTTTTCTGTAGGCGCACTATTCTTGTAGCTGTGAGGCCAGAATGTTTCAAAACTAGATAAGCAGGATCAGGAAACAGTGTGAACCCAGTTCAGAAGCCCATAAAAGCGGTGTCTGAAAAGAGTTTACACCGTTTGCCGTAAATACAGGTTTTTAAAAAATTAAATGAAATAGTTTATTTTCAGTTCAAGACTATTTAACCAACTCAGACACAATAACCTACCAATGCCGTCTGGGCTTTAATTATCCTTTTCAGCCGATGTGTCAACCATTCCAGAAGAAGAATATGCCTGGATTCTGTTCCAATCACAGAAATTAAGGTAATAGAAGAGATAGCATAAACTATTCTGAACCTATTGAATATTGTGACAACCCTAGTTTTCACCCTAATGGTCATGTTAACCTCAAGAACTACAAGAGCTTCATTAATAATACTTGGTACAAACTTGGGATGGCTACTTAAATGCAAGCATCCATATTTGACCTTGACATACTTCTGGTTCACTGGTTCACTGAAATATTGGGACCACCCTTGCGTTCACCCTTATGGGTGAGTAAATTTCAAGAAATATAAGAGATTCATTTATCATATGACGTCGTTGGCAACCAGTGGATAACTTCGTGTAATCACACTTGTAATAACACTTTTGGCGGGATTAAGTAACGTTATGACAACCTATGTCAACCAATGCATTTTTGTGGGAAATTTGTCATATTGAAAGGTGATGGAATCCTATTTAAAGCAGTCATATGATAAACAGAATCTTACACTTGTTTAATAAATTTCATATGAAATGACCACTCATGTAAAATCCTCCATTAAAAGATAACTTGTTACAGACATATTTAGGGATGGCAATTTTAATGCAAGCATCCATATTTGATCTTGACCTATATTTTATGGTTCACTGAATTCATGAAATATTGCGACCACCCTAGCGTTCACCCTAAAGGTCAAGATCATTTCAATAAGAGATTTATTAATAATACTTAGTGCTTGTATCAAGAGATGACAACTATAATGCAAGAGTCCATATTTGACCTTGACCTAAATTTCATGGTTCACTGACTAAGTGAACTGTTGCATCAACCTAATGTTTCAGTTCATTTCACAAGAACTATTAGAGCTTCATCAATGACAGTTGGTACAAGCTTGCATCTAGGAATGGCAAGTTTTATGGAAGCATCCATGTTTGACCTTGGCTTAGATTTCATGGTTTGGTGACTTTCTGCCCCCACAGGCATGACATGACCTTCGCTTGAATTCTTATTAGGTAAAAATTAAAATCAGCACATTATATAATCATAGAAGCACAGCTTAGCTCTAACCCTGTCCAGGCAAAGAAGTACAAATCTGACCATCCCTGCAGTTTGATTAATAGTTATGGCTTTAGGTGTCATTTCATGTCAGGGTAAAAAACACACAAAATTAGAAGCAAAGTCTCCAAAATGACTTTGTGGGGAAGGAGGCATAAAAACCGGCACAAACATAACCATAGTATAGAAGCAGAAAACTAGCATTAGCGGCAAGATCTTGAAACTTTGCATATAGCATTGAGTACCCAGGCCCTACCAGAAACCACCTTGACCTATTTCAGGTTATGTACAGATTTTGTAATTTAGACCTTTGTATGGGAAAATAGTTTTATAGTGGATTTTTATGACCCCCTCCCCCCCCGAGAATCTTTGATCGGGGGGGCATATAGTATTTGCCCCGTCTTTCTACTGTCTGTTTGTTTGTCTGTCTGTACGTCACAAAAACTTAACCTTGATCATAACTTCTTCAAAAGTATTTGACCTACACACTTATTCACCATCACAAGGGCTACATTCTCACCAAGGGCCATAACTCTGTTATCATTTTTGGCTGAATTATCTCCCCTTGAAATTTGGCAAAAACTCAGAAATTGGCTCCCACAGGGGGCATTGGTCACCTATAGTGACAGCTCTTGTTTCAATTCTGCTGTAGCCACTGGCATCAGAATATACAATTTTATAACTAGTGTCAGCTGAATGGAAGCTGATCAAATTCAATATTCAAGGCCTTTTACTGACCTTTGTCCTGGATTGCTCAGATTCAGTATTTTTATTTTCCTCTCTACTTTGACTACTAGGCTGATTGAAACAAAATTAAATGCAGAACCTCTCCAGGATGAGGGAATGAAATTTTTTTGTTGGATTACAATCACACAACCAGGATGGTTGTCATGCCCATATATAATGGTGAAAACCCTTTGGAAATCTCATATGGTGACATTTGGTTAACCTTAACCTGTTTTATGATAAGAATGTATTTGGCCATTAGGGCATTTATGGTGGGAAAAATGCAGAACAGTTGATTTTTCTGATTCTTTTGTAGCCTATTGCATATTACTTTTTGCAGTCAGGTAAATGTAAGTCAAAAACTGAGGCCAAGATTGCTACCATGCCCACATAAGGTAAAAAGGAATGGAAACTCCTTGTTGAAATGCTTGATTTACCATGCCATCATGGTTTGTTGAAAAACAAGCTACCAGGGGTGGGGGGGGGGGGGGGGGGGTGCAAGTTTTTTACACTTGACTTCAGATGAGTGTAGTGGCCCTTGTCCTGCTGAACCAGTATATGCTCTGTCTAGCAAACATTGCAAATACAGATCCTATGTCTTCTTCAGAAGCTATCAGATCAGTATCTACAGTGTTTGACTTTGTGCAGTTTCTGCTTAAATGTTACAGAACAGAATAAAGGGTTTACCAATTTATTTGCGCATGCGGGATCATCAATATCACATGGACGCTTAATCTGTCTCAGGCGCTTGATCAATAAAAACTGGGGGCTAGATTCACTTTCTATATTAACGATATTAGTAAACAATATATTGTAAATCAGTTAACAAATCGGATTTATAAATATAATGATCGATTGGACATTATGACTAATTTAAATTTGTAAAGTTCTGACAACAAAAGCTTTTTTTCCTTTGCGATTCCTTTCTCTCTATTTGGCCGTATTTTGACTTAGGTGTAAGCTTTGGGCGGCTCATCGATGAGGTTCTAACGAGTACCCACTATCTATAGTTTGAGCAGAAATAAGAAAAATATCACATTTTTCTTTTTTTTTTTTGGTTTTTCGACCGTAAAATTCACAATTATTGGTATAGGCATGTTTTCGTAATGTATCTTAAGTATCGTAATATTTTAGTACGAGATAAGTACCGTTTCTCAACATTATTCAGTAAACGATAACTGACATGCAGTGGCGTTTTCGGGACCGAAGACCCATCTAGTTGACGGTTAACTTCGTATCAATGTGCAAGATGTTTATTTTTTGAATTTAAACATAGCATATCTGATTGTTTCCAAAAAAAGGACAAGTCAATTATTCATTTACTTTTGCCCGGGGATGAAGGGTAAAATATAGGTACTGCATAATGTTTGAAGTTGACTGTCAAAATGCAGGATGTTTATTGACCGAAAGTTTTATGACACCCAGGTGCAACTTGGGGCTATAAAAATAGCTGTTTAAAACAACACCTCATTATCATCATTTATCCTAGATGTCCGAAATAATTCATATTCTTTCACTCACAGAAGCGGCCCATTTTTTTAATTAATTAGTTTTGTAATTTTCAATTCTGCTGCGTCTGATCTGGGTCTGCACTTTTTTGCCATTTGGTGATAAATGGAATCTTCTACCCCGTTAATAGAGCAATAAAAATCAAAAATGGGTTCCTTTAAGAGCAATGAAAACATTCATAAGAAAGAAGATGGGTCAGACTAGCTAGTTTCGGCCAATTAGGCCTCATCAGTGACCCTGTAATGATCCGGCAAAGAAAGCCAGAGGAGGAAACATACTGCAATTTTGCGAATTTCGAATAGACAGTCGATTCAAAGACTGAAATAAATCAAAATTGGGTCCAAATAATTAAAAACCTGTCTAGAATATGAGTCTAAACCAATAATTTATTTCCGATTTCTCAGATTATTCACGCTGATCTCAAAGGACCAAAAGTAAAATATAAACTGCACTATGGTTGATGTACGGGGAGACGTTTTACGGCCGCCACACGGCACAACACCAGCTGCAGTGAAGGCAAATAAAAATCAAAAATGGGTTCCTTTAAGAGCAATGAAAACATTCATAAGAAAGAAGATGGGTCAGACTAGCTAGTTTCGGCCAATTAGGCCTCATCAGTGACCCTGTAATGATCCGGCAAAGAAAGCCAGAGGAGGAAACATACTGCAATTTTGCGAATTTCGAATAGACAGTCGATTCAAAGACTGAAATAAATCAAAATTGGGTCCAAATAATTAAAAACCTGTCTAGAATATGAGTCTAAACCAATAATTTATTTCCGATTTCTCAGATTATTCACGCTGATCTCAAAGGACCAAAAGTAAAATATAAACTGCACTATGGTTGATGTACGGGGAGACGTCTTACGGCCGCCACACGGCACAACACCAGCTGCAGTGAAGGCAAATAAAAATCAAAAATGGGCAAGTCCATTTCAAAATTAAAGAGTATGAGGTTGTGTTTTCTTCAAAATGTTTAATTTGAAAAATGCCTGAACTTTTTGCAAACAAAGTAGGTCCTGATCAGACGCCTACTTCTGTTAGGTCTGATCTGGATCTGCCCTTTTTGCCATTTGGCGTCAAATGGGATCTTCAACCTTTTAAATATAGCACAAGACCAATTTAAAATTTAACCCTTCTCTTGCTGAATATTCAGATTAGCCACACCCATTTTGGACTTTGAACCAATCAGATTACTTGATGTAATTTATTCCTACAAATTCATAAATTGAATGTCAAACAGTGTAGATCCTGATCAGATGGCTTCTTCAGAAGCAATCTGATCTGGATCTACACTGTTTGCAAAGATAGAGGTTGTCGTGAACAGCAAGATAAGGGTTAAGAGTGTATATGCAGTTTATATCATTAATATTTAGAACTAACTAATACCGTTTCTCAATTTTATTATGCCCCCGCCATTCGAAGAATGGTGGAAAGGGCATATAGCTTTGCCCCTGTCCGTCCGTCCGTGCATCCGTGTGTCCGTGCGTCCGAAACCTAAACGCAGTCAATAACTTCCTTATTTATTGATGGATTTTAAAATTACTGGGCAGAAATGTTAACCATCATGAGGCGACGTGTCACATGCAAAACGCTGGTCCGTACCTCCAAGGTCAAGGTCATACTTAGAGGTCAAAGGTAAAAAAAAGGGTCCGAAACTTAAACACAGTCAATAACTTACTTATTTCTGTATGGATTTAGAAATTACTTTGAAGAAATGTTAACCATCATGAGACGATGTGTCACGTGCAAACCCAGATCTGTACCTCCAAGGTCAAGGTCATACTTAGAGGTCAAAGGTCAAAAAAAGGGTCCGAAACTTAAACACAGTCAATAACTTACTTATTTCTGTATGGATTTATAAATTACTTTGAAGAAATGTTAACCATCTCAGACGATGTGTCACGTGCAAACCCAGATCTGTAACTCCAAGGTCAAGGTCATACTTAGAGGTCAAAGTTAAAAAAAATGGTCCGAAACTTAAACACAGTCAATAACTTTCTTATCTCTGAATGGATTTAGAAATTACTTTGCAGAAATGTTGGCCATCAATTGACAATCTGCCTCACAAAAAACCAAGGTCCTTACCTCCAAGGTCAAGGTCATACTTAGAGGTCAAATGTGATAAAAGGGTCCAAAACTGAAACACAATCAATAACTTTCTATGGATGAATACGAACATATAGACATATTTTCAGGCGGGGGCATCCGTGTCCTATGGACGCATTTCTAGTTAACAAATATTCAGGTCTAGTCATATCTCGAGTCAAATATGTTGCCAAAATAGTGACACTTTTTTCAATGACGAAATACGTCAATTAAAATCTATTTAGTAATGGAAACGCAAGTGACAACACAAACCATTAATGAAATATAGCCCCCAAAATTTCTTACGCATGCGCATGGAGTAGGATAAAGCGTCTGGGTGACCTGATCATCTAGGTGATCAGATGCTTGTTGGTAAACCCTCTATTGAAACATTTACTCAATGATCTCTCCAGTTAGAGCATGTATGGTACTGGTATCTAGTCATTTCAAATATATTTTTAGATGTGACCTTGAGGTAGTTGGTATTAGTGATGAAATGAAGAGCAGTTTAACAAAGGAACTTGAAAGGTAATTCTACTCTCTCTGGCAATCCTATAGAGTGGCAGTGTTTAAACTACTTGCCACATATTGTGAAAGAGACAGTGGGCTTTCTCAGCTTATTTGTTCTAACTATATTTCATTATTTTTCCTCAATATATAGGCCAATGTTAAATTTTTGCCAAAGATTTCTCAGAAACTGCAAAAGCTACAAGCCTTAGACTTTGTATGCAATGTAGTAAGGATGGTTTAAATTGTTAAGTTTTTATGCCCCCGCCTATTCGGAGAATAGCGGAAGGGCATTAAGTTTTACCCCTGTCCGTCCGTTCGTTTGTCCGTCCACGCCAACATTGAGGGTTTAGGGGCTTAAACATTGGTCCAGGACTGGTTTAGGGGCTATTTCGTACTAGGGGCTACTAGCCCCTAGTCCCTTTTTACCTCACCTGTCACGTAGTGACAAGGTGAGCTTTTGGGATCACTTTTTGTCCGTCGTGCGTCCGTGTGTGCGTCCGTAAACTTTTTCTTCAAACGACATCTCCTCCTTAACCACTGATCAGATTTTGATCAAACTTCACAGGAATGATCCTTAGGTGGTCATCTTTCAAAGTTGTTCAAATGGTTCCAGTCCGTTGCACATATAGGTCACAGGAGCCAAAAATAGATTTTTTTCATCGAAAACATAAAAAATCTTCTTCTCTAAAACCGCAAGGACCAGGACATTGATATTTGGTATGAAGCTTCATCTAGTGGACCCCTACCAAGATTGTTCAAATTATTGTGCTGGGGCCGAAAATGCCCCCGCACCGGGGCCCTTTGGTTTTACATGGGCTTATATAGGGAATATCTTTAAAAATCTTACGGGCCTTCGTGGCCTAATGGATAAGAGCGCTGACTCTTAGTCATTAGGTCTCTCACCGCCGTGGGTTCGAGCCTTGCTCGGGTCACGTGTGAGACGCCAAGTTCTGCAACGGAAGGTCAGGTGGTTTTTCTCCGGGTAATCCGGTTTTCGCCCACCTATGATTAACGATCGGCTCGATATGAGTGAAATAATCTTGAAAGGGCTGTAAAACCCAAACCAAAAAAAAACAACAAAAAAATCTTTAAAAATCTTCTTCTCTGAAACCCCAAGGCCCAGGACATTGATATTTGGTATGAAGCTTCATCTGATGGACCCCTACCAAGATTGTTCAAATTATTGTGCTGGGGCCGAAAATGCCCCCGCACCGGGGCCCTTTGGTTTTACATGGGCTTATATAGGGAAAATCTTTAAAAATCTTCTTCTCTGAAACTGCAAGGCCCAGGTCTTTGATATTTGGTATGAAGCTTCATCTAGTGGACCCCTACCAAGATTGTTCAAATTATAGTGCTGGAGCTAAAAATGCCCCACACTGGGGCCCTTTGGTTTTACATGGGCTTATATAGGGAAAATCTTTAAAAATCTTCTTCTCTGAAACCACAAGGCCCAGGTCTTTGATATTTGGTATGAAGCTTCATCTAGTAGACCCCTACCAAGATTGTTCAAATTATAGTGCTTGGGCCAAAAATGCCCCCGCCCGTGGGCCCTTTTGTTTTACATTGGCTTACATAGGGAAAATCTTGAGAAATCTTCTTCTCTGAAACTGCAAGGCCCAGGTCTTTGATATTTGGTATGAAGCTTCATCTAGTGGACCCCTACCAAGATTGTTCAAATTATAGTGCTGGAGCTAAAAATGCCCCCACACTGGGGCCCTTTGGTTTTACATGGGCTTATATAGGGAAAATCTTTAAAAATCTTCTTCTCTGAAACCACAAGGCCCAGGTCTTTGATATTTGGTATGAAGCTTCATCTAGTAGACCCCTACCAAGATTGTTCAAATTATAGTGCTTGGGCCAAAAATGCCCCCGCCCGTGGGCCCTTTTGTTTTACATTGGCTTACATAGGGAAAATCTTTAAAAATCTTCTTCTCTGAAACTGCAAGGCCCAGGTCTTTGCTATTTGGTATGAAACTTCATCTAGTGGACCCCTACCAAGATTGTTCAAATTATAGTGCTGGGGCTTAAAAATGCCCCCGCCCCAGGGCCCTTTGGTTTTATATAGGCTTATATAGGGAAAATCTTTAAAAATCTTCTTTTCTGAAACTGCAAGGCCCAGGTCTTTGATATTTGATATGAAGCTTCATCTTGTCGACTTCTACCAAGATTGTTCAAATTATAGCCCTGGGGCCAAAAATGCCCCCGCTCCGGGGCCCTTTGGTTTTACATAGACTTATTTCAGGAAAATCTTGAAAAATCTTCTTCTCTGAAACCACAAGGCTTAGGTCTTTGATATTTGTTATGAAGCTTCAGCTAGTGGAGCTCTACCAAGATTGTTCAAATTATAGCCCTGAGACCAAAAATGCCCCCGCCATGAGGCCCTTTGGTTTTACATAGACTTATATAGGAAAAATCTTTAAAAATCTTCTTCTCTGAAACAACAAGGCTTAGGTCTTTGATATTTGTTATGAAGCTTCAGCTAGTGGACCTCTACCAAGATTGTTCAAATTATAGCCCTGGTGCCAAAAATGCCCCCGCTCCGGGGCCCTTTGGTTTTACATAGACTTATTTAGGGAAAATCTTGTTCTACATAGACTTTTTTATGCAGGGTAAACCTTTAAAATCTTCTTCTCTGAAATCACAAAGCCCAGGTGTTTGCGAAGAGATTTCTTTTGACTGTTTTCATGATATTTCCATTTGTTTTTGTTTTTTTTATAGATGTGAAAGCCAGTTGCTTAAGGTAGAGAAAAGGCTAAAGATTTCTGAGAGGTGGGACACAAAACAGCAAAATGTCAATGAATTTCTGACCTGCTACAGAAGAAAGAGAAAAATCATGCTACATTCAGCAATGAAGAAAGATGCCACTGAACGCCAGTTTCTCCTGTCTGCAATGAAGAAATATGCTGGTAATATTGACTTTTACCTTTTAAAGATCATGTTGGCCCATCAGCAGATCTGGTCGCTGAAAGGGTCTTTAATCTAGTTCTAAGCCTTGACATATACTTACATAGAGACTTGTTAATAAAAAAAGCTTCTTTGGCTATTCTCAGTGGTAAGTGATTCAAACAAGTCAGCTTTCTGGGTCATCAGAAGAAGAGAGAAAAGAGATAGAAGTGTCAGTAGGAGATGAAAGTAAAGATACAGGGGGAGAAAGAAAAATGAATGGAAGTGTAGAAAGTGAAAAAATAATCATCCCTTTTAACATTAATGGTGCTGGGTATGCAGCACCTTGGATGTTCTTACTGGTGTCAATCCTGATCCTGGTGTAAGCATTGATAGTTTAAAACATCTTGAACTATGTGAACCAATTTTTACCAAACTTGCATATTATATTGGAATTAGGAGCTAAATTAGCTTAAAATAGCCTTGATTTTGTTTTCAATGTCACAGTCTCGAACAGCTTTCAATTTTTAACCCAAATTAGATGATCTTTACTGTTGCCTGAAACAGTAAATTGTGGTTCAGCTTTGTGAAATGTATCATTGTATTCTGCAAACGACTTGGTTTTATAAGATGACCTTCACCTACTTAACAAGGGTTTTCAGTTGTGTTTTGCATGCATTGTATCCCTTGAATCTGTTGAATAACTTTACCCAAACTTAAAGACACATTTTTTTCTTTATATAAAAGGGGTGGCCTGTCTAATGATCTCCTCCAATAAACACTTCCTTCAGACCATAGTGCACATCAAAGGCTTTTCTTACATATGTGATTATGAGGTGATTATGAGCAGATTGCTATGTTTAATAGGGGGCTCAATAAGGGTACTTGAGTGATAGTATATTTTACTGGGATTGTTTCTAACAAAATATTGTTTTAAATTACTTCTTTTTTAATTTAAAATAACGTACAAAAACCTACTGATATCCATTGTTTTCTTTTCTCAAAAGTGAAAAAAATTAAACAAGCAAGGTAAATGAATTGATTAACCTCAAAATTTAATCAATCAATTTACCTTTATTTATTTATATATATTTATTCATTATTTATTTATTTAATTATTTTGGTTGAATGTATGTGACACACAAATCATTTATAATGTCTAAAACATTAGCATTGTATAATTTTAGTCAAGATGGAACTATAAATGTTCTTTGTTTTAGACACAATCATATCAGAAAAAAGAGAAGAAAAAAGAACTATTTTAAGATTTTATTTTTCACCTTTTCAAGTTTAAAACTAAAATAACAAACAAAATTGAATTTATTTGTCTTATTTATAATGCAAACATAGGTTGTGGGTGCTCGTTAGAACCACCTCATTCAGACGGTTCAAACAAGTACCCACAACCTATGACTCAATGGGACGATTCTAACGAGCACCCACAACCTATGACTTGGAGCAGAAATAAGGAAAATAATGTATACCCCCTTAAACCCCCATTTTCTCTATAGAAAGTGGGGTTTAGGGGATGTTGATTTAACAGACTTAAGTTTATTTTGCGCATTATTTTTGCAAACACTATCTGGTTATGATTTTTCAGATGGTCAAGATATAGCTATACGGCTTGGAAAACAATTGAAGTTGGTGGGACAGAAACTGACAGGTCATCTTAAAGAGTACAATATTATAGCAGGCACCAGTATCCAGCTGAAAGATATCATAGATGTCAATTCTGTGTTTTATGCCAGTACTTCCGAACAAGCATCTGTTCAGGATCAAAACAAAGTTTTTGACTTGTTCAGTTCTTTGCTGAGAGCAGAAGAGGAAATCAAATTGTCAAAAGAAGACATGCATAGTATGATTTCATGGCTTAATGAACAACAAAATATTCTAGGTGAAAAAATAAATGATCTTGAAAATGGTAATTTTAATTCAAGGATGGTTAAAGGTGAATTAAACTATTTAATGTTGTTAAAAATGGTTATTGAAAATTGGCTTCTTCAAGCAACAGAGAAGTTTTCACCATATTTAGAATGTAATTTATATTTTGAAACGCCTGTCATTAATTTTGTATTACAGTGTTTGAACTGTAAAGAATTTGAGAGAACTATCCCCCCAGATTCAGTTGCGGAGACTTTAGAATTAATTGATGCTTTTGAGAAAGAAGATGGTGTTGAAGAGGCACATATTGACATTGAGGCAGATGACATCGAGGAGGATGATGATGATGATGATGATTTGTGCATTAAGTCATAACCAAGATGGTCATGAATCACTTGTCTCCCTTTGAATTGTAATATAGCATGTGGAAGTCTTGTGGAACACTGATTTAAGACAGTTCTGTATTATAGAAGAGTTTTGAAATTAAAGATCTCATATATGATAAAAAATCCTAATCTGTCCACTGACAGGTTTTGTTATACTCCATTTTGAAGTACAGGGAGTATACACCTCTGTGGTTCTTTGATTTTTGTGTTCACGGAGATGTTGCACTGATGAGTTAGGAGGCCTTCATGCGGACTGAACAAATTATTTGTCTAAATCGCGACGGAAGTAAGGGCGAGGATTGTGGCCACGTAAAATCGATTTAAGCCCCCCCCCCCCCCCCCCCCCCCCCCCCCCCCCCCCCCCCCCCAGTGGAAATCTTCCACTGACCGTTCCAAGGCGGCTCTTCTGTGGCGATTTATTTATGTTGTTGTTTGTTACTGACTGTGTGTATCACTTGTGTCTTTTGGTTTTGGATGGCCATATGGCCATTTTGTGGGAAAGTAACTGTCCTTATGGCCTTCCTTTGTTTAGGTTTCCATTATGGTCTGGTCGCTTAATGTTTGTATTTCTTTCCCTTTGGTGTCTTTTATGGGTGGAGTAAGTTAATTGTATCAATTGCTGATCTTTGTTTTACTTCTACTTTAAGACTCGTTGTAGCCTGCTGCATCAGAATTGATATTTGCCATCAGCTGAATATAAGTTTGTCCACTGCAAAGGACAATGTCATTTACTGACCTTTGTCCCTTTGTGGCTCAGATTCAGTATTTTTATCTTCTTCACTAGAACTGCTGGACTGATTGAAACCAAATATGTAGAAACTCAAGCAATGGAAATTTATTTTTGGGATTGAACTCACATGACCAGTATGGCTGCCTGTGAAAACCCTTTGGATATCTTCTTCTCATGAACCAAATGACTGATGACCTTGAAACGTGGTATGGTGTATGAGGGACCCTGACAGAGTTTGATAAAATGGTGACCTTAATTGACCGTGTTCTATTTTATGTCAAGGTTATCTTTGATATCAGTGACCTTTGTATGTGGAAGAGGCAGAACTGGAATGTTCTTACTCTGTTGTTGCAGATGGCATCAAAATTGATATTTCTAGCAAGTTTGCTCAGATGGTTACCTTTGGTTGACCTTGACATTTTTTATGTCCAGTTTGTATTTGGTCACTTGGGCATTTCTAGGGTTGGGGTGGGGGGAGGGGTGAGAAAGGCATAACATTGGATTTGTCTGATTGTCCTGTAGCCTATGGCAGCAGAATTAATATTTTTGCAGTCAGCTAAATGGTAGTTGATAACTATGGCCAAGACGGCTAGCATGCCTATGTATGGTTATCATTTTTGCAAGCTTGGTAGTACTCAGTAACTCGATGCTACATACCAAGTTTTGAGACAAGTTCCCTGGAGGGGAAGGGGGCATACTGTTTCTGGTGCGGATCCCATTTGCGTTGGCGTCGGCATAGCCTGTTTGAAGCACTACCTTGTGATGGCCATATCTCCAATACTCTTTGAGATTTATTGATGGTACTTGGTACAGTTGTACATGAGGTTAAGCAGATGTGTCACGTGCAAGAACCACAACTCTGGGTGCCCTGGTTTTTAAATTATCTCCCCTGACAATATAACCTTGTGAGTGCCATAACTCCAATACCCTTTGAGATATATTGATGGTACTTGGCATAATTGTATACAAGGTTGAGACGGCACTTCATGCCTAAGAACCACAACTCTGGGTGCTATGATATTTGAGTTATCTCCCCTTCCAATAAAACGGTATGACCACCTTGTGATCTCCGTACCTCCAATACCCTTTGAGACATATTGGTGGTACTTGATGTAGATGTACACGAGGTTAAGCAGGTGTGTCATGCTCAAGAATTACAACTCTGTGTGCTCTTGTTTTTTAGTAATCTCCCCTGACGATATAACCTTGTGAAGGCCATAAGTCCAACACCCTTCGAGATATATTGATGGAACTTCGCACAATTGTATACAATGTACAGAAAGGGTGTCATGTGCAAGAACCACAACTGCTGGTGCTGTGGTATTTGAGTTATCTACCCTTCCAATATAACAGTATGACCAGCTTGTGATCCCCATATGTCCAATACCCTTTGAGACATATTGATGGTACTTTGTACAGAAATACCTGAGCTTAAGCAGGCATGTCATTCGCAAGAAACACAATTCTGAGTGCCCTGGTTTTTTAGTTATGTTCCCTGACAGTATAATTTTGTGCTGGCCATAACTGCAATACTTTTGTGATGTATTGCTTGTTTAATTCTGGTGTATGTTCTGTTGGTGAACAATCTTCTGAAGGCCATATTGGCTTTTGGTCGGAGGATTTGCCATCTCTTCTGATGGCTATTTTTATAAAGGGTAAATATTATGCTTTGTTTTGGAGTTTACGGGCCCAGTCAACACTATTTTAGGTCATTTTTGAGCCGGTCAGTTTACCTATCCACACTTTTCCTGGGTTTGCTTAACATAAGCGGTTAACCAGTACAGTGCACATTCTTTCACCAGAAACTGACAACTGCCCTTCTTTAATCACTGGAAGGGAGAGAATGACCGTAGAAAAGATTTCATGATCAATCTCCATGAAAGAATGTTGCCGACCCCGGCAGGTATCAAACCCGCGTCCTCCTGATCACCAGTCAGACACGAGGCCGGCTAAATATTATGCATCAACATCCCATTGTTATCTATATTGTGAATGAAATTTTCAGTTGTTAGATCATAAAGAATATTGGACATTTATATTTTTATTTAATTTAAAAGATTGACTGATTGTTTAGCTTTGTTCTATGTTGTGAGAAGCCCCCGTGGTGTAGTGGTTACGCTACTCGCCTTGTAAACCAGGGATCGCAGGATCGTTCCTGGGCTTTTCCGGACTATCGGATGAGTCTTTAAACCAAGGTCCCGTCTCCGTATGACCTTAGCTGTTGGTGGGACATAAAACTCAAACTCTCACTCACTTGTTCTGTTGTCTTAATCATTTCTGTCAAATGAAAAGCAAATTTATGTTTTATTATAGCCCTGCTTTGAGAAAATGGGGGTTGTATTGGATTTGCCTTGTCCTTCTGTGATACTGTAATTCAGTTATGCATGATTACTCAAAAACCAAAGGCTCACAGGGAGCTTATAGGACAGGCAATTGTTAGTCCTCGTCTGGTGATGTCAACATTTTCAAAGGACATCTCCCCTGAAATCACTGGGCTGATTGGGCCCAAATTTTATCTGTATCATTAGTGGGCTGGGGGATTGAAAGTTTTTTTGTTTTTTTTAGGATTTTTGGCTCATTAGTTTGGTTGCTATGAAGTTCTTATAATGGGGAAAATTGAAAAATGGCATTAATTGCCCAGCCTTAGGAGATATTTTAACAAAACTTTCTTAGAAGTGTCCCATCAGCAATCTACTATCTGCCATATGATTTTGGGCCCACTGCTAATTTTTATAGGTATCCATGGAAGCCAAATGCAAAAAAATAGAGAAAAAAAACAAACTTAAAAATCATCTCCTCAGAAACCATGTGCTCTATGAGGCTGAGACTTTATGAAAGTATTCACCATATTACCTCAACAGGATTTATGATTTTTATGGAATTTGGCTTTTTAGTTTGGTTGCTATCACACCTCGGAAGCTACTGGACTGATTGTGTCCAAATTTTACTGGTAGCATCCTTGGGCACAGGGCTTCAATGATTTATTAAAATACATGGCTTTCTGCCCGCCTCCTGAGCTTTGATGAACATATTGGCCCATGGGCCTTTTGTTGCTGCATAGCATAACTTTTGAACTGTGCACGCTAGGTTTTTGAAATTTCATATACGGATTTCTTATGAAAAAAATATTTGACCCAGGTTTTCTTTTCTCATCAGGATTATGCCCACCTGCTGGAGTTATGCCACTTTGCAAAAAAATGCTATGAAATTTTGTAAGCAAAATATCTCAAGAACCATTAGAGATTTTATGCTTGTCCTCGTTTATGAAAAGTTACAAAAAGATCAGATCATAAACGGCTGAGAAAAGCTGGAGACTGCAGCCCAAATTCGAACTCGACAGACTGTAAGCCCCTCCAGGTTATCTGCAAGTTTGATGAAGATCGGATCAGAAATGGCCGAGAAAAAGTGGAGACGTCGTTTTCCCCATTATAAGTCTATGGAACCTTTTTGTTTCCATGGCAACCAGAATTCCAATCTGGTCAGCCCAAAAACATTATGGAACCTTTCCCCCTACCTGATGATGCTTCTCATGAAATTTGATCAAGATTGGCCATGGGGTATTAGAGATATACTTATTTGAAATTGTTTACGGACGCATGGACGATGAACAAAATGTGATCACAAAAGCTCACCTTGTCACTACGTGACAGGTGAGCTAAAAACGTTTGAGCTATTGCACTGAAAAGTTACAGACTGATTCGGGATGATAAGTTGATGACTGATTAACTTTTGAAAAAAAATCCGAAATTTTTGATTTTTTTTTTTTTTTTGGAGTTATGAGCTTTTGAAATTTTGGGCATTTTAAGCTTGTAAGGAAGGTATCAAAAGTATGATTTGAGCTATTGCCCTGAATCTTAACCCTTGTCCTGCTGAATATTCATATATGCCACACCCACTACCGATTATCAACCAATCAGATTACTTGATGCAAATTATTGCAACAAATTCATAAACTGAATGACAAACAATGTAGATCCTGATCAGATGGCTTCTTCAGAAGCCATCTGATCTGGATCTTCATTGTTTGAAAGATAAGGCATATCCGGGATCAGCAGGACAAGGGTTAAGAGACTGATTGGGGATGACGAGCAGATGAACTGATTAACTTTTATGTCCCCGGTAGCGATAGTGGGGACATATTGTTTTTGCCCTGTCTGTTTGTTTGTTTGTTAGTGGACAACTTTAATGTTGGTTATAACTTTTGAACCGTTTGTGATAGAGCATTGACCTTGACCTTTGACCTAGTTAAAAGAAAAAAATAACATTGGTCATAACTTTCGAACCGCTTGAGATACAGCCTTCATATTTGGCGTGTATGTTCCTTGTGACAAAAGCTTTACATTCATGCAAACAATTTTGACCTATGCCTTGACCTTTGACCTACTTAAAATAAGAAAACATTTTGGTCATAACTTTTGAACCGTTTGAGATAGAGCCTTCATATTTTACATGTAGATTCCTTGTGACAAGAGCATTACATTCACACAAAAATTTTTTACCTGTGACCTTGACCTACATATAAGAAAATTTTAACATTAGTCATAACTTTTGAATCGTCTGAGATACATCCTTCATATTTGGTATGTAGGTTTCTTGTGACAGGAGCTTTGCATTCAAAACATTTTGACCTGTGACCTTGACCTTTGACCTACTTAAAAGAAAAAAAATAACATTTTTGTCATAATTTTCGAACCGTTTCGAAAGCTGAAACTTGGTATAAACATGTACAATCCATGCTGGAGTCAAGGGGCCATAAGTTATTCGAGTTATGTCTCTTGATAGGTTTTTAAATGCTTTTTGTTTTATAACTTCTATGTTTGTGATCCTACTTCAATGAAACCTATACTACACTTGGTCCCTAAGGTAAAGAAGGTGTAGTAGCAGAATAATAATTAAGAGCCCATATCTCTTG
>CAUZLF010000473.1:67216-83082 GCA_963580285.1 Lucinisca nassula | reverse complement strand
GCATTTCCTTTTCAAAATAGCTTTGGTGTGCGCTTATAGGAGCATGTGCGGTAATTAGGGCGAATACAGTATATTGATAAATAATTAACTTATTCACTGATTTTAATTCTATTAACCCTTTACCACTCAGGGATTTTGTGAATTTTGCTGATTTTCACAGTGTTGCACCTAACAGCAACTTCAACTAGCCATTGTTTCATAATGGATGGTCTGTTTTACCCAAACACGGTATGAATGTTCATTGTGCAGTAGCCTTTCAAATTCAACCTTTCATGACTTGATCATTGTTGTCATGGTAAAGAGGGGGCATCTCAAAGTTGGCAAAAAGTGTGTTTTCACATGAATTTTTGACCACATTTTAATCTTCACACAGCTGTGAAGGCAACAATTAAGGTGTTTGGCACTGAACATTTTCACTGTTTGCAGCATGTTTTATCAGCATCAATTTTCAGGCATTTTTGACCCCGGACACCCTCAGATATAAATTTTAGCGGCCGTTTGGGCCATACACCCAAAATTTTCGGGATGTGAGGGGGGGGCGCTGCCCCCCTTCAATCCCCCCAGAATATTTTTAGTGGGGAGGCGCGCGAAAAAACAGGTCACTTTTTTTGCCCAACAAATCCTAAAACCAACATAACTATCCAGGGGTAGAAATGCAGATTTTAGGTGCTTCTGGGGCTTAAAACGGGGGGGGGGGGGGGGGGGGGGGGGGGGGTGCAGACACGTAAAAACACGTATCTGAGTGGGAAAGGGTTAATATGCTTGAGAATAATTTTTTTATGGTTTTGAATATCAATACATGAATTTTATCATTTTTAAATACTTGTATTAGTTATTTTTGAAAGCTGGCTGTCACCAGCGAACTTTCGCTGGTGACAGCCAGCTAAAATGTATTTTTTTGTTTGTTTGATTTGCAGGGATTATTTTGGGCAGGGCCATGGGGCCATAGTCCCATCAGTTTTGAAAATGGCCCCTTATTTTGAAAAGCAGGGGCCATTTCTACATGGGGGCAGATAGGGAGCAGCCATTCAGAAGCTAGTTCTTTCTGCTTTTTAGTCAAAATGGCCCCGTCGGCATTTTCGCCAGAATTATCCCTGGATCATTTGATATGTTTAACGTCCCCACCAACACTGTAAAGGTCATTTTGGAGACATTTCTTCCAATTTCGTGGGACTTTAAAGCCCTGGCGCCCAATGAAACCAATAGGGTTTATAGGCATGGACGGTCCGACTCGCCCAGCTTTGCCTGGCAGGCTTAGATCCTCTTAAGCGGTTTACCAGCTGCATGGAAGCATCATGCAGCCCATCTATTTTTTCAAGCCCCCAGCTAAAATATATGGATGATATATATTGACAAACAAGAGTTGTCAGAAGACAACATAGCTCCCCTTTGGGGGCCTAAGTTGGAAGAGGGCAAGTTATCAAAAATGATTTTTTTTCTTCTGTAAAAAGCCCAACAGATTGCAGTAATTAAGAGAACCATATAGTACCCCTCAGAACCACTGAAGATTCGTTTGTTTGATTTGAGGTTTAACATCCCCGTCAACACTGTAAAGGTCAATTTAGTGATGCTGCTTCCAATTTTGTTGGACTTTTACCCGACATTGAGATGAAATGACATCTCAAGCCCTGCCTGCCGCCCAATGAAACCAATAGGGTTTATAAGCATGGATGGGCCAACTCGTACTCCTTTGCCTGGGCAGGCTTAGATCCTACCAGTACTCGTGTGCGGGTCGGTTTCAGCTCTGCGTGGAATCATCATGCAGCCCATCTATTTTTTCAAGCTCCGATGGATGGGGGCGAAGAACCACTGAAGAATAAATCTTGTTTTAAGTGTTTTTATTTGAAAAAATAATATCCCCCCCCCCCCCCCCCCCCCCAAAAGGCCATTTTCTTATGTAAAATAGATAAACAACCTGAGGTCTCTTTGTACTGGGGTAATGTGATGGGGCCATGCCCTGCCCCTCCACTTCATAAAAGGCACTATATCTCCGAAACCATTCAAAACAAATCCATACCTCACAGGCATATATACCTTATAAATATTCCTGTTCCTTATAATTAGACACATTCAGTCACACCAACGTAGGGTGGGGGTGGGGGCCATTCCTCTACCTCCCACATCTCCACTTCATAAAAGTGCCTCATATCTCACCAAACCCCTAAGCCATACAGGTTTTCCTGGGATCTGCCGGGGCCATGCCCCAACCCATCCATTGCTTAAAAAAACCTATATCTCCGGAACCATCGATATCCCCACCACTAAACCATATATATTCTTGTTCCTTATGATAATACACATTCAGTGATAGCAACCTAGGGGTCCCACCCCTCCATTTCACAAAAGGCCAACTATCTGAGAAACTGTTCAGAGCCCCACCCCTCAACCATATATAGTCCTGTTCTTTATGATAAGACACATTCAACGACACCAACCTGGAGGTCCCCACACTCCCTCCACTTCATAAAAAACCATATATGTATCTCAGAAACAGTTAGGATCCCCACCCCTGGAGGTCCCCAGGGGTGCTCCGGGTCATGCTTCACCCCCTCCACTTCATAAAAAGCCATGTATGTATGTATCTTAAATAGTTCAGATCCCCACCCCTAAACCATATACACCTCAACCCCGTTATAGCACGGTTCTCGGGGTCCAATCAGAAGACCGTGTTAGTTAACCGAACCATGCTATAACGATCGTCATTGACCTGGTCAATGACCCGGAAAAAGTTCGTCTGCCAGAGTTTGTTTACCTGTGTTTTGTATTATTGCAATGTTTTTCAGGCTATTTTATCGTTTGTTCTTTTGTTTGTTTTGCTTTTAGATGTTGCATTTATTGCTTTAAATTCGTTGCATGATTGTTTAATTAAAATAAATTTGTGAAAAACAGCGATTCATACGTTTGTGTTTGATTTCTTTTCCAATATGTCCATTTGTAACCCCTGTGTGTATTTTTAGATGGGCCGTGGTTCCCGGTGACTGGTTCCCATTTGCATAAGCAATTGCAATGCACAAGGGAAAAAACTCTATCTGACTATATTTTTCCCTTCGACAGTTAACTTTCTTACTGCAATTGAATAAGTAAACGGGCACCCCTGCCTATCGGGCCCTATGAGAAATAGATTGGGAACGGACCGCAAATGAGTACTGGTAAACTCCTTAGGCAGTGATTTTTTTACAAATTTTCAACTATGCGTCCTGGGACTCGCTCAACCAAAAAACTGTGCGTCCCAAACCTGGAAGTATGAGTCCCAATATTTGGAGGGGAAAAAAGAATTACAAAAAGATCGGTTCAGTATAAAATGCCATTATTCATAGTTAAAAATAATGTGGTCTAGTATCTATTATTTGCAATGGACAGAATCGATCATCAACTTCAACTTGTGTTCTTTACTAGCCCAAAGAAATCCTGCTAAAGTGTACGTTTATGAGTCTATTTTCCGTAAGGTTTTCTACTTTTGTTTTCGATTTATGCGCACCGCAACATGTGCGTGAAATTTACTTCATGCACAATGGAGATAATATTCCGACAAACGTTTCCTCCACTGATTGGGACACCAACTATCTAAGTTCAAGGGCTGACAAATCCATTGCCCGGCAGCCCGGAACAAGTCCGAAGTCGCACTGGGCAGGTGCACTTTGACCTTACGACGCCCGGTCGGGCAAGTGAAAAAAAATCGTCTACAGATGTCAGTCTTTTGAGTCCTTAAATACTTTGCTTTGTCGACAATTCAAAGACAAACCGTCTGTGTATTTATAACAGTTCAATTATGACACTATTGTTAATCCCTGTCATATAATTGCCAAGTAAACATGATTTCCCTGCGGCGCGTGTCTTTCATTTCTGGCGATAAGCCAACTTGAACGAGGTGTGAAAATATGGTCAAGTTATGTCTCTAATATGCGTTTATTCCCCAATCATAAAATTAAATCTACAATCAATGTGAAAATGATTCTGATGTGAAAATTGTCTGCTCCTCAGACAATTAGCTACATCTAACGGTAGATTTATCCATAACAAAAACGGATCGTGAATCGTTTGGCGCCAAATAGCAGACGCTCGGCTTGGCGGGAAAAGTGGAACGCTGTTGTTGGAGCTGCTGGGGGATAATTCGGGAGCTGTGAAAAGCACTGTTTTCTATCCACCTCTATTCACAACCGTTTAGCTATCGAGAAAATATTTTTACAGGTTCCATACAATTTTTTAAGAACGGGATACAGCCCATTAAAATAAAACAACGACATCAAACACGTGTGGGGTTGTTGGCATCGGATGACGTCATTTAACTCATTTACCGATCAGGTGCAGAAAAATGGTAGAGTTGCATTGTAGGCGGGGATTTGGATGGCCGAAAACTTTGATGTTCGCATTGAACTTGCTTGTGTGAAAGTTTGGGCTCATTTTGCATGGAGGGGATTCTCGTCTTGTGGTTGGACCATTAGATTGTACCTGTATCGATTTTTCGGTGACTCGTTGGGCAGTTGAAGGTTCGGTAAAAGTGCAGTATTTTATCACTTCCGCCGATATTTACAGCAGTGAAAACGAAAGTTGGATTTTTCGCCCATGAAAGTTTTGCGTCCGACGGACGCACATATTTTATGATCGTGCGTCCTCAGTCCTATTTGTGCGTCCTGGACGCAGGACGCAGGGGTAAAAAAATCACTGCTTAGGTCTAACCCTGCCCAGGCAAGTGATGCCAGAAAATCTTCCCAGTGCAAGGATAGCATGAGACGCCTGAGCAAGGCCGCACAAACGTCAGTGCAACGTTAATTCGTTGTAAACATCGATGTTAAAACGACGTTGCATACGGGAGCAAATTCTTTCTTTTCTATGTCTTTTTTTTTCTTCCGCAGATACGGTAGACTGTGCAAACGAGAAAGGTTTTGCGCTGAGGTTTGCTGCGTCGGCGCTTTGATGCGTCGGGGCAGATTCTTTTCCAACGTTAATGCGTTACATTGGTGTTAAAACAATGTTGCATACGGGAGCATATTCCTTCCTTTCATGGGTCAATAATCTATGTTTTTTTTTAGCTCACCAGAGCCGAAGGCTCCGGGGGAGCTTTTAGGATAGGCAGTTGTCCGTCGTCGTCTGCGTCGTCGTCTGCGTCTGCGTCGTCGTCTGCGTCTGCGTCGTCAACACTTTCAAACGACATCTCCTCTGAAACCACTGGGCCGATTGAGTCCAAATTTCATCTGTAGCATCCTTGGGTTGGGGGATTGAAAGTTTGTGTTTTTTATGAAATTCGGCTCATTGGTTTGGTTGCTATGGCAACTTAGAGTTTCCATAGACTTATAATGGGGAAAATTGAAAAATGGCATTTACTGCCAAGCCACTGCAGATATTTTGACAAAACTTTCATAGAAATATTCCTTAGGCAATCTACTATCTGCCATATGATTTTAGGCCTACTGCTCATTTGTATTGGTTGCCATGGAAACCAAAATGAAAAAATAGAAAAAAAAATACTTAAAAAATCATCTCCTCAGAAACCGTATGCTCTATGAGGCTGAAAGTTTATGGAAATATTCACCATATTTGCCTTTACAGGTTTTGTGTTTTTTATGAAATTCGGCTCTTTAGTTTGGTTGCTATGGCAACTTAGATTTTCCATAGACTTATAATGGGGAAAATTGAAAAATGGCATTAACTACAAAGCCTTTGCAGATATTTTGACAAAACTTTCATAGAAATGTTCCTTTAGTAAACTTCTCTCAGCCATATGCTGTTATGTCAACCTGGGGGTCCAGTAGGTTGTGCCGGGGCCATGCCCCGCCCCCAGTACTTCATAAAATGACTTATATCTCAGAAACCTTACAGATCCCCACCCCTAAACCATATATATTCTTGTTCCTATTAATAAGACGCATTCAGTGACACCAACCTGGAGGTCCTCCGGGATGTGCCGAGGCCATGCCCCACCCCCTCCACTTCATAAAAGGCCCAATATCTCGGAAACCATTCAGATCCCCACCCCTGAACCCTATATACTCTTGTTCCTTATGATAAGACGCATTCAGTGACATCAAACTGGGGGTCCCCCGGGATGCGCCGGGGCCATGTCCCACCCCTCCATTTCATAAAAGGCCCAATATCTCGGAAACCTTACAGATCCCCACCCCTAAACCATATATATTCTTGCTCCTTATGATAAGACGCATTCATTGACCCCAAATTGGGGGGTCTGCCGGGGTGCGCCGGAGCCATGCCCCACCCCTTCACTTCACAAAAGCCCATATATCTCAGAAACTGTTCAGATCCCCACCCCTAAACCATATATGTTCTTGTTCATTATGATGAGACACATTCAGTGACACCAACCTGGGGGCCCCCAGGGATGTGCTGGGGCCATGCCCCACCCACTCCATTTCATTATATCACAATATCTCGGAAACCTTACAGATCCCCACCCCTAAACCATATATATTCTTGTACCTTATGATAAGACACTTTCATTGACACCAACCTGGGGGTCTCCCTGGGCCTTGGCCCACCCCTGCACTTCACAAAAGGCCTTAAAAGCCACATATCTCAGAAATAGTTCAGATCCCCCCTAAACCATATATTCTTGCTCCTTATGATAAGACACATTCATTGACCCCAAATTGGGGGTCTTCCGGGGTGCGCCAGAACCATGCCCCACCCCTTCACTTCACAAAAGGCCATATATCTCAGAAACTGTTCAGATCCCCACCCCTAAACCATATATGTTCTTGTTCATTATGATGAGACACATTCAGTGACACCAACCTGGGGGTCCCCAGGGATGTGCTGGGGCCATGCCCCACCCCCTCCATTTCATAATATCACAATATCTCGGAAACCTTACAGATCCCCACCCCTAAACCATATATATTCTTGTACCTTATGATAAGACACTTTCATTGACACCAACCTGGGGGTCTCCCTGGGCCTTGGCCCACCCCTGCACTTCACAAAAGGCCTTATATCTCAGAAACTGTTCAGAGCCCCACCCCTAAACCATATATATTCATCTTCCTTATGATAAGGCACATTCATTGACACCAGCTTGTGAGTCCCCGGGGCATGCCCGGGCCTTGCTCCACCGCTTGACTTCTTTAAAAGCCACATAGCTCAGAAATAGTTCAGATCCCCACCCCTAAACCATATATATTCTTGTTCCTTATGATAAGACTCATTCAGTCACACCAACTTGGGGGTCTCTTTGTGCTGAGGCAATGTGCCCCGCCCTTCCACTTCATAAAAGGCCATATATTTCAGAAACCATTAAATCCCCACCCCATATTCATATATGTTCTTGTTCCTTATTATTAGCACACCTACTGTAGGGGTGTCCGCAGGGGCCAGTCCTCTCATTTCCACTTCATGAAAGGATATTTTGGAAACCGTTCAGATTCCCACCCCTAAACCATATATATACTTGGTCCTTATGATGAGACACATTTAGGGACAACAATCTTGGGCTTTCCTGGGAACGACAGGGCATGCTCCAACCCCTCCACTTATATCTCCAGCCATGCAGATCCCCACTGCTAAACCATATATATTCTTGTTCTTTGTGATAAGACACATTTAGTGATACCAACCAGGGCTCCATTGGGTCCATGCCCCACCCCCTCTACTTCATAAAAGGCCTAATGTTTCATATACTGAGTCCACATGGATGCTCATTTGGATATGGGGGTTCATTTGGCAGATTAAAATGATATCATGTTAAAATACATGGCTGCAATTTGGCAGTGCCCACCTGAGCTCTGGTGAGCATAGTGGCCCATGGGCCTCTTGTTTTCTCTTTTTTTTTCTTCTGCAGATAGACTATGCAAACGGGAAAGGTTTTGCACTGAGGTTTGCTGCGTTGGCGCAGATTCTTTTCCAACACAATTTCTTTTCACGGGAGCAAATTCTTTCTCAAATAAGAAATCCCCTAGCGCATGGAGGGCACATGATGTCTCAGCAAGGTGGCACCAACGTCGATGCAACGTCAAATCGTAGCATCAGCGTTGATTTGACGTTGTGTGTATACACCTCGCCCAGGGATGCAATTTTTTTCCTATGATAGTAGATCTCCCTAGCGGGCACATTGGGGTGCAAATTGTAGTGATTGCTTTATCAGTTCTTTCCTTTGCAATGTCGCATCAACGTAGATGAAAATCACCATTTTTCATCGACCTTAATATGACATTGCATACACAGTATGTGCCCGTTTGGTTAGACAGGGTATAGATGTGATCTAATGCGCAATTTTTCATCCTTCTTGTACTATACCAAGCTTGAGCATAGCGTTGTCTCTATTGAAGTGTTAACCCTTAAAGTGCCAATCACAACAATTGTTGTCTGCTCTTGTCGTCTGCTGGTTAATTTAAAAATCATTGTTGCAAAGTGCGGATCCATATCAGACTACCTGCCTGATCTGGGCCCACCCTGTTCGCCACATGTATGCAAAAAAATTCTTTGAAATGTTTGCAGGGTTTTGTTTACTTAATTAAATTATCGATGTGCATGAGCAAATGACCAATTTTTGATGAGCGACCTCCAGCTAGCAGAAGTGTTTTACCCTTTAATCTTTCAGCCGGATATTAGCCACGAGTTCTCACAGGTGTTTTCACACGTCATTAGTAAAATTTACAGACCGTGTGAGGAAGTTGTTTATTGCATGTTCACTGATATACCATAACGGTGTTAAATTGGATAATTGACAAGGGATTAAGTCGACATTAAGATTTAACGCTAACTACCGTGTTAACACGCCTGGATTTCTTCTAACTACCGTGTTAACTCACTAGGATTTCTTTTTTTGCCGAAGCAAAAAAGGAAGGTTGGAGAAAATTTGGGGTACAAACAACAACCGTGTTATATCCGCATTCGTGTTGTAACCAACCGTGCTATAACGGGGCTGAGGTGTATATTCTTGTTCCTTATGATTAAAACACATTCAGTGACAACAGTCTTGGGCTTTCCTGGGATCTGCTGTGGCCAAGCCCCAGCCCCTCTACTGCTTAAAAGGCCTCTCAGGAATTGTACAGATCCCCGCCCCTAGTGCATAAATATTCTTGTTCCTTATGATATGATCCATTCAGTGATAGCAACCAGTCCATGCGCCACCTCCTCCACTTCATAAAATGCCTAATATTTCAGATACAGGGTGCATGTGGGTGCTCATTTGGGAATGGGGGTTTGTTGGGGAGACTTTATAGTCATTAGACTAAAATCATATCATGTTAACCCATTTTGTACTGCAAACCCCAAAACGGATACCCTAGCAAACAGTATAGGCCGAGATCAGACCAAGGATACAGACTAACAGATGCCCAGTCACCCAAGGCACCTAAATGTTTGCCTTAGGAGCCTAAGTTTTGGATTAAAATACCTATTAACTTAATGCAAGATTTGGATTTATGGCAGTCTAGGCGCCAAAAGCAAAATACTTAGTCGGTATCCCTGCAGACGACACAGAACACGGCGTCTGATCAGGGCCTAGACTATTTGCAAAAGTTCAGCAATTTTCCAAATAAATTTTAAAGATAACACAACCTTTCACCTCTCAGTTTCAAAATAGACACCATTTAGAACAAAAAGTTTTAAAATACATGGCTGCCAGTGGGCAGTACTCAACTGATCTCAGGTGAGCATAGTGGCCCATGGGCCTCTTGTTTGTGTGAGTGTGTGTGTTTGGCGGGGGGTGGGGGGTGGGGTTGGACAGGGGAGACTTCACCCAAATGTATCTTATTTTGGCTCACTTAAGGCTCTGAAGGGAGCTATTGTAATCAGCCACCATCATTGTCATCATCAGTAAATACATGTATCAATCCACATTTGGGGAAAATATTTTAAAATGTATGAAATCAGAAAGCCCTGAAGCCCACTGGTTTTACATAGAATAATAATGGTGACACCTATAAAAAATTTCTTGTCTGAAACCAGAAGGCCCAGAACGTTGATATTTAGTATGTAGCTTCATCTTTGTTCACATTTTTACATAGAATAATAATGGTGACACCTATAAAAATTTTCTTGTCTGAAACCAGAAGGCCCAGAACGTTGATATTTAGTATGTAGCTTCATCTTTGTTCACATTTGTTCAAATTATAGCCCTGGGATCAAAAGTAGCCCTACTCCAGGGGTCACTTGTTTAATATAGACCAGAGTTCTCACTTGGATTTTGAAAACGGGAGTTTAAGAATCCATCCATGGAAAAAGTTGGATTCAAATTTGAAAAGTTGGAGTCAAATTTTGAAAAGTTGGAGTTTGACCCTAAAAACATGTGTCAATTATGGCTTAAATGCCTATGGCTGTAGAGTGTGGCTCCAAAAGACTTTGGGGCTTGAACCCTTGGTTAACAGTAGTACAGGCTCTTCACCAACAGGACAAGTCCGTTCAGGCCATGCACTACATCCTAGTTCATAAAATGGCATATATGAAACTTTTGGATTCTTTGATATGTTACACGACCATGTCATGAAAATTTTGATTTTTGACCCCCTAGGGGCGTGATCAAAATTCTGAAAGTGCCATGCACTCCCCAGACCAAAGATCTGTCAGTTCCCAAAGTTTCAAGTTTCTATCTATCACCGTCTAGGAGTTATCCGGTAAGACGGACGGACGTATGACGAAGACCATTACAATAGCCCCACGTGGGGACAAAAAAACAGTGCAGGCCCAGATCAGATGCCACGGGTGTCTGTTCCGGACCTCCACTATTAGTAATCCGAGCCTTCTCTGACGTTCTAAAAGCCTTTTTTTATTTTCTGATTTGGCGGCTTTAAGGTCACTACAGCCAGAGATCTCGGGTTACACTATTAGCAGGCAGTTCAACACTTGATAATTAATTTCTTTCATTCAAATAGGCCTAATCAAGGTAACTAGATAATGCGATAAACTCGAGTCATGATTTTCTTAAATCGTAATAAAGACGATTTATATACTTGATTATCACATCCCTTAATTATGCCTCCGACATTTTTTCAACAATCAAATTACCGATAATCCAACTGTGTATTCAAGTATCCGGAAACAAAACAGTCAATTAATGTTAATCAGCCACGAGATTGCTGCATCTCGCAAACCGCAAGACTGACCTGCCAATCTTCTAGCCGTGACGCTCTGATTGGCCGAGAGAGTATTACAGACGACTGTCCTCGCCAGGTAATGCTTGAACAGGCCTGGCGGCGACGATTAACGGTAAACTTTTGATCCGAAAGCGGTAGCTAAATTTGGAGATCAATTGGACACCCACTGTCATCTTTTGATGTGACTGAGGTCATTTTTACGCTGGATTACGGACGCATCAGGCGAAAAAAAATTGGCGTAATTAAGAATCCACGACAGGAAATTTTACGCGTACAAAAACAAAAACAGGCGTAAAAATACGCCGGATTCGGCGTTTACGAGACCTCTGTAGACATAGACTCATATATCTGTTTGACTTTCAAATCACCACAGCCTCTTTATAACATTGATATCCGGGAACAAAGCACAAAGCACGCTAGAAAAATGTTATATACATGAATATTCAACCAAAAATGTAAATGTATAGAATGAGATTACTGCATGTTGTAAAAATGTTAAATTAATGGTAATTTAATAATTTTAGGACCACAATATACATCATGTATCTATTTAAATTATTAACAAGGGTTCCATTAAATAACTTTTATTTATTACTGGACAATATACTTTCTGTATATTTTTGCTGGCTGTCACCAGCGAAAGTTCGCTGGAGACAGCCGGCTGTCACTAGCGAACATTCGCTGGAGACAGCCGGCTGTCAATAGCCACTTCCTTATTATAAATAACATATTTGATAATTGCACAAGGTTCATCTCTCTAAATTATTTTAATTTCTTGTTGTAACTGTTTTCCAAAGGCAGTGGCTAGCCGGACGACCAGTCTATGTGTCTGCCCGTCCGGACCGGACGACCAGTCTGCTCATCAGGTACGGACGGCTAGCCAACCCACATAGTAACATATGATCATTGTTTTTGATTTTTATAAACGACCTGCCAGATAACATCAACTCTACAATCCGCCTTTTTGCTGATGACTGTGTACTGAACAGAAATATAAGAGGGTCTGATGACCTACAGATACTTCATGATCACTTAGAAAAGTTGGCTGCCTAGGAAGATGCATGGCTCATGAAATTTAATGCCACCAAATGTAGCACTATGAGAGTGACAAGGCACCCTCCCCATAAACAAGGTTTTAGAGAATGTTTCTTCTGCTAAATACTTAGGAGTTCAAATCACTGATGACCTCGAGTGGGGTCTTTCTTTCTCCCAATACCGTTTTCGGTCAATTCTGACCATGATAACAGGTTTGGGGTATGGCACAAAAGTTTTCAATCCCCAACCCTAAAAAAGAGCTTTGTGACACAGCCATCAGCAGATTAAAACTATTTACAAGAAGTCATCAGGGGAAGGAATCCATGCCTATCCCCTGCCAAACCCTAGGATATTATATTTTGACCTTAAACCCATCAACTGTCTCAGAAGAGACAGCTTCGACTGTAAGGCCATTCCAAGTTGCAATTATCCTGGCGAAAAAAGAACTCATTAATGAGATAACTAGTAAGGCTACTAAGACACTCAGTTTCCTTCATAGAAATTAGGCGTTGCACCGAAGGAAACCAAGGATGCTGCATACAAAACTTTAGTCCACCCCAAGCTTGAATATGCAGCACCAGTTTGGATGCCCTATCATCAAAAGGAGACTGATAGAATAGAAAAAGGTTCAGAGGACTGCTGCTCGTTGGACCTGCAGAAGCTTGCGCAACCAAAGTCATGTTGGAGAGATGCTTAAAGAACTCCAGAGGCCGACTCTGCAGGAAAGGTGTGAGCAGGCTTCTCTGACTCTATTTTATAAAATCCACAATAATTTAGCCATTATAGATAAGAGTAGGTACCTATCTGAAGCCGGTGGAGGATGTAGGAGAACCACGTCCCATCCCTTTCAGTATCACCGTCCTACTGCTAACACGGATTGTTTTAAGAGTTCTTTTTTCCCCAGGACAATTGCAACTTGGAATGGCCTTACAATCGAAACTGTCTCTTCTGAGACAGTTGATGGGTTTAAGGCCAAAATATAATATCCTAGGGTTGGGCAGGGGATAGGCATGGATTCCTTCCCCTGATGACTTATTGTAAATAGTTTTAATCTGCTGGTGGCTGTGTCACAAAGCTCTTTTTTGGGGGTGGTGATTGAAAACTTTTTGTGCCACACCTCAAACCTGTTATCATGGTCAGAATTGACCGAAAACAGTATCGGGAGAAAGAAATAGAAAGGAATGGCAAGCGTGATAGCTCAGTGGTTAGTGCACTTGTCTTTGATGCTAGAGGCCCCTTGGTTCAATCCCCAGAGGCGGTGATTTTTTTGGTGTCCGAACCCGCTCCATTGGCATCCTTTGCAGGGATGAATGCCAAAAAGTGCACGGTCCTTTGGGTCGGGACGTTAGTTGGAGGGCCCCTGTGCAGAAAGAGTCATCTCTTGTTAAAGACCCCTACTGTAATTACATGATTACTGTGTAGGCTTTCAACCCTGCAACCTGGAGTGTATGTAATGTACACCTGCGAGTAATGGTCAAATGTGACCAATCGCAGTATAAGTAAAAAGTCTATCATTTTCTGGAGTGCTGGATGCTAAATAGTTCCTACTTTGAAACTATGTAAATGTCACAGTGATTTTTTACCCCTGCATCCTGCGTCTTCCTGCGTCTAGGAGTCTAGGACGCACAAATAGGACTGAGGACGCACAATCATAAAATACGTGCATTCGTCGGACGCAAAAATTTCATGGGCGAAAAATCCAACTTTTTATTCGCTGCTGTAAATATCGGCGGAAGTGATAAAATACCGCACTTTTACCGAACCTTCAACTGCCCAACGAGTCACCGAAAAATCGAAACAGATACAATTTAATGATCCAACCACAAAAGGGCACTTTCATTATAAATTAGTAAAACAAAATATGAGCATACAGGTATAAATACTTTTGGTAGCTGTATGTTTTAATCAATATATTTGGTTCTAAAATTTGTCACTGGCTGTCAACTATTTTCTGTGAAAATTTGAGGTGAATATGCCCACTGGTTTATTTACAATACATAAATATGTCAATATTTTGGGACAAAAAGGCAGTCTCAATATTGAATATTCAATGTTAAGCACTCTGCTACTCTAAATCTGTGGTGATTTTTCAATAGGATTTTTTGTTGTTGGAAATGCTCATATGCCAAAATTATAGTGTGTAAAAAATTATAGTCATCCTTTCTATAATTCAGAAAAAATCATCAAAAGATGATAACCTTGAATTTGTCCCCAAAAATGTCCCCTACAGAATATAGCCATAAACAAATCAACTTGTGTATGTTATTAGAACAGGATTTTGATTTAAAAAACAACTTCAAAATCTAAATAAATGAATAAAATGCCTTCCTTTCAGGTAAATATCATATCTAATGTACTGTGTCAATCCAAAGTGATCCACATTCATTTGTCCCAAAAAATGTCCTCTACAGAATTGCTTTTTTTCTGTTCTGTACTTTCTGTTGGAAAAAGGTTGTTTTAGAGCATAAATTAGTAGATTATCTATACCTATAGAGGATTTTAGAAAAATAAAAACTGACATTTCAGAGGAAATAAAACCAAATACAAGAAAATAGCAAATGCCCTCTACAGAATGTTTATTATTGATTTTGAAATCTTCACTATACTCTAACATTGCTCATTCACACACCCTTATTTTATCAGGTGTTCCACCCAGAATGATTTTCGTCCCTAAATATCTCATTGCAGCATGCTTATGACTTTCTAATTTAAGTGAATTTACATATTTGATGCTTGGCATATGTACAGTTCAGTTGGGGAATCAAAACAGAAGTTAGAATTATCCACAAAGTGTTGAATATTTTTCCCTAATAATACTCTCCTGGCCATATTTTCCAAATTTGGTTCTTCTTAAGCTACCTGGTATAACATGGATTCCGAAATATTCCACCTATGAAGACAAGTACATAGTGTTCTGTAGAAGACATATTTTTGGGACAACTTTCAGAAGTCCCAAATAGAGCATTTTCTGAATTTCCCAAATAGAGCATTTTCTGAATTATTTCATCATAATTATACATGGAACGGCATCTTATCTCCCTTCCTGTTCCTGTTTCTTCTATTTTTGAATATCTACATGTATGCTAATTTTTCTGTCCTGTTTCCTCTATTTTTGTCTATGCTAATTTTTCTATTCTGCCATAAATATTTTCTTCATTCAGCACATTATAAAACCTTTGTCATGATTGTTCAACAGAAGATTACAATTGTTTGCATTAATAAATTAAACAGTCCCCTCAAGTTAACGTTGAAATGTTGCTGATATGCTGTTTGTTTGTTTGATTTGAGCTCAACACTGCATAGGTCATTTTGGAGACACTGCTTCCAATTTTGTGGGACTTTGACCCGACAATGAGATACAATGACATCTCAAGCCCTGTCGCCAAAAGAAACCAGTAGGGTTTATAAGCATGGATAGTAGGACTCGCACCACTCTGTCTGGGCAGGCTGAGATCCTCTAAGCAACTTACCTGTATTCGTGTAAAATCAAAGGCCCAGAGACCTAAGTCCCCATGTTACCAGCTTCTGCCTAATTTCTTCTACTTACGTCTGTCTGCACAAATTCTTCCGTCACATTATATGTGTTCCCTTCTTTCTACTCTTCTTAAAAACACTATTTATTTATGATTTTTTCTAGTACAGAAAATTTAAATATCTCAAATTCCCCTCTGGGGAGCTGTCATACTGGTATTTGCAAATTGGGCTGAGTGGTAAGAAATGATTTGTTTTAGCCCTGTGGCATCTGATCAGGGCCTGCACTGTTTGCAAAAATAAAAAATAAAATAA
>CAUZLF010000473.1:0-67193 GCA_963580285.1 Lucinisca nassula | reverse complement strand
TTGCAACACTTTGCCTGAGCAGGCACAGACCTTCTAAGCAGTTTACCAGTTCTCGTGTGCAGTCAGTTTTAGCTCTGCATGGAAGCACCATGCAGCCAAGTATATTTTTCCAAGCCCCTATGGGCACAACTGGTACAGAAGATAATTTCAAATATTTTTTCTTATTTTTCATAGACAAGAATTCCACCAAGGATCATGTCATGCCTGTGATAGTAGTTCTTGAGAAACGGGCTTTTAAAACATTTAAATTTTGATTGATGTCAGGGTTGACGCAAATGTCTGACAAATGGATGAACAGATGGATGGAAAACCAGACTCCTATATTATGCCATGCTTAACCCATATATGCCTAGTGGCCCTTTTTTGGGACGTTGGCAAACAGTGTAGACCCAGATCAGACGCCGCAGAACGCGGCGTCTGATCTGGGTCTACACTGTTTGCTCAAAGAACATACATTTTTCTACAACTTACATTAAACAAAACAAATCTGACACCCCTATAATTGAAAATGGACAACTCCAAATTTATAAGATGGAAGATTCCATTGTCATATATGGGTTAAAGCAGGCACAACATAAAGGAGGCACTACAAAAATGCTTGACTTTTCATGTGTATTATCTGCTAGGCCGAAGATTCTCATGGAAAGTCATGCCTTATTTTAAGCCTTTTTGTACCAGAAACCCGAAAACAGATTATTGGCAAACAGTGCAGGCCCAGATCAGATGCCGCAGAATGCGGCATCTGATCAGGACCTACACTGCAAAAAGTACACCCATTTTCCAAATTAACTTTAAAGAAACACAGCCTGACACCCTTAAATTTTGAAATGATCCAGCTATATATAAAGTTGAAGATTCCATTTGGTATAAAATGGGTTCAATGAAAAATAATAGTAAAAGATAGAGAAGTTTTCTGCATTATTTTGGCTCGGTGCTTTAGGTATAATGATCTTGTGTTATTAATCTAATCACCCTAAATACCATATTTACTCTAAGTATTCAGACACCTCAACTCCTTACAATATTTATTCTAAAATTTGAACAAGTAAAATTTACTTCCCAATGTTTTATCTAAAAATAGCTAGATGAGAAGCAAACAGAGTACACATGCATTCTGTGGAATCTCTTCTGGGTCTACACTGTTTGCTTAGGTATGTCTATACAAATACATACAGTAAATATGGTACAACAAAAAAGAGGTCCAGAGCTGTCTGGCCAGAGTCTTTGTTTGTTTGTATTGGAGTTTAACGGCCCAGTCAACACTATTTTAGGTCATTTTTGAGCTGGTCAGTTTACCTATCCACACTTTTCAGGGCAGGCTTCTACGTAAGTTGTTAACCAGTACAGTGCACATTCTTTCGCCAGAAACTGCCAACTGCCCTTCTTGAATCAGCGTAGTCAAGAGTCTTTTTATTCGACATTCCATCAGCATGATTTGGCACATCAAAGGATGATAAAATCTGCTTTATTATATGAAAATTGTAAGATAACAGGAGATACTTGTTTGAAGTTTAATGGCTCAGTCAACACTATTTAGGTTATATTGAGCCAGCCAGTTTACCTAAACTCACTTCCTTGGTAGGCTAATACATAAGCAGTTAACATGTATATATTCTTTTGCCAGAAACTGACAACTGCCCTTCTTGTATTGGTGGAAGGGGGAGAATGACTGTACAAAAGATATCATGATCAATCTCCTCGAAAGACTGTTACCGCCCTGGTACGTATTGAACTCGCAACCTGCTGATCACCAGTCAGACAAGAATCCGAACAGGAGATACTGGCAAAGGGCTGGAATCCTACTACTATTTTACCCTTATCCTGCTGAATATTTTAATTACCCACACCCATTTCTGACAATCAGCCAATAGGATAACATGATACACCTCAACCTATTTATGACACTATTGTTGGGGTCCAAAGCAGAAACCATGTTAGTTAAACAACCGTGTTATATCCAAACAAAAATGTATAGATTATATAGAAAACTGACCATTTATGGTCATTTTTCTATATAATCTATACATTTTTGGGATTTTTCTATATAATCTATACATTTTTGGGATCCATCTTGAAACCGTGTTATATCTAAAACCGTGTTATAATTAACTGTGTTATAACGAGGTTGTGGTGTATAATGTTTTCATTCAAATTCAAAAACTGAATGACAAATGGTGTAGATCCTCTTCAGAGGCCATCTGATCTGGATCTACACTATTTGGAAAGGAAGGGATTGTCGTGTACAGCAGGATAAGGGTTCATGACTAAGTTCAGTCTGCATAATCAAAATGGTACATCCACTGATTTCAGACATGGTGCATGGTATGATCAGCCATCTCATCTTGATCTACACTGTTTTTGTCATTTTCCTTTTAGGTTTTGTTTTAACTGAATCTGCTTTTTACACCAATGTATGCATCCTGATTCAAAGATAGGAGAGTTTCGATGCTCGAACCATAGTGGTGAGAGACCTGATGAATATGAGTCCATTACGATAACACATCCGTGTGCTATAGTGGATTTTTCAAACCTCATGTAGTTTTTCTGATGAAAATTTGTGATATTTTTCTTTTTTTACTCCAAGCATAGGTTTTGGGTGCTCATTAGAACTGCCTCATTGAGGCGGTTCTAACGAGTACCCACAACATATGTCTTGGAGCAGAAATAAGGAAAATAATGTTTACCCCCGTAAACCCCAGTTTTCTCTATATAAAGTGGGGTTTAGGGGGGTCTTTAATTCACGGACTTGTTCACGTGATGCAGCGCTCTTAGCCAAAATGCCACAGAGGCTTGTATTGAAACTGCCACTATAACGAGTTTTGCTGTTATATTGAATGTTGGTTTAAGGGGAATGGGAACACCTAGCACAATTTCCTGCCATTTTTCAAAGGGAGACAACTTTTGGGACTTCCTGTTCGCTTTTCTATAAGCCCTGTCCCGCTGAAAAAGGGGTCTACTCTTAAAGGAAAGAATTTGCTCCGGAAAGAATTTGCTCCTCAGGAGCAAATTCTTTCCTTTAAGAGTTGACCCCTATTGACATGGGAGACAAAAATACTTTTGCAGGAGTTGCCTCCCATGAAGGTTTACTGGCTCCCCTTAAAGAGGGTTGACTGTACCTTGTTTTCCTGTGTTTTCTTTTCTTCTTTCTTCTGGTTCTCAGCTGTTTGCCATTCTAACCATACATCTCTGTAGGGTGGGGGTAACAGCTGGTGAACAGCCTGCAAAATAAACAACAACTCATGATATAGAGAATACCAGGTTCATGTTTCTTGATATCAAGCAAGGCTTCCACAACGCTTGTAGAATCGCGAGGCTTGCAGAGCAATTCTATGTGGGTTCTTGAAGCTTTGCCTGATAAACTTAGTTTAGTTTATACAAATTTATTTTAGTTCGATTGCGATCTGGATGTTAACTTTTTGTCGTTTAATTGGTGAATTTATATGAATAATTTACAGCAAGTAATCTAATTGGTTGAGAGTCATAATTGGGTGTTGCAAAATTAATTTATTCAGCAGAACATAGGTTAACAGGGCAAGAAATGCTTCCAAATCACAGTGTCATCTTAATCGGAACGGATAAACCTAAAATATTTTCAGCTGCAATCTTTACCACTCTCTATAGGCTAGATGTTTTTCTTATTTTTCCCACAAAATAGGACTTGACATCTCATGCAAATTGTCTCCATAGGAGTTTGCAAAAGTAGAGAATATTCTGGTACAGCATGTCAGTATTAATAAGGACTGGGAAGCAAAATTGTTTTCCCTCCAAGGTTGGGCAGTCAAAACCAGGGGCGGTTTTAACCAGTGGTTTTAACCGGTTAAAACCGTCCTGGTCAATACTCCCAAAGTGGTCAATACTGGTCAATACTGGTAGATTGAAATATTAAGTGGTCAATTGAATAATTTTAGTGTTAAAAAAGCAAAGCCACTGAAACTATTTTGAAGTTTTGCTCTCTTTGCTGCAGGCTGATCATTTGATAGAGTTTCAGGTTCAGATGTTATTTCTTCAAGTGACCTCTTAGCAATACGTTCTGGCTTCTTTAGCCCTAGGCATTTTTGTCTATGACTCATCTGTCTTAAGACCTTAGCACTAACTTCAACACCTTGCACTGTTTTTTTTTTTTTTTTTTTTTTTTTGGTTATCTTCCAAAATAGTGAAGAAGTTCCAAATTGGGTCTTTAGGTTTCATTCATTTTTGACACCTTCAGTAATAGCTTGATGATAAGATACTGTCCATGTTGCAAATTTCACACATTATGAATAAAGCCTGGTGTCAGTTTATAATACCCCTATTAGGGACATGTTATTGGTCAATTTAGAAATCAGATCTTTGCCACACCCACTGCAGTGGCATGGGTTAGTCTGTTTTGACAGCAATTTACAGGTGTTGCAGATACTTTTAAATATTCAAAGACATCAGTGAATCTTCAAATATTGTTTGGTTAATAAATAAAGGACCTTTCATAAATCCTTCGAAATCCACGATACATTCAGCTTATTCATATTCCTGTAAATCAAAATATGAACAATCAATCTAACCTATAAAGAAAAAAAGAATAATTATAAAGATTGTTTGATTGAAAAGAACAGGCCTGTCTACAGCTCAGTGAGTCAATCGACCAGCAATAATGTCTTTTGACTTTTGATGAAATAAAAGATACCTCAAATAATTACTGTTATTAATAAAAACTATTTTGTCTTGTTCAGTGATGAAAATGTAGTCTTAACATCATGTATATGATGTAGAGGGAAAGCTTTTAAGACCAGTTTAGCAACAAGACAGAGGTATATACTCAAGTGATTTAATTGACCACCAATCGACCAGTATTGACCAGTAATGACAGGTAAAAACCGGTTTTAACCACTGGCCCGGTCAATACTCATATTGACCGGCTTTTTGCCAACCTTGTTTCCCTCATCTACTTAAAGGAGATTTCAAATCCTGTTTTCTGGGAGAATTAGAAAAATATTTTAAAATGTTGTCTGCTGTGAAAAAATACCCAACATGCAGAGCGTTAAAGAGGAGACACTTTTGTGGTTTCTTCTTTGCTATCTTATCAACAGAGCCTGCCTGAAAAACTCTTAACCCTAGTCTTGCTAAACTACAATAATCCCTTCCTTTGCAAAAGACCTGTCGCATGACAGCATAGCTTGCCTGTTTTGCGCCTTCAAGATATAAGGTAAAATCACTGAACCATGAAATATAGGTCACACTCACCTACATATATTTTGAGGAGAATGATCAGGTCACATGGAACATATATTCCAGATATTACATTTCAGAATCAAATTGTGTCTGAATTATAAGGCAAAATCAATGAACCATGAAAATAGGTCACACTGACCTAGATATATTTCTATGTCAATCATCTGATCACATGAAACTTATAATTCAGGTTTGAAGTTGAACAATGCAATATAGGTCACACTGACCTAGATATACTTTTGAGGTAAATCATTGGGTCATATGGAACAAATAATGCACGGGAGACATTTCTCCATCAAATAGTACGGTGAATGAGGTCACATCCACGTATGACGTTTCTCCATCAAATAGTATTCAAGATAATAGGCAAAAGCAGAGAACCATGAAATATAGGTTATACTGACCTAAATATATTTTTTGGTAAATCAGTGGGTCACACTAAGAAATAACCCAGGTATGACAATTCTCCATCAAATAGTATTCAAGATAATAGGCAAAATCAGTGAACCATGAAATATAGGTCACACTGACCTAGATATATTTTGAAGTCAATCATCGGGTTACATGGAACTAATGATCCAGGTATGACATTTATCCATCAAACAGAATTCAAGATAATAGGCAAAATCACTGAACCATGACACATAGGTCACACTGACCTAGATATATTTTGAGGTCAATCATGGGGTCACATGGAACTAATATTCCAGGTATGACATTTCACCATAAAATAGATTTCAAGATAATAGGCAAAATCACTTAACCATGAAAAACAGGTCACAGTGACGTAGATATATTTTGAGGTCAATCATGTGGTCACCCAGGTGTGACATTTCTCCATCAAATAGATTTCAAGGAATAGACAAAATCACTGAACCATGAAATATAGGTCACACTGACCTAGATATATTTTGAAGTCAATCATCGGGTTACATGGAACTAATGATCCAGGTATGACATTTATCCATCAAACAGAATTCAAGATAATAGGCAAAATCACTGAACCATGACACAGAGGTCACACTGACCTAGATATATTTTGAAGTCAATCATCAGGTTACATGGAACTAATGATCCAGGTATGACATTTATCCATCAAACAGAATTCAAGCTAATAGGCAAAATCACTGAACCATGACACATAGGTCACACTGACCTAGATATATTTTGCTGTCAATTATGGGGTCACATGGAACTAATAATCCAGGTATGACAATTCTCCATCAAATACTATTCGAGATAATAGGCAAAATCCCTGAACCATGAAATATAGGTCACAGTAGTCTAGATATATTTTGAGGTCAATCATGGGGTCACATGGAACTAATATACCAGGTATGACATTTCTCCAACAAATAGTCTTCAAAATATAAGGCAAAATCACTGGACCGTGAAATGTAGGTCACCATGACCTTCACCCTTTTACACTTGAACCAATGTCACTTGGTTGGCTGATGTATAACCAATTCTGTCTATAACTTGTTAGCAAAATGGAAAGGTACACAACAAATTACAAAGGTGTCCTAGATTTTGACCCCTAGCCCTGCCCCATCCCCGCTCCCAGGCATGAGCCCAGGGGTGTGTTGACTTGGAATCTCAGAAGACGCTCACAGGTATCCAAGTTGTAAATATGAATGCTTTGTGATGAGTGACTGTTGAGATATAAGCATTCCAAAAACTTTAACACATTTTTACATAGGTGTTCTAGTTTTTGACCCCTAGCCCCACCCCGAGGCAGGAACGCAAGGGTCTGTACTCTTTGAACATCAGAAGACCCTCCCAGGTACTTAAGTTCCAAATATGAGTGCTCTGTGTGTGTGACTGTTGAGAAAATTTAATATCCATTTGAAAAAATTTAACACAGTGTGACGGGAATGCACATGCAAACGCGCACATGCAAACGCGGATGACCGAGGTGACAACAATAGCTCTCCATGTACTTCCTACAGGCAAGCTAAAAAGTGTAGATCCAGTTCAGAGAAGCCATCTGATCAGGATCTACACTGTTTGTTCTCTAGTTAGAGATTTGCAGGGACAAACTGAATAAAGTATTTTGACAAGCTGATAATCAGAAATGGGCAAGACAAAAGTAATTTTTCTCAGCACCATAGGGGTTAAAGGAAAGAATTTGTACCTGAGAAGAAATTCTTTTCTTTAAAAGTAGACCCCAAATGATATAGGATGTAGGAGACAGTGTTATTTTAAAAAGAGTTGTGTCCACTTGGAGAAAACTAGTATGGATTTGCTTTAAGATCATTGATCAATACCATCAATGCATTCATCATTTAATGCTTACCTGTCCTTTACAGAGATTATATAAGGCCAGTGTTGCAGCAAGATGTTCAGCTTCTTTAACATTCTCACAGAGAATTTCTGGACATACTTCCAACAAACCCTCCTTCTTTCTGTCAATCATGGCTCTGAAATTTGAAAAGAAATGGGCTTGTAGCAGGTATTTATAAGTGAGCCAAGCAGGGGTGTGAAATTTCAAGAATATAGTAATAATATTATTAATAATAATAATCAACTTTATTTATAGAGGGTAACACATTTAGTTAACTAGTACTAATGTTCCATGTGGCCCTCTTTTTTTTTCTTTTCCTGGGTAGAAAACAGTACTTAGAGCAGTGTGGATAAAGTCTCTTGCTCAAGAAAACAAAACATGGTGCTTGCGGGAATGGAACAGACAACCTCTCTATCTCAAATCCAATGCTTTACCACTGCACCACATCGATCCTTCACTTACTTGTCCATGCTTGCAACAGTCAAAATTCACCTGTCCAGATTTTCAACATTAAACCCTGTATGAAACTGCCATAGATTCTTAACTAACTCTCAACATGCCAAACACAACAAATGTCATATACTTTGTCATCTGCCATTAACTTTAGAAGTCATTGTTACAAACAGTGTAGACCCAGATCAGACTGCTCCTAAAAGAGCAGTCTAATCTGGGTCCACACTGTTTGCTTATATGCAAAAATATTTTTAAAAAGTTTGCAAGAAGATGCAGAGACAAGTTCCAGTTTTTCTTGGCATCTCAAGGGTAAATGTCAACAACCAAAGTATGACAGCAACAAACACAAACATAATACAGTGCAGTATCAGTGGACAACAGTAGCTGTGACAACACTCCAAACAGTTTGAATGATCTACGTCTTGTTATTTTGTCTATCATGTATTCACAGATAATGCCACAAATTTAAATTTAACACACTACCTTTTAACCCTTGTCCTGCTAATCCCTGATATGCCTTATCTTTGAAACAATGTAGATCCAGATCAGATGGCTTCTGACGAAGCCATCTGATCAGGATCTACATTGTTTGCCATTCAGATTGTGAATTTGTTGCAATAACTTGCATCAAGTAATCTGATTGGTTGATAATCGGTAGTGGGTGTGGCATATATGAATATTCAGCAGGACAAGGGTTAAAACTGTCACAGCACTACACATTAAACCTTTAAGATGCCAAGAAAAACTACATCTGAAAATATTGTCATCTGCTGAATTTCTTGCAAACTTTTCACACATACAGTCGAACTTCAATGGCTCGAACACCTTTGGGACCACGAGAATCTTTCCGAGACAGGGGTAGTTAGAGCCACTGAGGGTTGCTGTCAGGAGGCATAACGAGATACTTTTAGACATCTTTTCGATGTTCTATAATGAATATGTATGCTGTGTGTACCCATTAGAATCGCCTCATCGAGGCGATTCTAATGAGTACGCACAGCATACATTTGCAAGATATAAGACTAAAATCTCTATCATTCACTATTTTTTATGTAGAGGATTTCGCTAGGGGCTCAAGAATGGGTTCGACACATCCATGGTAAACGAGCCATCGGTGTTCGAGCCATCGAAGTTCTACTGTATTTTTATATATTGGCAGTGTGGACCTCTGGGAGCAGTCTGATCAGGGTCCACACTGTTTGCCTGTATGCAAATATATTTTTTAAATGTTTGCAAGAAGATTCAGCAGACAACATAAACGAACATAATTTTCAGTTCCAGCAGCATTTTATGATGACACTGTCATGCTCTTCCGTCCAGTGATTTGTTGCAATTTTAACCATTGTACCTTTCCATTACCTAAATAGGCACACTGTTCAGAAAATATGTTCTATTCTGGATACAATATGGTTTCATTTTAGTATGTCGTATAGACAACACATTAGTGTAAAAACAGTAAAACGATGGCTCGAAGACCGATAGCTTGTTTACCATGGCTGAGTAAAACCCTTTCTTGAGTCCCTAGGGAAAGATTATGAGGGGAAAATTTAGGAAATTTTTGTCCTTTATCTTGCAAATGTATGCTGTGTGTACTCATCAGAATTGCCTCAATGAGGCGATTCTAATGAGTACACACTGCATACATTTATATTGTAGAAAATCAGGAAGAAGTCCCAAAAGTAATCCCTTTATGCCTCCTGGCATTAGCCCTCAGAGCAAACTACCCCTGTCTCAACCATATTTTTGTGGTCCCAAAGGTGTTTGAGCCACTGAAGTTCAACTGTAGATGGTAACCATAGCAACATGGACTATACATACCCATTATTACTATCATAGCCTGATGCTGCATTATATTATGTCAAGCTCAATGTATCACACTGGATGCGAAGTGATAAGTGTGATGCATAAAATCTGGGAAAATCTACAAGACTTGACACTATGTTACAGTAGCAAACCAAGCTACTATAGTAGTTATATGTTGATTATGTACCTTCATCTTTCTCGGCCCCCCGCCATTGGGGCTTGAAGAAATAAATGGACTGAATGATGCTTCCACGCAGAGCTGAAACCGACCGCACACAAGTGCTGGTAAACTGCTCAGAGGAGTTAAGCCTGCCCAGGTAAAGTGGTGCGTGTTGGACCGTCCATGCTTATAAACCATATTGGTTTCATTGGGCGACAGGGCTTAAGATGACATTTCAAATCAATGTGGGGTAAAAGTCCCAGACAATTGGAAGCAATGTCTCCAAAATGACCTATACAGTGTTGACGGGAACATTAAACCTCAAATCAAACGTAACAAAACGTTCCATCTTTCTCTAAAATTAATCAATTCATCAAACAAAGTTTGAAGTTATATTCTGCATATAAGTGACAGCATCAGTTTTATATAGCTGGTTCTGCCTAACACAACTGCTTTCTGACGTAACAGGCTCTGCTGGAGCTCCTTTTTAACCCTTTTTCTACCAAATGGAGTCTTCCTCCTTATATATAGCAGAAGTCCATTTCAAAATTTAGGGGTGTCAGGCTGTGTTTTCTTCAAAATTGATTTGAATAATGGCTGAACTTTTTGCAAACAATGGAGGCCCTGATCAGACGCTACATTCTGCGGCGTCTGATCTGGGCCTGCACTGTTTGCCAGGGTGCCTGATTTGGGGTTTCTGGTATAAAATGGGTTAAGGACAGTGTTATGTGCGTAGGGTGATTAGGGATTCATCGGAAAACTGACAGTTTTTATTTGTTTGTTTGATTTGGGGTTTAACATCCCCATCAACACTGTAAAGGTCATTTTGGAGACGTTGCTTCCAATTTTGTGGGACTTTTACCCGACATTGAGATGAAATGACATCTCAAACCCTGGCGCCCAATGAAACCAATAGGATTTATAAGCATGGACTCACACTGCATTGCCTGGGCAGGTTTAGATCCTCTAAGCGGTTTACTAGTACTCGTGTGCGGGTTGGTTTCAGCTCTGCATGGAAGCATTATGCACCCCATCTATTTCTTCATGCCCCGATGGGCGAGGACTAAAGAAAACTGACAGTACACAGCGGTATTAGCAGGTATACAACAGCAGCAGGTTCTAGCTGCTATCGCATAACTATAAAGCACCACAAACTTACTTGCACTTAAATTTGTTGGCTCTGTGACTGATCTTCTCAAACTTGGGTGGTGGGCTCTTAGGTAGATGTTTCCTGCACCAGTCTATGAGAAACTGTTTAGGAGATTTACCAGTCCACTGCTGTCTAGTGTACTCAAACTTACGGATGTCCTCTTGGACCTTTATTGTCTTGGATGCCTGCTCTGTCAACCAAAATACAGTAAAATTCCTTTATTAAGACCACCTTTGGGACTGTTCAAAAGTGGTCTTTAAGACCACTTTTGAACAGTCCCAAAGGTTGTCCATGACCAGAGGACACTGCATGCAGAAAACACAAAAATATAATAGAGAATACCGGTGAGTGTCTTTTGATATCAAGTTTATCAGGCAAGGCTTCAGGACCGCTTGTAGAATCGCGAGGCTTGCCGAGCGATTCTACATGCCTTCTCGATGCCGAGCCTGATAAACTTGATATCAAAAGACACTCACCTGGTATTTTATTTATCCGTTAATCCCCTTGTACACTCTTAAACTATTAATTTACCATCAGTTATCGATGGTCCTCAGTGCGTCCCAACATTCCGGGGGTCAATATATTTAGTATCAGCTCACTATATTTTTTCCTATGATATTTAATAAGTTTTTTTTTATTTCATTTTTTCAAGTAATAATTGCTTGTTTTGTTTGATTTGAGGTTTAACATCCCCGTCAACACTGTAAAGGTCATTTTGGAGATGTCACTTCCAATTTTGTGGGACTTTTACCCAACACTGAGATGAAATGACATCTCAAGCCCTGCCGCCCAACGAAACCAATAGGGTTATTAAGCATGCATGGTCCGACTTTGCACAGCTTTGCCTGGGCAGGCTAAGATCCTCTAAGCGTTTTACCAGTACTTGTATGGGGGTCAGTTTCAGCTCTGCGTGGAAGCATCATGCAGCCCATCTATTTCTTCAAACCCTGATGGGCTTCCAGTAATAATAACATTTTTGTAATTTTTTTAGTAGTCCCGTTCATTCATAAAAGTGCAATGTCACATTGACCTGATAAAGCTCACTTGTCGTGAGATAGCATATCTTTATCAGGTCAATGTGCTACAATGCAAATAATATAGAGGGTAACTGATAAGTAAGTATAATAATCACCACAAACAGTGGAATCAAATCACTGACAGAACTAAGGATTTATTGTCTCTGAGTATAAGTTGGAAAAATGGTTCTGAACAGGGACTTAAAACAAAAATCCTAAAAAGTCAGACACATTGAGAAGTTGCTGTAATTCTCAAAAACTTTAACAAATTTTTTTCACAATCCAGCAAGGAGTCCAAAAGGTGCAGACGGAATGGCAAACAGTGTAGACCCTGATCAGACTGCTCCTTGAGGAGCAGTCTGATCTGGGTCTGCCATTGCTTACAAACAGTGTCGACCCTGATCAGACTGCTCCTTCAGGAGCAGTCTCATCTGAAGGAGCAGTCTCATCTGGGTCTGCACTGTTTGCTAAGGCCTATCTGTCCCAATACTTAGGATCATATTCGTGATCAGATGCCGCATTCATTGTTTGCCATTCCAGTCCAGATTCTATAGATAACTCTCTTACACAACACTGACTTCACATCCATAAGAGTAAGCCCCCGCCCATAGGGGCTTGAAGAAATATATGGGCTGCACGATGCTTCCACGCAGAGCTGAATCCGGCCTGCACACTAGTACTGGTAAACCGCTTAGAGGATCTAAGCCTGTCCTGGAACCGCAGTGCAAGGCGGACTGTCCATGCTAATAAACACTATTGGTTTCATTGGGCAACAGTGCTTGAGATGTCATTTCATCTCAATGTCGGGTAAAAGTCCCACAAAATTGGAAGCAACGTCTCCAAAATGACCTTTATAGTGTTGACGGGGAGGTTAAACCTCAAATCAGACAAACAAACACATCGATAAGAATAGCCAATGGACCAAATAAAAGTGCCTGAGTAACATTACATGCGAATAAAGATAAAGACAAGAGCCTTATCTGAGGCAGTCAATGCCAACGCTTCTCTTTACTGTCAACATGTTTAACATATTTTAATGTGACCGTTTGTCTTGCAGTAAGTGTTCCCATGTCAGCCTTCTCATCCATACACCATGATCAGTCTTTGCTGGGTGCAATATGAACAGTCACTGGGCAGATGATGCTGGCTGGAGGAGGTCCAGATCAAGCAGCTTATGTAATTGTTGTCTTGTCACAGAGCAGAGAAATGCATTAGTTAATGGTATGCAAAGTGAGTGAGTGTTTGAGCTTTACGTCCCACCAAAAGCTAAGGTCATACGGAGACGGGATCTCGATTTAAAGACTCATCCGAAAGTCTAAATGGTATGCAAAATCTTTATCATGTAAATTAATAGCAAAACATACACAGGGTCCACTCATACTTTTACTGAAAAAAATACAATATCAATGTGTTTGAAACTGCCTAAGCACTTAACCCTTGATTATTCTGCTGAAGACAACAACCCCAACCTTTGCAAACAGGGTAAATCCAGATCAGTTGGCTTCTGAAATCTGATCAGGATCTACACTGTTATGCAGTTTGTGAATTGAACGAATACATTATATCAAGTAATTTGACTGGTGGATAATCAGCAATGGATTTATCTCAATAAAGTTATTCAGCAGGATAAGGGTTAATCATACTGATTTAACCCTTGTCCTGCTGAATATTCATATATACCACACCCACTACCGATTATCAACCAATCAGATTACTTCATGCAAAAATTATTGCAACAAATTCACAATCTGAATTGCAAACAATGTAGATCCTGATCAGATGGCTTCGTCAGAAGCCATCTGATCTGGATCTTCATTGTTTGCATAATAAGGCATATCCGGGCTCAGCAGGACAAGGATTAACATGTTCCTTAAGGAGACAAGATATACCTGACATACTTTTTGCCATTTTATACAACAGAGATAATTTTCGGGATTTCCTATTTGCTTTCCCTTGGAAACAGGATCAATTCTTAAATGAAAGAAACCCCTCCTCAAGTGAACTTTCCTTTAGAGAAGCCTGCTATTGATATGGTAGATAGATATATTTTCGAAAGAGTTGTTTTGAAAGTAACTCTTTTCCTGCTGAATAAGTTAAAGGCATTTATTCTGAAACAGTAAAACACACCGTGTGTTCCTAATTGTTTTATTGCCCCCTGTGGTAAACTATCTTTAGCAGATCAAAGGCGGCCCCTAATAGGGTGATTATTAGCTTTTGTTGAATCCTCTGACTGAGGTACATACGGGGAAAATCAATAATGTACACTTATCAACATTTAGTAAATTATTGATTTTCCTCAGGGAGCCCCTTACCTGTTGAAGACAGAGGACTTCTCTCCAGTCAGCACTGAGGGCTACATAATATTATGCAATGAAATGATAGACCTCAATAATCAAGAATAAATGCCTTTAAGACACGACCATTTCTGACTTTTAACCAATCATTTAAATACTTGACAAAATGTTTCATTTAAATTCACGAACTAATTGACAAACAGCGTAGATCCTGATCTGATGTTTGCAAAGGCAGAAGGTTATCCGTGTTCAGCAGGATCAGGGTTTTAAAAGAGCTTCATGTCCTATCCAAGTATTCCAGGTGCATATGAAAATGGACCTGTCAAAATGCCATACCTGCCTTTGAGCTTGAAGGTGCAGGCTCATCATGAAAGAATGCCAGACCCATATCTTCACCATCATCTTTACCACCATTACTTGACTGCTGACTGGTTCTAGTTTCCTGTGTCTGTACATCGGATTGCTGACTGGTTCTAGTTTCCTGTGCCAGGATACTGGACTGGTTCTCTGATGATTCACGTTGAGCTTGAGAGGTCTGACTGTCAATATTGTCTATTTTCATAGCTGGATTGAAGTCTGGATGCTTTTCCAAGGCATTCATCTCTGTAATGGCAGTAAAATTCAATACTGATCTGTAATTACTTCAACATTTAAAGTCAAGTGGAAGGAATTTAGCATTTCTGTAGAAGGTCACCCACGGAACATTTCTGTGAAATTATTTTGTAACTGTAATAATGTTTTTATGTTTATGATGTTTATGATTCTTTGCATGTATATATTACATATTTTCAGAGCAGGAGAGACAACCTCAAAATATTTTTGTAACAGATAGGTGACTAGTCAATGTGATGACTGCATCTGTTAAATGTTTCAAGAAAAAAAATTCAAGTCTGATTTAATATATTTTTATGTGTTAATTCTCAGACAACAGATCAAGAACAAAATCATGATGGACAGATTGGCACGTATACAGACAGGAAGGTCCATACTAACTTTTTTATGTAAGGCTCTGAAGACTGAAGAACAATGAATGTTTGTCTGAAGATATACATGTATACCTATTCAGCAAATTACAGCTTTAAGCAAGCAAACCTTACCGATCATAAAGTCTCTGATTTTCTTTGACACTTCTTTTTGTTCTGATTTATTTCCTGAAGTTTTAGCTTGAGCAGCCAGTTCTCTGGCATCTAACAGAAGGGCAGATAACTCCAGGTACCTTTCATTCTGGAAATAAAAAGAAGAAAAACAATATTAGTGGCCCTTATCATTTAAGAAATAGATCAGCTCTAGCAGTGATTTATTGAGTTATATATCACTGTTTGGAGGTCAGTTGTAAAGTAGATCAAATCACAAGCACATAGCGTAAGTGATTTGTCTTCTTACAACTGAAAGACAAACAGTGATATATCACCCAATAAAGCATGGCACTAGATCTATTTCTATTCTAACACAATAGAAGTCAACGAAATTGCTATTGATTCCTTCAAATTCTTCCTACCTTCCGCTATTGTTTTATGAATCCCGCCAATATAACTGACTATATCTCATGCTTTTCCTGTTTTCATGAGGGCCCAATGGCCCTATATCGCTCACCTGTGTACTAGAAAATCATTAGTGTAGGAGACCACTTGACATTGCTATATACTAAATATCTAAGCTCAGGCAAAGCGGTGTCCATGCTTATAAACCCTACTGGTTTCATTAGCAACAGGGCTTGAGATGTAATTTCATCTCAATGTCGGGTAAAAGTCCCACAAAATTGGAAGAGACATCTCCAAAATGACCTATACAGTGTTGACGGGGATGTAAAACCTCAAATCAAACAAAATCTGTGCCTTATTGTTTTGGACAAAAAGATTTTTTTTAAGTTTTTTCCAGTATATGAGCCCTGGGCTTGGCCAATTTTGACCCAAAGGGCACGGTTGGCAGGATTTTGTGTTGCTATATACTAAATATCTAAGGTCTGTACTTCATGGTTTCAAAGAATTTTGAAGCTTTTTTCCCATTATAAGTTTTTTGGAGTTAAGGGGCCACAGGATTTGGACCCCAGGGGCATGATTCGCAGGATTCATGTAGGCGACCACTCAACATTGCTACATGCTAAATACCTAAGCTCTGGGACTTATGGTTTCAGAGAAGAAGATTTTTGAAATATCTCCAATTGTAAGTCTATGGAAGCTAAAGACCCCTGGGGTGTGGCCAATTTGGATCCCAGGGGCATAACTGGCAGGATTTATGTAGGTGGCCACTTAACGTTGCTACATACTAAAAATCTAAGCTCTGGGCCTTATGGTTTCATAGAAGAAGATTTTTTAAGTTTTTTTCTCTTATAAGTCTATTGGAGGTGATGAGCTCGGGCGTGGCCAATTTTGACCCCAGGGGCAGGGTAAGCAGGATTTATGTAGCTGGCTATTTTATGTTGCTAGACACTAAATATCTAAGTTCTGTGCTTCACAGTTTCTGAGAAGAAGATTTTTGAAGCTTTTTTCCATTATGAGTCTATGGGAGCTAAGGGGCCCCTGGGCATGGCCCATTTGGACCCCAGGTGCACGATTAGCAGGAAATATGTAGGAGACCACTTGCAGTTGCTACATGCTAAATATCTAAGCTCTGGGCTCTGTGTTTTCAGAGAAGAAGATTTTTGAAGTTTTTTTTTTCATTATGCGTCTATGGGAGCTATGGGGGGTCCCAGGGTGTGGCCCATTTGGACCCCAGGGGCATGATTGGCAGGATTTATGTAGGTGACCACTTGTCATTGCTACATGCTAAATATCTAAGCTCTGGGCCCTGTGGTTTCAGAGAAGAAGATTTTTGAAGCTTTTTTCCATTATGAGTCTAAAGGAGCTAAAGGGCCCCGGGGCATGGCCCGTTTGGACCCCAGGGGCATGATTGGCAGGAACTATGATGTGACCACTTGACGTTGCTACATGCTAAATATCTAAGCTCTGGGCCCTGTGGTTTCAGAGAGGAAGATTTTTGAAGCTTTTTTTTCCATTATGAGTCTATAGGAGCTAACTTGCCCCGGGGCGTGGCCCTTTTGGACCCCAGGGGCATGATTGCCGGGAATTATGTAGGTGACCACTTGCCGTTGATACATGCTAAATATCAGAGCTCTGGGCCCTGTGGTTTCAGAGAAGAAGATTTTTGAAGCTTTTTTCCATTATGAGTCTATGGGAGTGAAGGTGCCCCGGGGCGTGGCCCATTTGGAACCCAGGGGCATGATTGGCAGGAATCATGTAGGTGACCAATTGGCGTTCCTACATGCTAAATATCTAAACTCTTGGCCCTGTAGTTTCAGATAAGAAGATTTTTGAAGCTTTTTTTACCACTATGGGTCTATGGGAGCTAAGGGGCCCCGGGACATGGCCCATTTGGAACCTAGGGGCATGATTGGCAGGATTTATGTAGGTGACCACTTGCCCTTGCTACATGCCAAATATCTCAGCTCTGGGCCCTGTGGTTTCAGAGAAGAAGATTTTTGAAGGTTTTTTCCATTATGAGTCTATAGGAGCTAAAGGGCCCCGGGGCGTGGCCCGTTTGGACCCCAGGGGCATGATTGGCAGGAATATTGTATGTGACCACTTGCCGTTGCTACATGCTAAATATCTAAGCTCTGGGCCCTGTGGTTTCAGAGAAGAAGATTTTTGAAGCTTTTTGTTCAATTATGAGTCTATGGGAGCGAAGGGGCCCCAGGGCGTCGCCCATTTGAAACCCAGGGGCATGATTGGCAGGAATTATGTAGGTGGCCACTGGCCATTGCTACATGCTAAATATCTAAGCTCTGGGCCCTGTGGTTTCAGAGAAGAAGATTTTTGAAGCTTTTTTTTCCATTATGAGTCTATGGGAGCTAAGGGGCCCCGGGGTGTGGCCAATTTGGACCCCAGGGGCATGATTGGCAGGAATTAAGTAGGTGACCACTTGTTGTTGCTACATGCCAAATATCGCAGCTCTGGGCCCTGTGGTTTCAGAGAAGAAGATTTTAGAAGCTTTTTTCCATTATGAGTCTATAGGAGGTAAAGGGCCCCGGGGCGTGGCCCGTTTGGAATCCAGGGGCATGATTGGCAGGAATTATGTAGGTGACCACTTGCCCTTGCTTTATGCTAAATATCTAAGCTCTGGGTCCTGTAGTTTCCGAGAATAAGATTTTTGAAGTTTTTTGTTCCATTGTGAGTCTATGGGAGGGAAGGGGCCCTGGGGCGTGGCCAATGTGGACCCCAGGGGCATGATTGGCAGGAATTATGTAGGTGACCACTGGCCGTTGCTACATGCTAAATATCTTAGCTCTGGGCCCTGTGGTTTCCGAGAAGAAGATTTTTGAAGCTTTTTCTTCCATTATGAGTCTATGGGAGCGAAGGGGCCCCAGGGCGTCGCCCATTTGGGGCCCAGGGGCATGATTGGCAGGAATTATGTAGGTGGCCACTGGCCGTTGCTACATGCTAAATATCTAAGCTCTGGGCCCTGTGATTTCAGAGAAGAAGATTTTTGAAGCTTTTTTTCCATTATGAGTCTATGGGAGCTAAGGGGCCCCGGGGTGTGGCCAATTTGGACCCCATGGGCGTGATTGGCAGGAATTATGTAGGTGACCACTTGCTGTCGCTACATGCCAAATATCGCAGCTCTGGGCCCTGTGGTGTCCAGGAAGAAGATTTTTGAAGCTTTTTTCCATTATGAGTCTATAGGAGCTAAAGGGCCCTGGGGCGTGGCCCGTTTGGAACCCAGTGGCATGATTGGCAGTAATTATGTAGGTGACCACTTGCCCTTGCTATATGCTAAATATCTAAGCTCTGGGTCCTGTGGTTTCCGAGAAGAAGATTTTTGAAGCTTTTTGTTCCATTGTGAGTCTATGGGAGCAAAGGGGCCCTGGGGTGTGGCCAATGTGGACCCCAGGGGCATGATTGGCAGGAATTATGTAGGTGACCACTGGCCGTTGCTACATGCTAAATATCTGTGGTTTCAGAGAAGAAGATATTTTAATTTTTTCCCATTGTAAGTCTATGGGAGCTGTATGTTGCCATAGCAACCAGAATTCCAATCTGATCAGCCCAAAAGCCTGAAGCAGCCTTTCCCCCTACCTGGTGATGCTTCTCATGAAATTTGATCAAGATTGACCATGGGGTATTAGAGTTATACTTATTTGAAATTGTTTACGGACGCACGGACGCACGACGGACGACGGACAAAAAGTGACCACAAAAGCTCACCTTGTCACTACGTGACAGGTGAGCTAAAAACATGGTTACACCATCTAATGACAAGGTTATAGTGAATGATGTCATGAAACAGGATAAAAAGGCGGCTCTTCGTGACATGCTCTTCCGCCTAGTGATTTCACTAGATTTTACTATAGGCTATATAGACAACCAGTGTTAGGAGAAAGAACCATTAAACAATTTCATACAAATACTTAAATCATATTTTATTACAACAAGAAAGCAGTCTGAGGGACAGCCAAATCACCACCGCCCTTTGTATCAAGGCCCAACCTTGTGACCTTGACCTTGAGTTGGCATGGTTTATTTACAGGTTCTGCACATCAGCTCACTGAGGGGGATATTTGATGAAAGTTTAATGAAAATCCTTCCAGGGGTAAAGGAGATATGGAATGGACACAAAATACAAAGTTTCAAACTCGCGACCTTCAATTGTGACCTTGACCTTGAGTCGGCATGGTTTATTTATGTGTTCTGCACATCAACTCACTGAGGGGGGCATTTGACCAAAATTTAATAGAAATCCTTTGAAGGGTAAAGGAGTTATAGAACATACAAAAAATTCAGCGTTTTAAACTCGTGACCTTCAAATGTGACCTTGACCTTGAGTGTGCATGGTTAATTATGGGTTCTGCATATGAGCTCACAGAGAGGGATAATTGACCAAAGTGTATTGAAAATTCTTTGAGGGGTAAAGGAGACATGGAATGGACCCAAAATTCAAAGTTTCAAACTCTTGACCTTCAAATATGACCTTGACCTTGAGTCAGAATGGTTCATTTATGGGTTCTGCATATCAGCTCACTGAAAAGAATATTTGACCAAAGTTTAATGAAAATCCTTCCAAGGGTAAAGGAGATATGGAACGGCTGAAAAAATTCAAAGTTCCAAACTTGTGACCTTCAACTGAGACCTTGCCCTTGAGTCGGCATGGTTCATTTTTGGGTTCTGCACATCAGCTCACTGAGACGAATAAGTGACCAAAGTTCAATGAAAATCTATCAAAGGGTTCAGGAGATATAGAGCGGATAAGAAAGTGTTACAGACAGACAGAGGGATGTTCTTACGAGACGTACATTCTGGGGTTCCCAATGTTAATTCCGGCCTCGGTGGCTCAGTCGGATGCGAGTCGGACTGGCGATCAGGAGGACGCGGGTTCGACTCCCGCCGGGGTCGGCAACATTCTTTCGTGGAGATTGATCATGAAATCTTTTCTACGGTCATTCTCTCCCTTCCGCTGATTCAAGAAGGGCAGTTGTCAGTTTCTGGCGAAAGAATGTGCACTGTACTGGTTAACAGCTTACGTATAAGCCTGCCCAGGAAAGTGTTGATAGGTAAACTGACCGGCTCAAAAATGACCTAAATAGTGTTGACTGGGCCGTTAAACTCCAATACAAACAAACAAACAAATCCCAATGTTAACTCTATGGAGACTTTAAAGGTGCATTATTGAGCTATCTGGAAAAAATGCTTCCAAAAATAAAGTACATATAGCCGGTATTTTTCTTTAAAACAATACAAATGAATGCATTTTATGCAAAAATGCAAACAATTATGATGACCGGTAAACGAGTTTGAGAGGGATTCCCTAACTAGGTTTCGCACACTAGTTAGATCTATTTTTAGTTCGTGACAAAAATAGAATCCCCATATATGACATGCGATGTTCATTTTTGGCCTTGTTTGCTTAGGCCATCCCTGAATCGGAAGAAATATGACGCTGAATACCAAATTCCGAACACATGTTCAGAGCAAAGGGTAAACACAAATGAAAACGACCATTTTCACAAAGTTCTGAAGCTGTATTTGGCTCCAAAAGTGTACACATGACAAAGGAGTATGCATTGAAGATAAAAACCAGAAAAAAAATTTTGAGACCCGGTAGCTCAATAATGCACCTTTAACCCCATTATGTAGCATTGTACAGCCATTAACCCCACAAATAGGCATGTTTGATGTTGTGGGGTTGGAAATTTACTGAATAAACCTCATTAAGTATGAAAAGTACAGAACATAAACCCCATTATGTATCTGGTGTATGTACGGACAGACAGACGGACGGATGGACAGACAAAGGCCATTTCTATAATCCTCGCTCCACTTCGTGGCGATAGATTAAATATACATTTGGGGTGCTCATTAGAACTAACCAGTATCCACAATCTATGTTTTTTACCACAAATAAGGGCAATAATGAATACCCCTCTAAACCCCATTTTTCTCTATATGAAGTGTGGTTTATAGGGGTGTTCATTTCGTGGACTTTTAACCTCACGGCTGTATACAAGTAATGTTAATTGTAACTAACAAAGCTGTTTGTGAATATTAAAATAAAACTTGAATCATTCACGCATGTCAAAACTTTAATTTTTTGCTTGACAAACGATAAAGCCCATTGTCTCTTACAAAATACAAATCATTATCATTGCATACCAAGTTTGAGACTTCTAGCTTTTGCAGTTCCTCAGAAATCTTTGATGAAAAATTTGACATTGGCCTATATGGAGAGAAGGAAGAATGTAAGAACAGATGAGCAAATAAGCGGATAATGCCCATTACCTCTTACATGATACAAGTCATCACAATTGCTTAGTATACCAAGTTTGAGGTTTCTAGCTTTCATGGTTCTTGAGAAATCTTTGATGAAAAATTATACAGACAGCAAGTTGGACGGACTGACAGATGTAAACCAGTATACCCATCCCCCTTTTACAAATTGGGGTATAAAATGTTCGTCTTTTTTTCTAGCAAACATACCACTGTTTTAGATATTGTACTTACTTGTGCAAGAATGATTTACATTTTCCCCAAAAATGTGTTTGTTAATCCTTATCCCACTGAAATAGTGTAGATCCAGATCTTATGGCTTCTTCAGAAGCTTTCTGAACAGGATCTACACTGTCTTTGCAAACAGTGTAGATCCAGATCAGATGGCTTCTTCAGAAGCCATCTGATCAGGATGTACACTGTTTGTCGTTCGGTTCGTGAACTGAACAAGTACATTAATTTGACTGGTTAATATTCAGAAATGGGTGTGGCTAACTAAATTTATTCAGCAGAATAAGGGTTAACCTATCAATGATTTGAACAAATTGACCCAGAACTTACAGGATCATTCTTATCATCATTATCATCATCACTATTGTCAGATTCGGAATCATTCTCAGCATATCTTAGTATCCATTCTTTGGAGGAAGGTTTGTTAGATTTCGTCTTCGAAGGCTCTACCTAGAAAGATAATATTCATTGCATAACGATGATGTTATGATCCAACCAAAAATTACAACTGTCCTGGCAGATTTTTCCAACAGTTTTAAAGGGAGACAACTTTTGGGACTTCCTGTTCGCTTTTCTATAAACCCTGTCCCACTGAAAAATGGGTCTACTCTTGAAGGAAAGAATTTACTCCTCAGGAGTAAATTCTTTCCTTTAAGAGTTGACCCCTATTGAGATGGGAGGCAAATATACTTTTGCAGGAGTTGTCTCCCCTGAAAGTGTTCCCATTCCACTTAGGGTACTAAGACTAAAAATGTTGTTTGTTTATGTCATCTGCTGCATCTTCCTGCAAACTTTTCAAACATATCTTTGCGTACAGGCAGAAAGTGTGGAGCCTGATCCGACTGCTCCTAGGGGAAAAACCACCTGACCTTCCATTGCAGAACTTGGCCCCTCAAGTGTCACCCAAGTGAGGTGCAAACCACAATGGTGAGAGACCTAATGATTAAAAGTTTAAGAGTCAGTGCTCTTACCCATTAGGCCATGGAGGCCCATTTCAAACAATGTAGCACCTTAGTTAAGCAAAATGATGACTTTCATTTTATGATCATATAATCTATACATTTTGTTTTATATGATACCATTGATTAGCTAACATGGTCTAGGGTCTCTATCCCATTAATAGTGTTCTGGTTTGAAAGAACAGTAGTTTTACAAAAAAAAAAACCTTAGTTTGGTTAGGAATCTTACAGCTCAGTCAAAACTATTTAGGTTATTTAGACCTGGTCATTTTACCTAACCACATTGATTCCTGGACAAGCTTACACATCAGTGGATAACCAGTACAGAGCACATTGTTTTGCCAGAGACTGACAACTGCCCTTCCTGGATAAGCAGATGGGAGAGAATGATTGTAGAAAATATCACATGAATCAATCTCCATGGAAGAATAATGCCAAGCGTTGGAATAAAAGCGGCTGACATGAAACAACAAGAGCTGTCGCATGACAGCATTTCTCGCCTGTTTCATGCCTTCAAGATATAAGGTAAAATTTATGAACCATGAAATATAGTTCACACTCACATAGATATATTTTGAGATGTCACATGGAACATATGTTCCAGATATTACATTTCAGAATCAAATTCTGTCTGAATTATAAGGCAAAATCATTGAACCATGAAAATAGTTCATAATGACCTAAATGTATTTCTATGTCAACCATTGGGTCACATGGAAATAAAAATCCAGGTGAGACATTTCTCCATCAAATAGTATTCAAGATAATAGGCCAAATCACTGAACCATGAAATAAAGGTCACACTGACCTAGATATAATTCAAGCTCAATCATGGGGTCACATGGAATAAATAATCCAGGTATGACATTTCTCCATCAAATAGTATTCAAGATAATAGGCAAAATCACCGAACCATGAAATATAGGTCAAACTGACCTGGACATATTTTGTGGTCAATTATCGGGTCACATGGTCAGTGTGACATATATTTCATGGTTCAGTGATTTTGTCTTTTATCTCAAATACTTTTTGATGGAGAAATGTCATACCTGGGTTATTAGTTCCATGGAACTAATAACCCAGGTATAACATTTCTCCATCAAATAGTATTCGAGATAAAAGGCAAAATCGCTGAACCATGAAATATAGGTCACAGAGACCTAGATATATTTTGAGGTCAATCGTGGAGTCACATGGAACTAATATCCCAGGTATGACATTTCTCCAACAAATAGTCTTCAAGATATAAAGCAAAATCACTGGACCGTGAAATGTAGGTCACCATGACCTTCACCCTTTTACACTTGAACCAATGTCACTTGATTGGCTGATGTATAACCAATTGTGTCTATAACTTGTTAGCATAATGGAAAGGTATACAACAAATTACAAAAGTGTCCTAGATTTTGACCCCTAGCCCCACCCCATTCCCACTCCCAGGCATGAACCCAGGGGTGTGTTCTCTTGGAATCTCAGAAGACACTCCCAGGTATCCAAGTTGTAAACATGAATGCTTTGTGATGAGTGGCTGTTGCGATGTAAGCATTTCAAAAACTTTAACACAGAATTACAAAGGTGTTCTAGATTTTGACCCCTAGCCCCACCCTGGGGCATGAACCCAGGGGTCTGTTCTCTTTGAAATCAGAAGACCCTCCCAGGTACTAAAGTTCTGAATATGAGTGCTATGTGATGAGTGACTGTTGAGATATAAGCATTTGAAAAACTTTAACGCAGTGACGGGAACCCAAAGGCAAACGCACATGCGCACGCCGAGGTGACAACAATAGCTTTCCATGTACTTCGTACAGGCGAGCTAAAAATGAAGGCTTGTGCCAAATACCTGTTTTTCAACAGACTGAGTACTTTCCAGACGTTGCCTACTACCGGGGGTAACATCACTGTGCTGTGGTGTTATATCATGGTGAGAGATGTCAAATTTGGGCCTCTGTTTATCCTCCTCTTTCTGCAGGGCCTGTGAGAAGTTACCAGGCAGTTCATCTGTAAAATACAGCAAAATTCATGTATTAAGACCACCTTTGGGACTGTTCAAAAGTAATTTTTTTTAAGACTACTAAGTGGAATGAATACTCTTTAAAACCACTTTTGGAGAGTCCCAAAGGTGGTCTCTTCCTAGAGGACACTGGGTATAGAAAACAGAAAGAAATAATGACTGATATGTTTAAATATGCTTTTTAAAGCAGACTTCAAAATTAGTCCTAATTTCAGCTGATTTTGATAGTGCAATTATATGGTACACCTCAACCTCGTTATTACACGGAACTCCGGGTCCAACCAACGGACCGTGTTAGTTAACCGAATCGTGTTATAAACCCCGACCGTATTTGTCACAGATCAACCATTGACACAATGGTGATCAATAGTTTCCCAAACAAGATGATGTGCGGTCCGGTTGATGACCGTATTTCCCGACTAAAATGTGTTTAGAACTAATCAATGGCAGTAAATACCATGGCCCATCAAGTCAAACAAGTCACTTTAATCGAAACCAGCTGATAAACCATGTTTTATATCCAGAAATCGTCCGATCTGACAGCGAGTATGACGCCATTTTGATAGCTGGTTCCCGGCTATCTTTGGGGTAACTGAGCGTCCGGAACCGTACCGAATTACAGTACCGTTAATATATTTCAATGGTGAACAAATAACCGGTTAGGGTTCGGAACCAGACAATGATCAACGCTTACAAGAAATTTGAATTACTTCCCTTGAAATGTCTTACCCTTAATATTTTAGCCATTTGTAATGATTTTTAATGGCGCACATGGCCTTTGAATGATTTTCTTACCGCGAAAATCGATCTTGAATATAATTTATTATTTGCTTTTAAGATGGAATAAATTTGACTTTCTTTTACATGCGGCTCTAGAAAATGAGTTTTATTTCACTTGACAATCACATCGTCTGCATCCATAATAAAAATTTCTGCTGAGCAGTGATCCTTAACGGAGCGTGATAAATATTTTTTTCCGGTTGCGTAACTGGTTTCTTTAATCTCTTTATCTCACTAAGCCAACACTTTTGATTGTGCCGATGGCAGTTCATGTTTATCATGCGTGTCAAGCTAAACAAGTTTATATACTGTATATTCAACTCTGCTGGAGGCCTGCAATAAATATCAAAAAGTACCGTTACAAACCGTGTTAGCAACCGTATTAGCTACCGTATTACCGCAGTCAAAAGTGAGAGGAAAATAAAGTTGTTGTGCTTTAAACCTGATATTATCCTTGGATAATATTTATAAATGTTGGTTGGGGAAAATTTGGGGTCCAAACCAAAACCGTGTTATATCCGAATTCGTGCTGTAACGAATCGTGCTATAACGAGGTCCAGGTGTAGTTGTAAAATTTAAGCAGAATAAATTCTCTTTTTTTCTGTTTTAAGTTTTTAAAAGGAAGACTTCCTGTTTAATTTGCAGTAAAATGAGCATTTACAAAAAGGTGTTCTATTATTAGAGTAAAGAAATTGTGTCTTTCTTCTGATTGCATGGGGAAAATAACTGGAAGTGTAGAAACAGAAGAAATAACAATATTCTCCCTCTCCCTATAACAGCTGCAATATCAGTTATGCAAGATCCTTTGCTTCACCCAACCAACCAATTTCTGTAACAAAACTTAGACATGTAATAAATGGGTGAAAACTACTGAATATGTTTAAGCTAGCATTCCTGTTATGAACTGTAAGAGAAATGACAAAATTCTCCAAAGACATTCCATAGTAAGGTGAATGAAAACACCTAAAACATTTTCAGCCATTTTTTTGCAAGATGGCCCACTTTTGAGACTTGGTGTTTGCTTTTGTGCAAACTGAACCCCTCCAGAAAAGGGTCTTCTCTTAATAGCTCATGAGGAGCAAAATCTTTCCTTTAAGAGTAGACCCTTTGGGTAAGAAAGACAACATTATTTTCTCCCCACGAAGGTTTACTCACATTCAGCCAAAAAGAATCTGAGAAAACCTACCATTGGACAAGTTTAAACAGAGCCAATCCAGAGCATCAATCAGGTCCCCACCGTGTATTACAGTGTTGTCCATTGCCTGTTCAATCTGTCGGTGACTAAATCCTGCACTGCTCAAACTACTGTACAAATCCTGAAAGTTAAACAAGATGGCCAAGATGGCCCTGTATCTATCACATGTGACCATGTTTAGAAAAAAAAGGAACTGTGAAGAAAGGCAAGACATGTTTCTTAACCGGATTGATATAATATTTTCATAGATCCAAGGTTGTCAATATAGTTATTCAAAAGTGGAACCATTTGAACCCTTGGGTGGGGTCATTTTTGGACCAAATTATAATTTGAAAATCTTGATGCAGGTCCACTAGATGAAGCTTCATACCAAATATCGAAGACCTGGGCCTTCTGGTTTCAGACAAGAAGATTTTTAAAGGTCTTCTCTATATAAGACCATGTAAAATATGTTGTAGGCTTTTATTGTTTGTGAGCTATTGTCAATGTTATATGGTCCCTTATAATTTTGGGACTTTGGAATATTTTAAACTTAATAAGAGTCATTGAGGATGCATTTTTCTGTGACTGACATCTTTAATTATCTTCAGGAATTTTCAAAGATGACTGAAGATGCAGTTGCAGAAAAATTTTGAAGGCCACAGCTGATGGTCCGAACTGTGAAGGTAAAGAAATATCTAGGAGTGTTACTTGAAGAAACTTGAAAACATATGAGCCAGCGTATGACAAAATCTATAAGAAGGCTTGAGCGACCAGCGAAGACTCATATCAGCCTGCACATTCGTGCAGTCTGATCAGAGTCTTTGCTGATCGCATGTACCTACTTTAGGCTGATATCTATACAATGAGACATAGGCAAAAGATCTTGTAATAGTGGATGGGTGTGCAGGTTAATTTGACTCTGTGCTGGCCGCACCGGTCTTATTGTAGGTTTTGTCATGCGCTGGCTCATATGGATTTTTCTTGCACACCAGATAAGGAAATCTACAGTTTTAGCTTGGGATAGAAATTCTGTTCTGACCCTGGTGTACTTACCCAAAATCGAACATGCTCACGTGTTTCCTAAATGTACTGGTTGAATACTACCTCATAGCGCTGTCGTTAAGGTTGACATTACAGCACGTCACGTCACGTTGACATCACAGCCGACAATATGGCAGACGTTGGTAACCAAAGTAACTGCAGCATTAAAAATCGGCGCAAAAAAAAATGGATGGTATGCAAAAAAAAGAATCCTATATGGGTGTGAGGGTTGGGTAGAAAACTCCGTCCCTCAGAATCACTGTCTGGCATCATTCAGCAAGCCTCGTGATGCCGGACAGTGACCCTTGAGACAGATTTTTCCATCCACCCCTCACACCCATATAAGATTCTTATACACCAACCAATATACAGTTTTAAGGGTATTTACCAGAAGTTTCTTGGAAGTAAGTCTGCCCGAAATCTCCTTGTCCATCTGTCTCTCATTGAAGGCTGTTGTTATTACATTAAGAATCCTCTTCTCAAGATCAGGAGGTACAGATACCTGTTTGACACAAGAAGTAGGAAAAACAAAATCATTACACTAACGTGCCTATGCAAAGATGTTCTGCTTCATTCCGATCACACACCTGTGGGACATCGTGCATTCTTTCGTATCTCCAAACTGGTTTCAGACCAAAATATGTGATATTTTACTTATTTCTACTCTAAAAATAAGTTGTGGGTGCTTGTTTAAATAATATATACCATTTTCTCATTCAATGTAACAGACAAGTATAAACTACATGTAGGTTTGAACACAATACCACTGTGAAAAATTGCTTTTATCGAACAAATGTATTTACTTTGTTTTTGGAGTTTAACTGCCTAGTGAACATTAGAAAGGTCATGCCAAGCCAGTCATTTAACCTAATCTCATATTCCCTGGGTAGGCTTGGATCTTGAAATTAGTTTAACTACCATAATGATCCTAAGTTTTGGGACAGATAGGAATGAGGAAACAGTGTAGACCCAGATCAGACTGCTCCTGAAGGAGCAGTCTGATCAGGGTCTACAGTGTTTGCCATTCCATTTGTAACTTTTGGACCTTGCAGGAGCATAAAACAAATCCTTTGTTTAAATTTAGAAAAACTACAACAAGTCCTCATTGTGTCCGAATTTATAGAATTTTTATGGTAAATCTACATGAAAATCTCCATGAAAATATTTTGCCAGACACAAGGATCATACCTCCAACATGAACCTCTCAATCACAAGTAAGGGGCAACCAGGAGTTTTACTGAAATGTAAACTCTGCTTTAGCAGCTTTTCATAATAAACGTAAATCTCTTTTTTTAAAAACTGTTCATTATAACTCAATTTTGGATATAACACTGTTTAGAGAATGATCACAAAATTGTAAATGTTGCTATAACAATAGATAAGGTGCATATTTTGTGATAACTGAAGGATAGTTTTCCTTATTTCTCCCTATAAACTGATGTGGGGATTCATTAGGACCGCGTCAATGAACTGCCTCGTTTAGGCAGTTCTAATGAATACCCACAACATAGGTTTTCATCGCGAATTGACAGCAACTATCTTTCAGGTATCACAAAATACCAACCTTATCTGTTGCAATGGTTTCATGGAAAAATACCACAAAGTTGTCATTTTTCTACATAGTCTTTTTTTGTTTGGATATAACATTGTTAATGTATTCTAGAAATTAGATTAGACAATATGCAATCATAAGGGTTCAAGATATCATATGTATCTTTATCACACAAAGAGCAAATTACCATTTTCAACGGTAGCCGGACAAAATCCCCCCTTTTTGTAAAGGCGGACAAAATCCCCCTCGGACAAAATCCCCCTCGCTGTATGTCAGGTTGGACAACCCCCCCCCCCCCCCCGAAAAAAATTTGTTCTGGTTAATTATCCTTCCACTACCCACAGTCTATGTTTTTGAGCAGAAATATGAAAAATATCGGAATCTGTTATTGGAATATGTCAATATTCAATATATTTGAACAGGCGTTTTTCGTAATGGTAGAGGTTCTAAAATAGAAGTGAAGGCAATGATCAGGAATCAATACTAATCAGGAATCTAAGATCTGGAATCTAAGTGTGCCTGGAACTGGGTTAGGTTAACTGAGCATGCCACATATAATCCTAATGGGTTGAGAGGTCCATAAAACCCCAAAGTACACATGTACAATTACAAAAAGTTAATACAAGTATGCCCTTTTTACTTTGATCTTATAAGCAACGTCTCCCAAATGACCTATACAGTGTTGACGGGCAATAATTTCTCCATGAGCACCAATATAGCTTTGATAGTACTGCACCAAATCTGATATGGAATCTGCAGTTTTCAAAACGACAGACTGAATAAATTGCTGAATAAATTAATTTTGTCACCCAATTTCTGACTACATGTATTAATCAATCAAATAACTTGATATAATGCATTTTTGTTAAATTCACAAACTGAATGACAAACAGTCTAGATCCTGATCAGATGGTGTGTGTGTGTGTGTGAATTCGGGTTTAACGTCACTTTCAACAATTTTTCAGTCATATCACGATGGTGTTTGGTTGCGACAGGGAGCTCAATGCTCACTTTTATAGTGCTGCCTCACTTAAGTATCATGTCCCAGACACATTACATGATACCACACCCAGTCACAGTATCCTGACACTGGGTCGACCAGTCCTAGCTCTACCCCGTAAATCTGAGTGCCAAGCAAGGAGCAGCTAGTACCATTTTTAACGACTTTGGTATGTCGCGGCCCGGGATCGAACCCGTGACCTCCCGTTCCCCGGAGCGGACACTACCAACTGAGCTATCGGGGCCGGTTCTGATCAGATGGAAGCCATCTGATCTAGATCTACACTGTTTGCAAAGGTAAGGGCTATTGTGGTACAGCTGGATAAGGGTGAAGAATGTCTCACCTTTTGTAAATCATCTGGAAAGGCCACATCACCACAACTATTTTCTTTAGTTTGAGATATTGAATAAATCTTCTTTCCTGTAATAAAATGAATACTTGACAAAGTGATCAGTAGGTCACATTATACACATGGCCAATGCCACCGCCTCTACTGGAAATTGTCATGTCTGTAGCACTAACTTTCCCAATACACAGCCTATTGCTAATGTGGAATGACTACTGAATTTTAACAAATCATTACTACTGTACAGCTAGCATTAGCACGGCTGGTAAACTCATAAGGGGTAACCGCCGGTTCTGCACTCAAAATCCTTACAGGAATTTCCGGTTATGCCTTCCGAGACCACAAATATGTCAACAAACAGGTAAGTGTTCCCGATATATGATTTTTAGTCATTTTTGTAAACATATTTTGAGAAATCGGGCAATGCTTTTCTCAACAACTTTCATTTCTACATCAGAAAAGATGGGTGTGGACATGAAAAGGCAAGCGGTCAATTTTTAATTTAATTTCTCCCTGAGGAAGGTAGTCAGATATTTCTTTTTTGACTTGTTTTCAAGTGCCAAATGAAGACATTTTCAGCTACCCGGACGATGCGAAACTAATCCAACATGCCAAATAACATGTAATTCAAACCACTTTCATGTTGAAATACATAAGATGCAAAATTTTCGCATAATTTGTTCCAGGAGCGTTAATATTTGTGCCGATTAAGACTTACGAGGACATATTACCCCTTTCGGGAAAAATTACCCCTTACGGGGACAGAAAAGTCAACTAATGGGTGTCTGATTGAAATGCGTCACTTCATTCAATAATTTAACCTACCCTGACTCCACCTCCCTGCCCCCGCCCATCGGGGCTTGAAGAAATAAATAGGCTGCATGATGCTTCCACGAACAGCTGAAACCGACCGCACACGAGTACTGGTAAACCGCTAAGAGGATTTAAGCCTGCCCAGGCAAAGCGGTGCGAGTCGACCCATAGAAATCGCTAACGTTTAAGGAGCATTCCCACTTGCAGCAGTTTTCCTGGGCAGGCTAAGACCTAAACGGTTTACCAATACTCAGGTACTCAAGTTTGGTCGGTTTCAGCTCTGCGCAGAAGCACTATTTCTCCAAGCCCCGTTGGGCGGGGGCGTATAGTAAAATGCGTATCTAATACGAAATATATTCTACTGTACGAGCATATCAGATAAATGCCTTGAAAATGTAACAATATCAGGTTTTCAGCAATTTGTTCGAGTACACGAATTTGGATACATTCGTACGAGCAATTTATACGAGCGCACGAATTTCGATTTTAAGATATCGTTCTGAATAAAGTTAACAGTATTATCAGTCGTACCGAGCAACTACAGTGTCTTCATGGCTTTGATGAACCGTCTGTGTGAATTATTGATTAAAGAAACGCATTTCAATCAGTCACCCATTAGTTGGCGTTTTTTGTAAGGGGTAATGCTCCCGTAAGGGTTATCGGTCCTCGTAAGTCATAATCGGCACAAATACTAAAGCTCCCGGAACAAATTCTGCGGAAATTTTGCAACTTATGTATTTAAACATGAAAGTGGTTTGCATTACGTGTTATTTGGCATGTTGGATAAGTTTCGCATCGTCCGGGTAGCTGAAAATGCCTTCATTCGGCATTAGAAAACAGGACAAAACAAAAATATCTGACTACCTTCCTCAGGGATAAATTAAATTAAAAATCATACGCTTGCCTTTTCATGTCCACACCCATCTTTTCTGATGCAGAAATGAAAGTTGTTGAGAATAGCATTGCCCGATTTCTCAAAATATGGATACAAAAATGACTAAAAATCATATATCATGGAACACTCACCTGTTTGTTGACATATTTGTAGCCTTGGAAGTCATAACCGGGAGATCCCGTAAGGATTTTGAGTACATAACCGGCGGTTACCCCTTACGAGTTTACCAGCCGTGATTAGATGGGTGCCCTTTGTCTAGTAACTACATCAACTATGATGTGATTCTGTTATCATGTAGTGAGTTTAAATTGGAACTTATTGCCAAACTAGAAATGTGTCCAGAGGACACAGATGCCCCCGCCAAGGGCCCCACCTCACCTCGAAAATCCATGTTGCAACAAAATTCTCTAAGTGTGTGACCTTGACCTTCAGGTCATGGGCAGGGTCGTTGGTATGGGTGAATGAGACTTGGGACCTGTATCTATCATCATTCCAAATATGAAGCCAATCTATAAATATAACAGTAAAACTTTAAAAGCATAATAAGACTAAGTCTGTGACCTTGACCTTGAGGTCAGGGGTGAGGGTATATACAACTTTGGACCTGTAACTATCATCATACCAAATATGAAGCAAATCTATATGGTTTGGTGAGTATGAGCTCTTAATAAACTTTAGATAAAAAATTTCTTTGTCTTTGACCTTGACCTTTAGGGCACTTGCATGGGTGGGGGTATTGGACCAGTATCAATCATCATACCAAATATAAACTTAATTCATCATACGATTTGGAAAATATAAAATCTTAAAATATCTAACAAGGCATCGCATGTGATACAAATCCCCTTGCACAAAACAACTTCGTGTGTGGAAAACAATGAAATGGCAAAAGTCCAACTTGCTTGAGATATCATATGCAACATTTGTGTAAAGTTTGTTTAAAAATCGATCAATAAATGTAGGTACTAGAGTGATGACAATGTTTCTCTAAAAATAGCCACAGTGACCTTGACTTGAGGCCATGACCGCGAACGTAGATCTTGCTCAAGATATTATCATAAGCATCTTTTGTGTGAAAGCATATTAAAGTCTGTTAATAAATGTAGGCAGTAGAGCGATGATAAAGATTTTCTAAAAATTGCCATAGTGACCTTGACCTTAAGGTCATGATCTTGAAAGTCAGAGCGACATGAGATATTATTATAAGAAACATTTGTGTGAAGTTCTATTAAAATCCAACAATAAATGTAGGCGCTAGAGCGATGACAAAGTTTTTCTAAAAATAGCCACAGTGACCTTGACCTTGAAAGTCGAAATAGCGCGAGATATTGTCATCAGGAACATTTGTGAGAAGTGATATTAAAATTGGTGAAAAAAATGTAAGCACTAGAGCAATGACAAAGTTTTTCTAAAAATAGCCACAGTGACCTTGACCTTGAAAGTCGAATTGGCTCGAGGTATTGTCATAAGGAACATTTGTGTGAAGTTATACTGAAATCAGTGAAGGAATGTAGTCGCTAGAGCGATGACAAAGTTTTTCTAAAAATAGCCACAGTGACCTTGACCTTGAAAGTCAAAATCACTCGAGATATTGTCTTAAGGAACATTTGTGTGAAGTTATATTGAAATCAGTGAAGAAATGTAAGCGCTAGAGCGATGACAAAGTTTTCTAAAAATAGCCACAGTGACCTTGACCTTGAAAGTCAAACTCATTCGAGGTATTGTCATAAGGAACATTTGTGTGAAACTATTTTGAAATCAGTGAAGAAATGCAGGCGCTAGAGCGATGACAAAGTTTTTCTAAAAATAGCCATCGTGACCTTGACCTTGAAAGTCGAAATGGCTCGAGATATTGTCATAAGGAACATTTGTGTGAAGTTATATTGAAATCGGTGAAGAAATGTAAGCGCTAGAGCGATGACAAAGTTTTTCTAAAAATAGCCACAATGACCTTGACCTTGAAAGTGGAACTCGCTAGAGATATTGTCATACGGAACATTTGTGTGAAGTTATATTGAAATCAGTGAAGAAATGTAAGGGCTAGAGCGATGACAAAGTTTTTCTAAAAATACCCACAGTGACCGTGACCTTGATGCCATGACCTTGAAAGTCGAACTCGCTCGAGATATTTTTATAAGTAACATTTGTGTGAAGTTATATTTAAATTGGTGAAGAAATGTAGGCGCTAGAGCGAAGACAAAGTTTTTCTAAAAATAGCCACAGTGACCTTGACCTTGTGGTCATGACCTTGAAAGTCGAACTCGCTCGAGATATTGTCATAAGGAACTTTTGTGTGAAGTTATATTGTTTTGTTTGTTTGATTTGAGGTTGAACGTCCCCGTCAACACTGTAAAGGTCATTTTGGAGACGTTGCTTCCAATTTTGTGGGACTTTTACCCGACATTGAGATGAAATGACATCTCAAGCCCTGTCGCCCAATGAAACCAATAGTGTTTATTAGCATGGACGGTGCGCCTCCCACAGCGGTTCCTAGACAGGCTTAGATCCTCTAAGCAGTTTACCAGTACTAGTGTGCGGGCCGGATTCAGCTCTGCGTGGAAGCATCATGCAGCCCATATATTTCTTCAAGCCCCTATGGGCGGGGGCGGCTGAAGTTATATTGAAATCAGTGAAGAAATAAAGGCGCTAGAGCTATGTTGTGCGAGGGGATAATTAAAAAATTTTAAGTCTGTGACCTTGACCTTGAGCTCATGGGCATGGGTGGGGGTATCGCTGAATAAAACGGACAGGTATCTAACATCATACCAAATATCGTTACAATCAATCCATCGCACTATTTGGAAAATATCAACTCTTAAAATGTCTTATTAAAAATTTCTAAGTCTGTGACCTTGACCTTGAAGCCATAGGCATGAGTGGGGGTATTGCCAAATAAACATTTGGACCTGTATCTATCATCATAGCATACATAAGACAAATCCATAATATGGTTTGGAAAATTTGAGCTCTTTAAAATCTTTAACATTAAAATTGTCTGTGACCTTGACCTTGAGGTCATAGGCATGGGTGGGGGTATTGCTGAAAAAAACATTGTACATATATATCTATCATCATATGAACCAAAGCCATTATAAAAGTTCAGGTTCTACCAGGTACAAATACCTTAACTGGAGTGTTTAACATGGAAAATTTCTAAGTCCATGACCTTGACCTTGAGGCCATGGGCATGGGTTAGGGTATCACTGAATAAAACTTTGGACCTATATCTATAATGATACCAAATATGAACCAATTCCATCAAATGGTTTGGAAAATATGAGTTCTAAAATGTTCAAGTCTACCTGTTACAAAAACTTTAACCTGAGTCTTTTAACATTGAAAATTTCTAAGTCTGTGACCTTGACCTTGAGGTCACAGGCATGGGTGGGGTATTGCTTAATAAAACTTTGGACCTATATCTATCATCATACCAAAGATGAACCCGTTACATCAAATGGTTAGGAAAATATGAGTTATAAAAGTTCAGGCTCGACCTGTTACAAAAACCTTAACCTGAGGTTACAGGATCACGTACATACATACACACACAGACGGGCGTACGCATGTACGCAAGTATGCACGTACGCACGTATTGAAAACTGAAAAACTATATGCCCCCGGCATCATGCCGATGCGGGGGTATAAAAAGTTCAGAAGAATTTCAGCAGAAAATATAGGATTGTCACGGATGGCGTTGTAGCATTACCTGCAAATGACCATGTGATTAATTACATGTATGATCATACAATTTTCATGGTATGATGTTACCCACTAAACAATAGCGACAATTATATGATGTCGACCGAACACATGTTATTCCTATCAATGTTAAATTATCATTCATGTATTAATTTAACTTAGGTGAATAGTGCACTTTCAGAGAACAATATTTTTGTCACTAATCATTAGGAAAGTGTACTCTTAAAGTGAAGAATTTTCACTTAAGGAGCAAATTCTTTCCTTTTAATAGCAGACCTCTTTATTTCATGAGGAACTTTATTTGCAGGAATGTAGACAAGATGTGGGTTTTATTACTCCATTCATAACAAGCACAGGTGAGTAAAAATCAGAGTACCCAGAGAAAAATCACCTGACCTGTTGTATTAGGTACCCAACACCTCACATATGAACCTAGCAATGTTGGAACCAATGGTAGTAACAGACTAGACATTAGGCCATGAAGGCCCATGAAAAGACAGTTTAAAATGTGTCCCCTTTGTAAAAATATGGAATGGACTTAGGAGCATATTCCTCTTTAACCCATAAAATGCCAATCACAACAATTGTTGTCTGCTTTGCCATCTGCCGGTTAACTTAAAAGTAGTCTTTTACAAACAGTGTCGACCCAGATCAGACTGCTTGTCTGATCTGGACCCACACTGTTTGTCTGTATGAAAAAATATTTTTAACTAGAAATGTGTCCAGACGACACAGATGCCCCCGCCCAGGGCCCCGCCTCACCCCGAAAATCCATGTTGCAACAAAATTTTCTAAGTGTGTGACCTTGACCTTGAGGTCATTGGCAGGGTCTGTGGTATGGCTGAATGAGACTTTGGACCTGTATCTATCATCATTCCAATTATGAAGCCAATCTATAAATATGAGCCCTGAAACTTTAAAAGCATAATAAGAATAAGTCTGTGACCTTGACCTTGCGGTGAGGGGTGGGGTTATATACAACTTTCGACCTGTAACTATCATCATACCAAATATGAAGCAAAGCTATATGGTTTGGTGAGTATGAGCTCTTAATAAACTTTAAATAGGGCACGTGCATGGGTGGGGGTATTGGACCAGTATCAATCATCATACCAAATATAAACTTAATTCATCATACGATTTGGAAAATATAAAATCTTAAAATATCTAATTAAAATTTCTAAGTGTGTGACCTTGACCTTGAGCTCATGGGCATGGGTGGGGGTATTGCTGAATAAAATGGAAAGGTATGTAACATCATACCAAATATAAACTCAATCCATCATACGATTTGGAAAATATCAACTCTTAAAATATCTAATTTAAAATTTCTAAGTCTGTGACCTTGACCTTGAAGCCATAGGCATGATCGGGGGTTATTGCCAAATAAACCTTTGGACCTGTATCTATCATCATAGCAAATATAAGCCAAATCCATAATATGGTTGGAAAATTTGAGCTCTTTAAAATTTTTAACATTAAAATTGTCTAAGTCTGTGACCTCGAGGTCATGGGCATGGGTGGGGGTATCGCTGAATAAAACTTTGGACCTATATCTATAATCATAATAAATATGAACCAATTCCATCAAATGGTTTGGAAAATATGAGTTCTAAAATGTTCAGGTCTACCTGTTACAAAAACCTTAACCTGAGTCTTTAACATTGAAAATTTCTAAGTCTGTAACCTTGAGGTTACAGGCATGGGTGGGGGTATTGCTTAATAAAACTTTGGACCTATATCTATCATCATACTAAAGATGAACCAGTTCCATCAAATGGTTAGGAAAATATGAGTTCTAAATGTTCAGGCTCTACCTGTTACAAAAACCTAAACCTGAGGTTACAGGATCATGTACATACGTACACACACACGTACAGACAGACATACACACGTACCCATGTACGGAAAAACGAAAAACTATATGCCCCTGGCATCATGCCGATGCGGGGGCATAAAAAGTTAGCAAAAAAATTCAGCAGAAGACATAAGCAGACGGTATGTTCAGATGTAGTTATTCTCGGCGTCGTAAGGGTTAAAAGTAGACCTCTTTTTTGGAAGAGCAGGTAGTTTCAACAGTTTTCTCCCTTGGAAGAAATGAGGGTGTATCCATTCCCCTTAAATAACAGACAGCTGTTTGGATAAGTATTTTAACTCTTAAGATGCCAATCATAATAATTGTCATCTGCTTTGTTGTCTGCTAGTTTCTTTCATTTAAGTCATTGTTGCAAACAGTGAGAACCCAGATCAGACAGCTCAGGGTCCACACTATTTGCCTGTATGCAAAAATGTGTTTGAAAAGTTTTCAAGAAGATTCAGCAGACAGTATAAACAGGCAATATTTTTAGATGCAGTTTTTATCACCAGGGTAAAACACATTACCTTAATGATCCTTATTTTTGGGACAGATAGGTCTAAGCAAACAGTGATGACCCAGATCAGACTGCTCCTAAAGGAGCAGTCTGATCAGGGTCTGCACTGTTTGCCATTCCGTCTGCACCTTTTGGACTCCTTGCTGGATCATGAAACAAATTTGTCATCAGTTTAGGAAAATTATGGCAAAGTCTGAAAGTGTCCAAAATTTTTGGATTTTGCATTACCTTTATCTCCTCCATCTTTTGTGGCTCCTTGTGTTTTATTGGTTTCCTTTCCCTGTTTTTTCTTTCCCATGCTGTTGACAAAGAGGGTTATCTGGTGTAAAAGATAAAAGCAATGACTGCTGAGCTATCAATGTTTTCCTGGGGTCCCCCACCCATCAGGCTTGGAGAAATGATGCTTCCACACAGAGCTGAAACCGACGGCACAAGAGTACTAGTAAACTGTTCAGAGGAGCTAGGCCTGCCCAGACAAAGTGGTGCAAGTCAGACTGTCACAACATTTAAACCCTTTTGGTTTGTTTATGCAGTAGAGCTTGAGACGTCATTTCATGTTAGTGTCGGGTAAAAGTTCCACAAAATAGGAAGCAACGTCTCCAAAAAGATCTAAATAGTGTTGACGGGCACATAAAACCTCAATTCAAAATCAAAATCAATGTTTTCCCCTTGAGTGTGAGGGGAGATTACCTTGTGGAATATTGACATTTTTGATAACTGGGTGTCTAATTTCCAACCTATGTGTTACAATTTTCGGTTGAAAATATAAAATTTCCAATTTGTCCCGTCTCTGTATGACCTTAGATATTGGTGGGATGTAAAACTTGCTCTTCTTCTTCTTGAAGTTTGTCCAAAAGTTGAAAGAGAAACTTACAAAATTGCTTGTTGATACTTTTTGAAGTTTGGGCTTTAGGATACCTTGTATTTAAAAGGCCATGAGGTTGTTCCCAAGGAATTGTCAAAGTTTGCCAACAAGACAGTTCCCTGATATGTTGTTTAGAGACATCCCCGCCCTGCCCTGACAGACTTGCATCACAAAAACACACCTATATAATTTTGACCCCCTTAAACCCCACCTTTATACAGTAAAACTGGGGTTTATAGGGGTAAATATTATTTTCCTTATTTGTTCTCATCAACACAGATTGTGGGTACTTGTTAGAACTGCCTCACCGAGGTGGTTCTAATGAGTACCTATAATCTATGCTTTGAGCAAAAGTATGAAAAATATCAGAAATTTTATCTGAAAATTTTTGTTTTTCAGTGGTAAAATTTTCAATATATTTTAATTGGCGCATTTTAGTAATGAAGGGAGTTGCTCAACAGCCAGTTCCTGACACTTGTATGCCAAGTCTGTGATGGGAATTTATCATTTTTTGTGAGTTTTATTGGGGAAAAAATTCTCCAACCTTATTCATTTCGAGCCATTTGATTGGTTGAAATAAAAGTTTTATCCTTCAACAAATTCCATGAGCAAGAATCTTGGAAGATTTTCACACTGCAACAGATATTAATACTAGAATTTGTTTTTCTACAAAAACACAGATGTCTCCCCCGTTTTTGACTGCTTGACATTGGAGGTATTGAGCTGGGTCTTGTGTGCAACACATCATCTAATATAGATGAACATTTCTGCATAGTAACTTTAAAAATGTTCACAGAAAAATAAAAAAGTTATTGGCCGTAAACAAAAAAGCACTTTTTACCTTTGACCTCTAAGTATTGCCTTGACCTTTGAGGTACAACACATCGTCTCATGATGGTTAACATTTCTGCCAAGTAATTTCATCATCTATCAAAGAATAAGGAAGTTATTGACTGTCCTTTTTTTTACCTTTGACCTCTAGGTACGACCTTGACATTGGAGGTATGGCCTTGGTCTTGCACCTGACACATGGTCTAATGACGGTGAACATTTCTGCATGGTTACTTTATAAAGTCCATCCAGAAATAAAAAAGTTAATGACTGGACACATAAAAACAAACTTTTTTTACCTCTGACCTCTTAGTATGACCTTGATCTTGGAGGTACCGACCTGGGTCTAGCGTGCACCACATCGTCTCATGATGGTTAACATTTCTGCCAAGTAATTTCACAATCTATCCAGGAAGAAGAAAGTTATTGACTGAACACTAAAAAAGGCCCTTTTTGTCCTTTGACCTCTTGTACTTTGACCTTTTGTCCTTGACATTTGAGGTACCAACTTGGGTCATGCACACAACACATCGTCTCATGGTGGTTAACATTTCTGCCAAGTAATTTCAAAATCCATCTAAAAATAAGAAAGTTATTAACAGAACACAAAAAGGCCCCTTTTTTACCTTTAACCTCTATGTATGACCTTGACCTTTCAGGTACCAAACTGGGTCATGCGTGCAACACATCAACTCATGGTGGTTAACATTTCTGCCTAGCAATTTCAAAATCCATCTAAAAATAAGGAAGTTATTGACCAAACATGAAAAAGGCACCTTTTTTACCTTTGACCTCTGTGTATGACCTTGACATTTGAGGTACCAAACTGAATCATGCATGCAACACATCGTCTCATGATAGTTAACATGTTTGCCAAGTAACTTCAAATTCTATCTAAAAATTAGCAAGTTATTGACAAAAGCCGAAAAAAGGCCCCTTTTTTACCTTTGACCTCTAAGTATGACCTTGACCTTTGAGGTAACAACCTGGGTCATGAACACAACACATCGTCTTATATTGGTTAACATTTCTGCCAAGTGATTTTTTAAAATCCATCTCAAAAGAAGAAAGTTATTGATCAAATACAAAAACCAGAGGACCAGTGGTCCTGAACCGCTCACCTGTCTGGTGACAATTTTCCTACTTAGATCAGCAGAAAATGTCATTTACGGACGACGGACCATGGCTATACTATAAGCTCACCTATGAGCCTAAAGGCTCAGGTGAGCTAAAAATCCATTATTTTCACTTTTTCCTATGCAAAAGCCTAAGTCAGCATATTTGACATTACTGTAAAATAGGTCAAGTTCAACCCAGGGTCACCATTTGAACAAATTATGATAGGCCTGAGTACCATATGCTACATGCCAAGTTTCAAGGCCATTGGCCTTACGGTTCTTGAGAAGAAGAATTTCGAAGTGTTTTTACCATATATGGGCGTGGTGGACATCTTGGTCATGTGATCTAGACCATATTGGCAGCTTTTGATTTGTTCAACTCCCAAAGGCTCCATATTGAATTTCACTTCAATTGGCTCAGTAGTTTCTGAGAAAAAATGTTTGAAATATGGAACCTGCTTGACCTTGGTCTAAGGTCAATTAATGACCTTGACCTTTCTTACACATAGATCTTCATGTATTCAGCTACTTTACCTTATCTACTAATTTTGGTGACAGTGTCTTCAATGGTTTCCTAAAAATCCATTATTTTCACTTTTTCCCATGCAAAAGCCTAAGTCGGCAAATTTGACATTGCTGTAAAATAGGTCAAGGTCAACTCAGGGTCACCATTTGTACAAACTATGATGGGCCTGAGTACCATATGCTACATGCCAAGTTTCAAGGCCATTGGCCTTACGGTTCTGGAGGAGAAGAATTTTTAAGGCTTTTTACCATATATGGGCGTGACGGCCATTTTGGTCATGTGATCTAGACCGTATTGGCATTTTTTCATTTGTTCAACTAACAAAGGCTCCATATTAAATTTTACTTAAATTGGCTCAGCAGTTTGGGAGAAAAAAAAATGTTTGAAATATGGATCCTGAATGACCTTGGTCTAAGGCCAATGAATGACCTTGACCTTTCTGACCCATAGATCTTCATGTATTCAATTACTTTACCTGATCTACAAATTTTGTTGACACTGTCTTCAATGGTTTCCTATAAATCCATTATTTTCACTTTGCCCCATCAGACTTTCGGATGAGTCTTTAAACCGAGGTCCCGTCTCCGTATGACCTTAGCTGTTGATGGGACGTAAAACTCAAACACTCACTCACTCACTTTGCCCCATGCAAAAGCCTAAGTCGGAAAATTTGACATTGCTGTAAAATAGGTCAAGGTCAACCCAGGGTCACCATTTGTACAAACCATAATGGGCCCGAGTATCATATGCTACATGCCAAGTTTCAAAGCCACTGGCCTTATGGTCCTGGAGAAGAAGATTTTTGAAGGCTTTTTACCATATATGGGCATGGTGGCCATCTTGGTCATGTGATCCAGACCCGCGAACAAGGCCAATGAATGACCTTGACCTTTCTGATCCATATACATTCATGTATTCAGTTACTTTACCTGATCTACAAATTTTGGTGACACTGTCTTCAATGGTTTCCTATAAATCCATTATTTTCACTTTGCCCCATGCAAAAGCCTAAGTCGACAAATTTGACATTGCTGTAAAATAGGTCAAGGTCAACCCAGGGTCACCATTTGTACAAACCATGATGGGCCCGAGTACCATATGCTACATGCCAAGTTTCAAGGCCACTGGCCTTATGGTTCTGGATAAGAAGATTTTTGAAGGCTTTTTACCATATATGGGCATGGCGGCCATCTTGGTCATGTGATCCAGACCCCGCGAACAAACTTTCGTTCCCCCATCCCACTGAGGCTCCATATGAAATTTGGCTTTGATTGGCCCTGCAGTATAGGAGAAGAAGATCTTTGAAAATGGTGGACGGACGGACGCACGGACGACGGACCATGGCTATACTATAAGCTCACCTATGAGCCTAAAGGCTCAGGTGAGCTAAAAAGGCCCCTTTTTTTACCTTTGACCTCTAAGTATGACCATGACCTTTGAGGTAACAACCTGGCTCATGCCCACCACACATCGTCTCATGGTTGTTAATAATTATGCTAAGTAATTTTAAAATCCATCTCAAAATAAGAAAGTTATTGACCATATACGAAAAAAGGCCCCTTTTTTTACCTTTGACCTCTAAGTATGACCTTGACCTTTGAGGTACCGACCTGCCTCATGCGCACCACACATCGTCTCATGGTTGTTAATAATTATGCCAAGTAATTTTAAAATTCATCTCAAAATAAGAAATTTATTGACCAAATACAAAAAAAAGTCCCCTTTTTTGACCTTTGACCTCTAAATATGACCTTGACCTTTGAGGTACCGACCTGCCTCATGCGCACAACACATTGTCTTATGGTTGTTAAAATTTCTGCCAAGTAATTTTAAAATCCATCAGAAAATAAGAAAGTTATTGACCGGACATGATTTGCGCATACATATATTACATACCAACAAACTTCCAAGGGAGATAATTCAAAAAGTATAAATGCGAGAGTTATAGTTCTTGCGCACTGCACGTCGTCTAATGCTGATTAATATTTATACGAAGTTTCGTGAAGATAGCTCTAGCGGTTTTCAAGTTATAGAGCGGACACGAATGTGTGACAGACGGACAGATGGACAGACAGACGGACAGACGCCCGGGGGTAAAACAATATGTCTCTCCGAAAAATTTTTTTTCGGGGGAGACATAATAATGTACATGTAACGTCAACGAGCACGCTAAGAACCCTCACGTTATGTCATTGTATATGTGACGTCAATAGTGTTCAATTAAAATATGGGAAACTGTCGAATGATGTAAGACAAATAAATTGAATTTAAAGACTTGACGTTCTTCCCGCTTGGGTTTCTTTCAAAGATGGCAGCTTCTAATTGAATAATCATTCCGACATGGCCATTGGTAAGTTCATTTTTACCCTTCTGACAGAATTCCTAAAATTTACCAATTTTGGTAACATCTTTTAACATTTGGAATTACACCACAACATCTTTAACACTATTAATGGGGTCCAAGCACAAACCGTGTTAGTTAAACAACCATATTATATCCAAATAAAAATGTAAAGATAATATAGAAAAATGAACACTTCACTGAGCTGTACATACTCTAGGAACTCCAACATGGCTTCCCGGAAAAGAGATCCTGCGAGACGCAATATCATGCTGATTGATGAATTGTCTAAAACCATGCAGATGGGCAAACAGACTGATTTAATCCTTCTAGATTATAGCAAAGCTTTTGACAAAGTCTACCATGAAAAACTCATTCTAAAATTGCACTAGTATGGCATTAGAGGAGACACTCTAAAATGGATTCAGGACTTTTTGTACAATTGAACATTTGTAATTAACAGAGAAAACTTGGCTAGTATCCTAGTCTCCTCTGGTGTCCTGCAGGGCTCGGTTCTCGGACCAATTCTCTTTCTGGCATATATCAATGACCTGCCATAATTTTGATGTTATTATATACACATATTGACAAAGTGAAATACTCCTTTGATTAATCTTTAATCTGTAAAAGGCTGTACCGGTACTTAGTTCACTGATGTCTTTAAGAATATTTAAGTATCTGCAATACCTGTAAATTGCTGTCTAACAGATTAAAAGGTGTAAAAGCTGCCCAATGCCACTGCAGTGGGTGTGGCAAAGATCTTATTGTCAGAGTGACCAATCACATGTCCCTAATAGGGGTATTATACACTGACACCAGGCTTTATTCCTTATGTGGGGCATGGGTTGGTTGCAATCTGGGTGGGGCACTCTCCCAATCAGACCATGACCGATTCGTGCTTCTGGCCTGCGCTTTCGCAAACAGGTGAATTATTTTCATTAAGACTTTAATAGCTCTGCTTATGCCACCCAACCCACACATGTAGGCCCCATCCTCATACTTCTGCACTTCTGTGTACCTGGGGGCTTTGGGCTGGTGCGCCTGGGGACATGATTCTCCCACTTTGGGCGGACAGGCCATTTCCAGGGCGGCGGTCCGGAGTCCTCGGCTGCATGGGGGGGACACAAAACCCACACATGCTTGTATAGTGGTTACATGAGCATGGCTCCTACCCCTTCTAGACCCTACCCTACATGACTTGGACCAGAGTTTTCACTAGCATTTTGAAAACAGGAGTTTAAGAATCCATCCAAGGAAAAAGTTGGATTCAAATCTGAAAAGTTGGAGTCAAATTTTAAAAAAGTTGGAGTTTGGCCTAAAAATCTGTCAATTATGGCTAAATGGGTATGACTGCAGAGTGTGTCTGCAAGATTCCAAAGGACTTTGGGTTTTGAACCCTTATCCTGCTTAACATGACAAACCCTTTTCTTGCAGTGGAGATCCAGATCAGATGACTTCCATCTAATCAGAATTTACACTGTCACTCTGATTGTGAATTTGAATGGATAAATTACACATTACGATAACACACCCGTGCGACATAGTGCATTTTTCACATCTCCAAAATTGCTACTTTTCTGATGAAAATTTGTCATATTTTTGTTATTTTTACTTCAAACATAGGTTGTAGGTGCTCGTTAGAACCGCCTCATTGAGGCGGTTCTAACGAGTACCTACAACCTATGTCTTGGGTCAGAAATAAGAAAAATACTGTTTACCCCCGTAAACCCCAGTTTTCTCTATATAATGTGGGGTTTAGGGGGGTGTTCATTTCACGGACTTGTTCACGTGATGATTTGGTTTTGAAAGTCAGGAGTGGACAGCGGCAAAATCAATTTATTCATCAGGATAAGGGTTTAAGTTGAGTATGAGCAGTTAACCCTTGTCCTGCTGAATATTTATATATGCCACACCCACTACCGAGTATCAACCAATCAAATTACTTGATGCAAATTATTGCAACAAATTCACAATCTGAATGGTAAACAATGTAGATCCTGATCAGATGGCTTCGTCAGAAGCCATCTGATCTGGATCTACATTGTTTCAAAGATAAGGCATATCCGGGATTAGCAGGACAAGGGTTAACAGTAGTACAGGCTCTGAACAGACTGCTCCAACAGAAAAAGTATGTTCAGATCATGCACTACATCCTAGTACTTAAAATGGCATCTGAAACTTTTGGATTCTTACAATATTTCGCATGAAAATACCAATGTTATTTATTCTTTCAAATTCACAAACTGAGTGTCAAGATGGAAGTTACATGTATCTGATCAGGATCTACACCTCAAAAATAAGGCCTGTCGTCTTCTGCAAAAGTGGGGTTCAAGCCCCAAAGTCTTTCGAATCCTTACCAGACACATGTGACAAGCTGAAAAATCATGATGCTGCCAAATATAACAGCCTATAGATAATACTGGCACAGCATGCAATGCTTCAGATGTCCGTTAAATTAAATTTACAGTCTTGATGTGTTCATGTGATCTGGTGTGCATGTCCGAAAATTTATAAATACCTCATTAAAAGTAATGGCTCCGGTTTGATTGGTTGATATTTAATGAGTATGTTAATTCCGGTCATTTATCCTGTCGGTCGCAATGGCGAACTTGCACACAAAAATTGTTCATTTCAAATCGATTTTTAAAATTCTAACTTATATATCTAATAAAATCAATGTCACTTATGATTAGTTTGGTGATTCTATTATTAAAATTTTATGACCATATTGATCTTATTTGCCAGTTTAACATATTTCGTAATTTTCTTTGGATGGTATGGTGTTAGTTAGGGAATCACAATACCAACGATTCTGTTGTTCTTTTATCATAATATAGCCCATTTATACACTTAATGATCGCTTTCTTTAATTATGCCCTGACATTTTGTCAACAATCAAATTTCCAATAATCCAAGTGTGTGTATCAAAACAGTGATTTAGTGTTATTCTGAATCAGCCACATGCTTGATTTATCACAACACACCTGAGTGTCGCAAGATTGACCTGTCAATTTTTTCCGATGTCCCGCATCACAAAACACGCCTATATAATACTGACCCCCTTGGACCCCACTTTTATATAGTAAAACTGGGGTTTCCGGGGGTATACCTTATTTTCTTATTTCTGCTCTAAAATATAGATTGTGGGTACTCGTTAGAACCGCCTCGATGAGGCGGTTCTAACGAGTGCCCACAATCTATATTTAGAGCAGAAATAAGAAAAATATCACAATTTTACATAGTAAAATTTTCATTTTTTCGGCAATAAAGGTTACACTGTATTGGTATAGGCTTGGTTGGTTGATTTGAGGTTTAATGTCCCAGTCAACACTGTAAAGGTCATTTTGGAGACGGTGCTTCCAATTTTGTGGGACTTTTACCCGACATTGAGATGAAATGACATTTCAAGCCCTGTCGCCCAATGAAACCAATAGGGTTTATTAGCATGGACGGTCCGCCTCGCACCGCGGTTCCTGGACAGACTTAGATCCTCTAAGCGGTTTACCAGTACTAGTGTGCGCCTCGCACCGCGGTTCCTGGACAGACTTAGATCCTCTAAGCGGTTTACCAGTACTAGTGTGCGGGCCGGATTCAGCTCTGCGTGGAAGCATCATGCAGCCCATATATTTCTTCAAGCCCCTATGGGCGGGGGCCAGTATTGGTATTGGTATAGGCATGTTTTCATAATGGATTGGCTGAGAGTGCAGTCGTCCTTCCGTCTTACGGGATAACTCCTCCTAGACAATTATAGATAGAAACTTGAAACTTTGGGAACTGATAGATCTTTGGTCTGGGGAGTGCATGACACTTTCAAAATTTTGATCACACACCTAGGGGTGGGCCCAGGGGGTGGGGCCCGTGGGGGTCAAAAATAAAAGTTTCCAGAACATGGTCGTGTAACATATTAAAGGGAACGGCATGATGAGTAAAAAACATTACAACCAAAATTTGACCCCTGGTGTCAATCTTGAGGTCACCAGAGGTCAAAAACTGATTTTGACCCCTTTACCCCAGTACACTACTCTCACCGGATAACTCCTCCTAGACGGTTATAGATAGAAACTTGAAACTTTGGGAACTGATAGATCTTTGGTCTGGAGAGTGCATGACACTTTCGGAATTTTGATCACACCCCTAGGGGTGGGGCCCGCGGGGAAGCGTGGGCATATGCCATGGAGTGCCATCGTCTGCGCGTTTCTAGTCTGAATTTGGGTTCAGTTGAACACTCACTGTCATCTTTTCGATGTAAATCTACATATTATGACGAACGCGTCAGGAGAAAATAATGGCGTAAGGCCAATACAAAATATATGTGTGGTTCCGGTTACCCGACCGTGCCTAGCTTTTTCCCGCCGACCCAAATTATTTTTTCTATCATGAATATTCCAAACATTTTATGTGCAAAAACGGTCTTTCAATTTTTCATGGTTAAAGTATTTAAGTACATATTCATTAAAAAGCGCTTTCATTAAAGGACAATCTGGTCGTATTTACGCATGAAAATGGGGTGCGTCTGCCCCCCCCCCCCCCCCCCCAAAAAGTCAAAAACATCCATGTTTGTCTCTAAATAACTGTGAGCTTGGAATAAAAATGCATATCGTAAGCATCGCTATTTAAAAGCTGTTTTTTTTTTATCAATTGCCGCGAGCTGTCAGTTAACGGTAAGTGGCCTGTGTTAATCAATAACAATTAGCCAGTTACAGTTCAAATTGGTCAGGCATATGGCACGTGGCTGGCTACTTCTGAAGAAGCCGACGCTTTGAAGTAACCCATAATTATAATCCAAAATTTCAAGTACTTAGCACATTCAAGACCGTTCATGCAAGCCAATAGAACCACCACCGGAAACAAAATAAATAAGAAAAAAACTACTACCAGAGGGTAAAACGTCTGTTGTCTCCTGTGATCAACAGATATTTTCCATGGACCGGTAAGAGAGACAAAATTAGGAAGCGGTCGGAACCCACAAATTTTGAATGCAATTTGTTTTCGGAAGCGCACGATGCACAAAGCCCATGTCTCGGACGCATAAAAAAGGACAATGGCGCACATTTCTTGCGGTATGCAGACCATGACCATATGACCCCTCTCAATAATCAGATTACTTTTGTGACAATAAAAATTATCCAAATTATGTTTTAACACCTGTAGCGATAATCAGACAAGTGTGCACGCTTCAACAAACATAAATAATGCAGACAGCTTGTGTAAATCTCTCAAGTATTTTCACCAAGTCCATGAACAGAAAGCTAAGCCTCCACAGCGCGGATGATCGTAGTCTTCGCTGGTCACACATATATAGTTTTTGTCGTGCCGCGCTTAATTTCCCGCCGTCATTTTGAACGTGCATTTGTTGCAGTCTGAAATTTTCCCACGTTTTCCATTAACACGTCATCGATAGTTTGCACACACGGTCTTCGCATCCAATTTTAGGAAAACATGACAGTAAACTGTGCAACAGGTGAAGTCACAGATCAGCCTGCGCAGTCTTATCAGTCTTTGCTCTTTGTTCAAACCTGTTGTAGTATGGCTTCTGGGATATGCAGAGAGCAGCAAACGAAGAGCTTGATGTACAGGCTGATCTTACGTTAAAAGAATTTTTTTTTCGTGAATGCAGGAAGCAGTTTAACCTGTTGTATTATATGTCCGACAAAGACGGTAGTTAATGAGCTAGGATGTCATATGGTGGTGACATCAGAAATGCTTTCCGAGAAATGCACTGAATGCGTATGTGCACACAGAAAAGACTCAGATCAGCTGGAAGTTCTGCACAGTTTGATCTGAGGTTATTGTTCACAAGGTTTCATTTCTCGGGAAGTTTAGACACTCGCCGATCTGACTGGCCGCATATGCACATGATGGCACTGGTCAGGTAACTATCACACCTAATCGTTTAATTGGTATCACTTACATGTACACTGATCATCAAATCTTAAAGTGAGATAATTTGGAACAATAAACAGCGGGATTAGCGGTAAACCATCAAACAGGCAACAATCAATTGCTAAAAAAGTGTCTAAAATATCCATTCTTTAAACAGGCATGACGTTGTTATTTTTGGTCATTCGATTTGAGGTTTAACGTTCCCGTCAACACTGTAAAGGTCATTTTGGAGACGTTGCTTCCAATGTTGTAGGACTTCTATCTATCTATCTATCTATCTATCTATCTATCATGTTCAGCTTTAAGACCAAGTAAGACAGATACGAATGGCACATGGACTACAATTTGAAAAGACTATATAAAATAGTTTCTGCTGGTGCTAATTGCTGGATGTTTAATTTGCAGCATTAAGCCGTTATAAGAAATTTTCTGATATCCGTTTACTCTGTCATTTCATCTTGATCTTTTGAACTTTTACATTTATCTTCAATGTATATATGGTACAATAACAGTTACAACACTATTCAAGATAAAGCAACCTTCACTAGAACAGCAAGTCCCAAAGGCTGACCTTTTGTAAAAGGCAAACACTTACACAGGATGTCCAATCAAAATACTTTGTTCTGACTGATTTGTTTGTTTGTTTGATTTGAGGTTTAACGTCCCCGTCAACACTGTAAAGGTCATTTTGGAGACGTTGCTTCCATTTTTGTGGGACTTTTACCCGACATTGAGATGAAATGACATCTCAAGCCCTGCCGCCCAATAAAACCAAAAGGGTTTATTAGCATGGACGGTCTGACTGAAGAAAACCCTTATTTTTGTAACAATTAGGACAATATGGATGAAAACTAAGCATTATTTATTATACTTTTATTTGTTTACAATGTTTTCAAGTACAATTAGACAACAAAAGCAAAACAATATAACAAAAATAAGTGCAGTGTGTAGCATAGTATAGAAGGTGAGAAAAAAAATAAAAATAAAAAATAAAATAATTTTCCTACCTACCTACCCTATTTTTGAAAACCATGTAATAGGAACCACACATATAGTTCGTTTTGGCCTAATAAAGAATTCACAACTGGCAGTATTACATGCTCAAAAGCAAAAATTGGCTTAAAAACCATGCTGGGTTTGGTGTCTCCGAGGTGATACATTTATTTCATCTTCGGAAGGTGCTAAGGATAATGTAGCTAAGTTTACTAGGCAAGAGCTAGGGACTAACTTCCCTTTTCACAGGTCCTGGTGAATGAATGTCATTTGAAGTATCACCAGTAATGATTCAGATTCAGGCAAATGTACAAACCACAAGTTACCATTCTCTTTGCGGCAGTTTTGACTTGTGTGTTTCAAATGTGCAAAAGGTTATAAGAGATGCATATTGGAAGCATGTTTCCAGCATCTTTACCTTTGAAGATGACAATATAGATCCCGATAGTCCCCAAAAGAATGGTAAAGTTAAACAGTTTTGGTCATTCGTAAAGTCCCTGAAAAAGGATGCGTTTGGGATCACTTCGCTAAGGGAAAATGGAGTTCTAAAAACAGATGCACGCGATAAGGCTAATATTTGCAATAAACAGTTTCAATCAGCATTTACGCGTGAAACTGATGGTGAGCTACCATCTAAAGGTGCAAGTCCGTTCCCCTCTATGCGGGACATAACAGTTGACCCCAATGGGGTCGCTAAACTGTTAGGTAAGCTCAAGATACATAAGGCATCTGGGCCCGATGACCTGAATGCCAGGGTACTTAAGGAATGTAGTGCTGAAATATCTCCTGTGTTGGCCTTTATCTTCAATCAATCACTTGCCCAGGGCACTGTACCAGATGACTGGCGACAAGCAAATGTAACCCCGGTCTATAAAAAAGGGGAAAAATATGATGCAGCAAATTATAGACCAGTGTCGCTAACATGCATCTGTTGCAAAACCCTGGAGCATATATTAGTAAGCAACATCAACAAGCACTTAGCCTTTGAGAGCATTCTTGCTGACTGTCAACATGGTTTCCGGAGTCAAAGGTCTTGCGAAACGCAGCTTGTTCAATTTTACCATGACATTGTGAGCAATCTGGATGGGGCCATAAACCGTGGCCACAAACAGACTGACTTGATCATCATGGACTTTGCTAAGGCCTTTGACAAGGTACCTCACAGAAGGCTATTACATAAACTGGAGTACTATGGGATAAGAGGATCCACGCATAGGTGGATTAGCTCATGGCTCTCTGGGCGCTCACAACAAGTTGTACTTGATGGCCAAGCGTCTGATCCAGTCCCTGTTTTATCTGGAGTCCCCCAAGGTTCGGTCCTTGGACCGGTCCTTTTCTTGGTTTTCATTAATGATCTCCCCGATAATATCAGGTCATCCGTAGGGGTGTAACAATGCATCGATAGTTTGATGCATCGCGATAGGGACTGCCTCGATAGCAATGCATCGATAGTACTTTGGACTATCGATAACTATCGCCGATAGTTCATTCAACTATCGATAGTTTCGATAGCTTTTTTTTTTCTTGGATAGACTTTGAAAATATACCTGTACTGTTGTGTAATGAAACAAGTATTTTTGCTTAGGATATCCATGCAGCTGTAATCAGGACAGACTGATAAACCTTCGCATATGTGCATGTTGATCTGAGTCTTCGCTGGTCCAGAGGTGTAAAATGTCCCTGAAACTTACTCGCCCTTATCGTCTAAACTTTACATTTAGGTGCTAAAAATGAAGAAAAAGTAAGGTCAGTTTGGAAAACCTTACTCGCCCTGCCTTAAAACTTACTCGCAAATGCGAGCGGGCAAGTGGAATTTTACACCCCTGTGGTCGCACATCTGTATCACGGTTTTTTGCTGTGTGGTGAATTTCTCACGGCAATGAATTTCCCGCCGTGATTTTTGCGCGTGCTGTTGAGGCAGTCAGAAATTTTCCCGCGTTTTTCAATAACAAAACGTCAATGATCATTTGCTCACACGGTTGTTGCATGCAGTATTTTGAAAACATGACAATGAAATCTGTGCGACATGTGAAGGCTCAGATCAGCCTGCGCAGTCATATATAAATGTTTGCTGTTTGTATTAGCCTTGCGTAGTATGGCTTCTGGGACAAACGTCATTTCCCGGTTGCAAGATGCACAAGCTGATCTTTTTGTCTGAAGAAATGTTTGTTTTTGCTGCGTGATGACTCATTCACATAGGTAAATGTATAATAAACGACGGTATAATGCAGTTTAACTTGTTGTATATGTGACTTTTTGCGTCCGACAAACACGATAGCTAATGAGTATTATGAGTATCTGAAGCAGGACTCGCAGGTAACAAAAACTGCATATTGCTAAATATAAACACCGACTTGATCATTGCTTTTCTTCTATTTTGATAGTCTAGCTTTTGATGCTAACTTTAAATAAAAAATATGTAAATTCAAGTTTTAATGCAGTTTGTTAGATTTATGTCGCCCTTAAAGAGGTGCTAAAATGTCATGCTGTGATTACGTAATAGTATGCAATGATTTATCGGGTTACCTAATAAACTGAATCCACAGATTAATTTAGTACAGGCGGCAAACATCAAACAATTGAAGAAAGATCAGCATGTCAGTTTCCACAAGCAGAAATTCTCAAACACTGCAAAGGTGTATGTGTATAGGTATTAAAGCTATGATAACTATCTCTGACAGGCATATATACTGGAAGCAGCAAGCTATTTTTTAGGCGGTGGGTCCTTCTGTAGGTGGTGGGGATATATAAAGAGCCGTCTCCCCATGTTTTTTTTTCTGGAATAGCCCCGAGGGAATGAATGCTGATATTTAAACACACAATAAACATACGCTTTTAGGCCATTGCAATTTTCCTAACTCGTTCTGTCACTCTTAGCCATTTTTATGTGAGTGATATTAATATCTCTGAATCATTTATAACAGTACCCGATAGTATCACGATAGTATCGTGATAGTATGCTGCGATAGTGATAGTATCGTGATAGTAGTTTCCACGATAGCAATACTATCACGATAGTCAAAATTGGCCTCGATAGTCAGCCCTAGTCATCGGTCCGTTTGTTTTATGATGATTGTGTCCTGTATAGGAACATATATTCTCCTTCTGACTGTCTTTTTTTTCAAGATGACCTGGATCAACTTGCACAGTGGGAGGCCGATTGGCAAATGAAGTTCAATGTGGCCAAATGTCACTCAATGAGAGTGTCACGACACCCTCCGGACAAGCAAATTAAGTTTGACTATACTCTTCACCAGCAAGTTTTGGAGCATGTTCAATCCGCCAAATATCTTGGTGTCACCATCACTGACGATCTTGATTGGGGTCAACATATCTCAGAGATTACATCTAAAGCAACTAGGACTTTGGGATTCCTTAGACGGAACTTGGCTTTTGCACCTAGGCAGACAAAGGATGTTGCATATAAAACATTGGTTCGCCCTCAACTCGAATATGCATCACCCATTTGGCATCCCTATGTTAAAACTCAGACTCAGCAGGTGGAGAAGGTGCAGAGGACAGCTGCTCGATGGACCTGTAGGCGATGGCGAAATAGAAGTAGCGTCGGTGACATGCTTAATGAGCTAGAGTGGCCGTCCCTGGAGGCCCGTCCTCTTTAACCTTCTTCTACAAGATACACTCTGATTCAGTGTCTATTGATAAAGATAGGTACTTGACCCCTGTAACATTGTCGACCCAAACAAGGGCATCAAAAGTAAACGACTCACAATATCGTAGATACCAGTCCTATAGTGATGCCCTGAAGAACTCGTTTTTTCCTAGAACTATTCCCCAATGGAATAGTCTTCCCTCCTCTGCGGTGAATGCCAATTCCGCAGAGGAGTTCAAAGCCCGCACAGTGTAAGATTGGGTCTCAGAGGTATGCGTTTTAGGATACCTCTGTTATGCAGATTGTAAATAGTTTTAAGGACGCATCCAGTGCCTCTCTTTTTTTTTTTTTTTTTTCAGCTAAATTCTAAATTTAGCCACCCAATCAACTGAGGTAATGGCCAGATATGACCGACTCAGTATAAGAAGATAGATATAAGAAGATAGATTTGGATATATTGTCTAGGTATTCAGTGCAATATATTGTTACAAGTCCCCGTGGCCGAAATGATCCTGGCCGAAACAACTCGGGATGAAACATCCCAGATACGTTTCAGTCATTCCTCCGCCTTGCAGAGGACGGTGTAGCTATTTACCTATCTCGTGAGAGCTAGGAACTAACTGCATACGACAAGCGTCCTGTTGGATGCATTTAGAAATGTTCGAAATTCAGTACTTGTGTTTACACCGGAACCGGAAACATGTGTTGAGCAAATGTTAAGGGGTAATTTCATTCGTGAACAAATGTGCTAAACTTGCATACGGTTTCGTGAACGGACTAGGAATAAGAGCAAGAGTGTCAATATGGCCCTTCATCGCTCACCTAAACTTTAAGCTATGACACGTTTGTATGTTTGTATTGAGATTTAACGTCCCCCCTCAACACTATTTATGTCATTTGGGCGAATTTGCTTCCAATTTAGTGGGACTCTAACCCGCCATTGAGATGAAATGACTTCTCAAGCCCTACCACCCAATGAAACAAAAGGCTTATATGCATAGGGTTCGCCGGTCATCCGGGTACTTTCGTTTGTCACGTGATAGCAACGAGCACGCGGGTGAATACAAACGCCATTTTGAATAAGCAAATAGTGTAAATAAAACCCAAGTCACTAGCATATTTCTTACAATTTTGATAAAACATGCCAAAAATCTGTAGTGCAGGTGGTTGTACAAATCATCATTTACAACTGGATAAAAAAGCTATCGTTCTATCAGTTCCCAAATGGAGAAAAACATCCAGGTAGACGGTCTCGGTGGATAAGGGCCTGCAGTCGCCAGAACGCTGATGGTTCAGACTGGATTCCTACATCAAAATATGTTTACATGTGCAGTGAACATTTTATAACAGATAAATGATTCACAATACATTATTCTTTGGGCCATGCTTTGTTGATAATGAACTGAAAGTGTCCTTTCTATTGGTAAAATTGTCTGTTGATTTCTCTCTAGTCACGGTCTAGTGATCGTATTTCTCACTTTCAACAACATTTCTGCACTTACCGAGGCGATCCCTTGGAACATCACCACAGGTGTTGGATGGGTGACTAAATTTAGAAATTGATTGTAATTAACTTTAAAGTGTAGAGAAAAAAACCCTCCTTACTGGGTGTGCTAAAGAAGATGAACAGGGGTCCTAAAATGAATGCCTCTGATCTAAAGGTCAAAACAACAACAAGGTCTTTAGAATGTGTGCCTTGTAAATGAACTAGCAAACTAGCCTGTCCCCCTAGCCTTGGCATAACCTCGGATCTGGGTTCACACTATTTGCAGAAATGACATATGACATGCAAACAGTATGGACCCAGATCAGATGAGCAGTCTGATCTGGGTCCACACTGTTTGCAGAAATGACTTAAAGCTACCGGCAGTCAACGATTTTTTACAGACAAACAGTGTGGACTCAGATCAGACAGCTCCTCTTAGCAATCTGATCTGTGTTATTTTGACAATAAACAGAATGTCAAACCTACCTTGACACTTGGATAGAGTATATTTCCCGAGTCCATGACACCTCCGAATACACAACACTTGACACTAGTCCGTAGTCATCGGTTATCAGGCAGCTGTTATTTCACTAAATGGAAATTTCCCGCCTCGTTATTCTTTACTTTTAATCATTTTTACTTACAGTAACATGCATTTTCAGGTTAAAAAAACGATTTTATTCAATGTAATTGATGGCGATCTAAAGGGTAATTGCCGGTCGCTCTGTTATTGTTTTCACCTCAAAAATGGCGGCCTATCGGTTGCTACGGACAGTGACGTCACGCCGGCGAACCCTATTGGATGATATGATAAACATCACTTTGCCTGGGCATGCTTAGTCCTTCTAAGCGGTTTACCACTACTTTTGTGTGGTCAGCTTCAGTTCTGCATGGAAGCAACATGCAGCCCTACCTATTTCTCCAAGCCCCAATGGGGGGGGGGGGGGGGGGAGTTATGACATGAAGTGCCACTTAGGCACCTTCCTGTGAAGCTTGAATAAAACTGGCCTAATGGGTATGGAGGAGTTGTCATTTATATATATTAGAAGATTAAGCTCTGGTGGATATTTTAGCTCATTTGCCAGAGGGTCATTAAAGCAACAGTGTAGTGATTGTGATGTTTGAATACAATTGGCCAAATGTTGTCGGAAGAGTTTCATTTTCATGCCCCCACCCCTCTAAGGGGGGGGGGGGTGTTGTTTTTGGTGTGGGTCCCGTTTGCTTCGATGTTGATGTCGGATGTTTGAATCACTATGTCTCCTGAACCTATGGATGAATTCTGACCAAACTCGCATCAGAATCAGAATCAGAATTGTTACTGGTGACACGCCAAAAGACATTCATACACCAGGACCTGTGATGTGGGAAGTTAGTCCCTAGCTCTAACCAAAGAGGTAAATTTAGCTACACAATCATCAGCACCTTCAGCTGTCGAAATAATCGAATCGGGAAGGGCATTCCAATCTCTAATGGTTCTGGGGAAGAACGACTCTTTATAAATGTCAGTTCTTGCAGTAAGGGTCTGAAACGCCAACGAATGGTGATTTCTACAGTGTCTAGCTGGGGGAACAAGGTCATCTGTTGGAATGCTGGCAGCACCCTTTAGACCTTTGTATAAAAGGATTAGCCTACTGTCTTTTCTCCTTTTCTTGAGAGACTCCCATTTTAATTTTCCAAGTATTCCAGTCATGCTCCCAGTTTCAAAGCAGTAATTGCCTGTTACAAATCTAGCAGCTCTATTCTGAACTTTCTCAATTTCATCGTTAAGGACCACTCCACTGGGGTCCCAGATACAACTACCATATTCCAAGATTGGGCGAAAAGACCTTTATATGCTGCCTCTTTAACATCCTGAGGGCACTGATGAAGATTTCGCCTCAGGAAACCAAGCGTTCTATTTGCCTTAGTACACATGTTGCTAATATGAGTATTCCATCTCAAGTTGTGTGAGATTGTCACTCCAAGGTATTTAATGGAGTCCACGTTCTCGAGGACCGTTCCCTCTAAGATGTAAGAAGCCTCAACTTTATTAGATCTCTTCCTAGTTATCTGCATAATATTGCATTTAACTGGCTGAAATCTCATGCCCCATTTTCGGGCCCAACATCCTAATCTATCTATGTCAGCCTGAAGTTTCACTGGGTCATCTGTATCTCTAATTTCCCGGTAACAAACACAGTCATCTGCGAACAGCCTTATTTCTGAGTCAATGTCAGTGGAAATATCATTGATGTACAGGGAGAACAAAAGTGGACCGAGAACGGTCCCTTTTGGGACTCCAGACAAAACTGGAGCCCACTCCGAAGATTCACCATTAACAACGACCCGCTGTTTCCTGTAGCAAAGAAAGGAATCTATCCATTTGAGGGTATTTCCCCCAATTCCATAACCAAATAACTTAGATTTAAGTAATTCATGTGGAGGGGTGTCGAAAGCCTTCTCGAAATCCAGAATAAATGTGTCCACCTGTCCCCCTTTGTCCAAGATTTTAGCCCAGTCATTAATAACTGTGCTTAGCTGAGTTTCACAACTGTGCCTTTTCCTAAATGCATGTTGTCTGTCTGACAAAAGTTTATGTTCGTCCAGTGGGCCATGATGTTTGAGCAGACTATATAGTTCCAGCAATTTACACAGAACACAAGTCAGAGACACAGGGCGATAATTACGGACAAGAGCCCTATCTCCTTTTTTGAAGAGTGGGCAGATGTTTGCTAAGAGCCATTCTTTGGGGATTTCACCGTATAAAGAGACTGTTGAAACAAGTGTGCAAAAACTGGACCCAACTCGTTGCTAGTTCCTTCAGAACTCTAGGATGAAGCTCATCAGGTCCTAAGGCCTTACTGGGGTTTAAGCCTTGAAGTAACTTGATCACTCCTGCAGCTGTCACAACAATATTATTCATGAATGGGGCCGATCTTCCAGTCAATGGAACCTCCGTGAATTCAGTTTTATTAAACGCATCATTGAATTGACCAACTGGTTCCTCTGCCCTTTCAGAGTAGAAGTAAAACAAAGATCAGGAATCGATACAATTAACTTACTCCACCCATCAAAGACACCAAGTCTGATTCAGCAACCCCGCTCCCTCCTCTTTTATTAAGGGGCGGGATACCTTGCCTGTCTTCTTCTGACTATTGATATATCTGTAGAAGTCTCTGGGATTTGCCTTACATCACCTACCAAGTTATTCACATACAAATCATGCTGATTTTTTATATCAGTCTTGATTTCACGTCTCAAGTTTTCAAATTTTGTCGGACTTTACCACTTCCCGTCTTTTTTGCCTTTGCATGAATCTTATTCCTTCTGCGAATTTTTCTCCTTATCTCTGGAGTGATCCAGGGAATAGAAGATACAGACCTACTAGTTTTTGAAGGGATATGATTTTCGGCTGAAGTATGAATGAAAGAAGTTATCAAATCAAAATTCTCCTGTCTCCTGAATGACCATTAAAGTATTTCTCCTTTGCAAATCTGAGTGCATCCTTCCTCATAGTTTCATAGTCACCTTCTGATATGAGTACACCTTCCTCCGAGGTTTTCTTTATTGGTGGGATGTGAATTTTTAAATATCCGGAGACAATAACGTGGTCACTCAGTTTATCTGGGGAATGAATGTCTTCGAATTGTCCTGGCAAGGATCAGATCCAATGTGTTCTAATCACGAGTGGGGAAGTTAACAATTTGTTCAAGGGCCATGATCGTTCATAATATCAATTAATATTTGTCCTTCCGACTGACTCAGCATTGTGCCTTGTTTGCTGAGCCTGTCGGGCCAAGCAATATCTCTGAAGTTGAGGTCACCTAGAACATGTACAGCCGGGAGTTTTTTACCCTTATGCTGCGATTTGATGCAATCCAGTTGGTCTTTAAACAACTGGAAGTTTTCGATCGTACCATTTGGTGGCCGATACCAACTTGCTACGAAGTGGGAAGTTTTATTTGCAAAAACCTAACCCAGACCGATTCGGTGTCATTTTCCAGTTCCATGAAAGGCATGTGAGGGATGTCTCTATGAATGAGCAACATCATCCCACCGCCATGAGAGTTCCTATCTTTTCTGTAGACACAGTACTGACAAGTTTCAGGAAAAAGCTCAGATGTAGTAATTGAACTGTCAATCTTTGTTTCCTGAATAGCAACAATATGAGGTTGAGATGTATCGAGGAAAGCTAAAAGTTCAAGAATTTTTCCTCTAATTCCATTTATGTTTATACTGCGAAGTTTCAAACCTTTCACAAAATGTGACTTAGTTTCATCAGCAGTCGAAGATTTGCCTCTCTTATCCTCTGACAGAGGTTCAAACCTGTTTGGCTTACTCAGTTCTACATATTCATCAAAGAAGGAGTCTGAAAAGTTACAGACTATCCATTTCTCGGAACCTTTGCAATATTTTTTTGCAGAGTCCGCAGCGAAACCTTGGGCCGGGGTTAGTTTCAATGTCTCCGGCCAAGATTAGAAGTAGAGCCAAGTTTGTACCGCGTGAGGACTTGAAGTTTCGCAAGCCCTCCGAACACCTTCTGATCCCATTCTTCCTTGTAAATGCCAAGTACTGGGAAATTCTACTACTGCTCTCCTTATTTGAAATCTTGCACTCCTGACTTCCATCACCTGGATGCATTCTGTAAGTTGTTTTCCAAAGAGTGAACCCAAGAATTAAGACAATGGGAAACAGGGAGACCTTCATTTTAATATACCGGGTAGTGATTTGATGATTTCTAATGATTTATTATGGGTGTCAAGCAACAATCCCTATTCCGAGTTTGTCACAGCCAGCACACTGACAACTACAAAGGGCTAATCAGTATACTGGTCCAATTATATACAGCTCAGCACACTCAAATATCTGACAACACACAGGCTCTCCAGAAAAAATGAATGTGCCAAGCGACCTAATTTTGATCCTAAGAATTTCAGTTTACGTTACCCCACCCACTAGTGAGGTAATGGCGGGAAAGAATGTCAGCAATTTTTATCAATCTACAAGACAAAAAATCGCAATCTAGGGTAACCAGCAATAAAATGTTGCTGGTTTACGCTTGTCTGTCATGAATCAGACAAGAAACCAAACAGATATCCAAGAAAAAAACCTCTCTTTTAGTGAGCTATTTTTTTTCCAATTCCGTCCAGGTCGAACGGAATATCTCTGTATATTGGTAAAGACTGGTAACATTCCTAGGATGGGGGAAAACGATCATTAGGTTTTCATGGGCTTGGCCTTATTTTCAAAGGCACCACACACACACACACACACACACACACACACACACACACACACACACACACATACACAAACACACACGCCAAAAATGTAACTTTTATGCCAAAAAGGGTTCTTCACTTCTACTTTGAACCGAAGTACTTGTACCAGGACCAGTCACAGAGTCTGCCAACTGGCATTCTGCCACAATGTCACCAGTATGGGTAGTGAACACGGTTGAAGACTTGGGTTTGTTTTGAGTGTGTGTATCGCTTGTACTTTTTTCTTTCGATAGCCAACTGGCCATTTTGTGGGAAATAAACTGTCCTTTTGGCTTTCCGCTATTGATGTTTCCATTAGGGCCTAGTTGTTTCATGTTTGTGTTTCTTTCCCTTTGGTGTCTCTGATGGGATCTGTGGGTTTATTGCCTTCACTTCTAATGTGCCTGCTTGTCCGCATGATATCTTGTGAACGAATCAATGTGGGAAAGAAACTGTCCTTTTGGCTTTCCGCTATTGATGTTTCCATTAGGGCCTAGTTGTTTCATGTTTGTGTTTCTTTCCCTTTGGTGTCTCTGATAGGAGCTATGGGTTTATTCCCTTCACTTCTAATTTGTCTGTTTGTCCGCATGCTATCTCATGAACAAATCAATGAATTTTAGTCAAACTTGATAAAATATGCTATCAACCTACCAAAGATTTTTTGTTAGATTTTGGTTTTGTTTGTTTGTTAGTTTTGGAGTTTAACGGCCCAGTCAACACTATTTTAGGTCATTTTTGAGCCGGTCAGTTTACCTATCCAAACTTTTCCCGGGCAGGCTTATATGTAAGCGTTTAACCAGTACAGTGTACATTCTTTCACCAGAAACTGAGAACTGCCCTTCTTGGATCAGCAGGAAGGGAGAGAATGAATGTAGAAAAGATTTCATGATTAATCTCCACGAAAGAATGTGGCCGACCCTGGCAGGTATCGAACCCACGTCCTCCTGATCACCAGTCAGACGCACATCCGACTGTGCTACCGAGGCCGGCTAGATTTTTGCGATCTTGACCTTATTGTTGCATTATTGAAAAGTATTTCACTGGGCTGGGGGGGGGGGGGGCTTAAATCGATTTTACGCGGCCGCAATCCCCGCCCATACTTCAGTCGCGATTTAGACAAATGATTTGTTCACTCCGCATGAAGGCTTACATAAGATTTGGCACTAAGTTATTTAGACAAGTTGTGGTTAGGTATTCCGATGGATTCAAACTGCGCACCACTTGTGACTGATTTGTTCTTGTTTTGTAATGAAAGAGATTTCATGATGCCACTTTCCGTTGAGAACCAAACTGAAATCATTCAAGCCTTTAGCTCGACTTCTAGATATTTTGATGATTTATTAAATATTGATAATACCTATTTCGATGGTTTGATCAGTCAAATTTACCCCCAGAACTTCAGTTAAATAATGCAAATTCTTCTGAAACCGAGGCCCCGTTTTGGATTTACACCCATCTATTGTAGATGGATTTGTTTCTTGCAAAATTTATAATAAACGCGATGATTTTGATTTTGAGATTGTAATTTTTCCTTTCTTGGATGGTGATGTTCCTCGTGCGGCATCGTATGGGGTTTAAATTTCGCAGTTAATTCGATTTGCGAGAGTGTCTAGTCATGTAACTGACTTCAACACTCGTAATAAATTGTTAACTGCTAAACTTCTTAATCAGGGTTATCGGTATCATAAACTACGCAAAATAGAAGTGGGGGCAATGACCAGGAATCGATACAATTAACCTACAGCTCCAATCAGAGACACCAAAGGGAAAGAAACACAAACACGAAAAAACAGACCCTAATGGAAACATCAATAGCGGAAAGCCCAAAGGACAGTTACTCTCCCACAAAATGGCCAATAGGATATCCAAAATAAAATAATATAAGCGACACACACCACACCCAAAGACAAACCATAACAAAAATAAACAGCGACAGAAGAACCGCCTTGGAACGGTCAGCGGAAACGAATTACACGGGGGTGGGGGGGGGGGCTTAAATCGATTTTACGTGGCCACAATCCTCGCCCTTACTTAAGACAAATAATTTGTTCAGTCTGAATGGGGCTTAAATAGATTTTACGTGACCATATTCCTCGCCCTTACTTAAAACAAATAATTTGTTCAGTCCGCATGAAGGCCTCCTAACTCATCAGTGCAACATCTCCGTGAACACAACAATCAAACATTCACAGAGATGAAACAACGGTGAGGACTCGACAGCAAGAAACCACTGAAATGCTGGAGCAAAAGAAAACCAACAGTTAGACTCCGATGGGCCCAAACAGAGACTAATTAGAATGGCAAGCAGTGTAGACCCGGATCGGACTGCTCCTCAGGGGCAATTTAATCGGGATCTGAACTGTTTGCCTGGACCTGAATGAGATATTCGGGAAAATATAAGCCTTATATGGCATAGTTTTTGCTATACTACTAAATTTAAGTATTTGAAGGCTTCTGTAATCTTGTTTAGTATGCAAAATTGTTAGAAAATAAAAAAAAGAAGAAAAAACATGAATATGATACAAGTACAGCTTGTAAACTTTAACACATCCCGCTGAACATTTCATTTATCAAAACCCATTGATCCAATCAGATTATTTCCTTCAAATTTCATGCACTGATTGTCAGACACTGTAGATCCTGATCAGACGTCATCTGATCTGGATGTGTGCTGTTCCTAAAGGTAAAGGTATTTATGTTTCAGCGGGATGGGGGTTTAGTATCAATAAACTGATGATTGTGCAAAACTATCACATACGTTTTTGTAAGCAAAAATCCAAGAGGATCAATATCCTTAAGTTTTATGTTTGTATTTTGTTTGCTGTCTTTTTTGTGCTATATATTTTTTATTTTGCTCCATTGGACTGACCTGGCAAATTTGCTTGGAAAAAAGAATGAATTAAGATGTTCTTTGTATAAATATGGCTGATTTGAAAATACTGTCCTATAATGTTCAGGGTTTGGGGGGTTTAAGTAAAAGAACAGATGTTATAGATTTCTTAAAAAGCACAAATTTTGACATTTTCTGTCTACAAGAAACACATTTTACTGATACAATGGAGAGGTCAATACTGAATTTGTGGAATGGGGAGTGTCTTTTTAATAATTACAGATCAAATTCTAGGGGAGTTGCAATTTTCTTTGGTAAAAATATTGAATATAAAGTTCATAACAAGATCACTGACAATGAAGGAAACTTCCTTGTTGTAGATATAACAGTACAAAGCCAAAGGTTTACTTTAGTTAACATCTACGGTCCAAATACAGACAGCCCTAATTTTTTCCAGAATATATTTGGACTCATTGAAGAGATTGAAAATGTTGACTATATTATTTGTGGCGATTTTAATTTAGTGCTTGACCCACATATTGACTGCTCAAATTACAAGAACATAAATAACCCTAAGGCAAGCGATATACTTTTAGAATATATGGAAATTAATAATGTTATTGACCCTTTTCGTGAAATTCATCCACAACTTAAACGCTACACCTGGAGAAAAAGAAATCCACTTAAACAGGCTAGACTGGATTTTTTTCTAACTTCTGAGGGTATCTTTCAGTACATCAAATATAACAAAGTAGGAACCAGTTATAGATCTGATCATTCCCTGGTAACAAAAGAATTAAGTTTTAGTAACAAAACACATGGAAAATCATATTGGAAACATAACAACTCCTTGCTAACTGACCTTGACTATCTCAATATTTTAAACAAAAAAATCTTAGAAATTAAGAAACAGTATGCCCTACCAGTATATAACAGTGACGAAATAGAAAGAATTCCTGACACAGAACTACAATTTACTGTTAACGATCAATTGTTTCTAGACGTGTTACTGATGGAACTAAGAGGACAATCAATATCTTATGCCTCTTTTAAAAAAAAACAAAAGAATAATTTAGAGAAGGATCTTTTAAATAAAATCACATTGTTAGAAAGTAACTTGAATGATAATAAGATTGAGGAACTTGATATATTAAAAACAGAATTATATGAGCTAAGACAAGAAAAATTAAAGGGGAATTTTATAAGATCAAGAGCTGAGTATATAGATAAGGGTGAAAGACCCACTAAATACTTTTGTGGGTTGGAAAAACATCACTATGTTACAAAAACAATGCAGCACCTTCAGAAAGATGACGGAGTAATTTTGAAAGATATAGATTTAAAACAATATGTGGGAAATAATATGAAAACGATCACAGATGAGCAAGCAGATAAATTAGAAGGCCTTCTAACCCTACAAGAACTTTCAGATACACTGAAGAACATGAAAAATGGTAAAAGCCCAGGTTTAAAGGGCTTTTCAGCAGAATTTTTTAAGGTTTTCTGGAAACAACTAGGAGTATTTATACTGCGATCTTTAAACTATGGCTATAAAATAGGTGAACTGTCAATAACTCAAAAACAAGGCATTATTACTTGTATTCCAAAAGACAACAAACCAAAAATATTTTTGAAAAACTGGAGACCTTTAACACTTTTGGATACAGTTAATAAACTTGCATCAGGGGCCATTGCCAATCGAATAAAAACTGTTTTAGATTTGATTATAAACAAAGATCAAACTGGATTTATAAAAGGTAGATCAATTGTAGAAAACATAAGAGTGATATATGATATAATGAAATTTACCGAAGAACAACATATCCCAGGGCTACTATTACTTATTGATTTTGAAAAAGCTTTTGACTCTTTATCATGGAACTTCCTGTACAAAGCTCTTGAACATCTTAACTTTGGTGAATCTATCAGAAAATGGGTAAAAGTTTTCTATAAAAATATTACTTCAGCAGTAATTCTGTCAGGACACCTATCTTCATTCTTTAGTATAGAACGTGGCTGTCGTCAAGGAGATCCACTCTCCCCTTACCTGTTTGTAATTTGTGCAGAGTTTCTTGCAACAAAGATAAGGAAAAATGAAAAAATAAAAGGTATCCATATTAATAATACGGAATTTAAGATTTCACAATATGCCGATGATACATCAGCTATTTTAGATGGCACAGAAACATCCCTTAACCAAACGTTGGAAGAAGTTTTAAAATTTTCAAGAATATCTGGTTTAAACATTAACTTAGATAAAACACAACTAGTTTGGATTGGTTCAGAAAAATTCAGTATTAGATCAATAAAAACAAAATGGAAACTTATGGGGGAGTAATAAATTCAAATTACTTGGAATTTACTTTAACACAGATTTGGAAGAAATGCTGAAAGATAATTATACACCAAAAATAACACAAATGGAAAAAGTATTGAAACAATGGAAGAAACGGAGCTTATCCCCTATAGGAA
>CAUZLF010000471.1:0-73270 GCA_963580285.1 Lucinisca nassula | reverse complement strand
ACCACTTTCAATCTATGCTTGGTCTAGAAATAAGAAAGATAACAAATTCATCTGAAAAACAAAAATGCTAGTTAGACGCCATTTCATTGGTTTGGTCGCCATGAGGCGGGCAAACCGGGTCTAATGACCAGATTGTAACTGTTCCATGGAGGGGCACGTGACGCGACCAACCAATCAGCTTTAACGATGATGCAATACTATACTGCAATCACAGGAAACAGCCTGTCTGAATGGGGAAACAGACCGAAAAGCAAGCGTTTCAACTCCAACAATAAAAATATCTTAAGGGAAATGGATACACCGGGCAGGTGTTGGAAATTTATCAGTGTTCGAACTGTTTGACCTGAAAGAATTCCATGCATTGGATCAGGCTGTGTTCAATATTTTATAAAACTACGTTTTTTTTTTCCGTGGCCCTGGCAATCCGCACGTGATTAGAAGTTATAAATATCACTTATGCAGTGCAGAACCGTTTGATCTATAAATAAAACAAGTATACGGTTACACATTGTCATTAATGACATTTACACCCACAGATGCTTGGGGTCAGGTCCATCCGCAACTATTATTGACATTTATACCTTTGGCGCAAAGGATTAAGCCTTTTACTGTGCGCTGACCTTCTCGGCTTACCTGTACAGAATCTCTTGTTGGAAATAGCAGGCGCTTTAATGGAAAACAATTTTTAAACAAATATAAATTTTTTATTTTACAATTTAACAAACATGTTCCGATTTAATCTAATTGTCCGTTTAAATTCCTTTAAAACGATATCAAATAAGTGCAACTTTTATTTAATTAGCTGCCGGCATTTTTATTTTCAAATTAATAACCCTTAATCCTTACTTGAATCATACAAATCTGTGGAAAAACAACGACAGTACCCTACTTTAACGGCTGAAATCTGCACTTTTTGTTAATATTATGGCAAAACGCCCGTATCAGACGCAATGTGTTTACAATAGTGTGGAATTTGATAGCAATTATAATATTTCAAGATAATATTTAATAACGGCATTTTGCGATTAAATTTGGAGCTTATTCAGAAAAAGCTTTATCGTCTACACACGCGTGTAATCCCAAAGCGGGTCATTTTCAATTGACTGTAAAATCAACACATCTTCGCCTGGGCATCTCCTTGGAATGTAAATCAATCTAAGAATGCGGTGTCTGATCTGCATCTTATTTATTTATTCACGTAGTTTTTTATTTCAATGTCTTGATTAGATTTTTGCACATTATTTATACTTACTACGCAAATTTAAATAAACATTGCTAGTAATAAGATTTATGATTACATTTGTTTGTTTTGTATCTTTGTATGATTACAGCTGAAAGAAAGAAAGAAAGAAAGAAAGAAAGAAAGAAGCCCATGTGAATTCGTCACTAAAATTCTAAAAAGTTAAAAATTTATCTTTGTTATAATTTATATCTTATTTCCATTACTTAGATACAGGCTAATCTGACATTTCGTTGTTCGCACATTGTTTTGCTGGAATACCAGAGGAATGTTTGTTTTATATTACTTTTTTTTCTTTTTGTAACACTGTTTGATTATTTAAATGCTTTTGTGAATTCAGTCTGGTAAATATAAAAAAAAACCCGTAAAGATGCCATTAATGCCTATGCTAATTGTTTTGTATTCATTATTATCATCTTGGTTGTAATGAACACCTCATTAAAAACTGCTTTATATAGAGAAAACTGGGGTTTACAGTGGTATTCATTTTATTTCATTTCTTGTCCAAAACATAGGTTGTGGGTACTCGTTGGAGCCACCTCACTGAGGCGGTTCTAACTATGTTTTAAGTATTGATGAGTTTACTTTGACGAATTAATTGTTTTTGAGATATCAAAATTGCACTTTGCCGCACGGATGTATTATCGTAATGTGATTATTATTATTATTATTATTATTATTATTGTTATTATTATTATTATTATTATTCTATTCATTTATGTATAATCTAATGATTATTAGAAAAGTTTCTTATTTATTTATTAATTTATTTCAACTGTTAAATGATTTAAGATAAGGCGTATACCCTTTTTTCTGGTGTTCTTTCCATGATGCTGTGAAAAAGAATACAAAACAGACAGGTAATCAGGAATCAGTATGATTTTACACAAAAACATAGGTAGAAAGTACTTAAAAGAACCATATCAGTTTGGCGGTTCTGTGCCCATATATTTTTTCAGCTCACTCAGGGGGGGAAACATCACTGAAGACAATTATCGCTTTTTATGACACACGTATTGTATACCGGCTACTGACTGTCAGGAAGCCTGACGATTAATGGACACGCGCGCAATGTATACTGTATTACTGTCTTTCCGGAGAGATTAAAATTTATCGAATGACTTTATTCATATGCATTAAGTTCTAAGCAGAATCGGTACTATTTAGATAATGAGTATCTATTATTATTATTATTTTTATATCTTGGATCCAAAATACATGTTTGTTTTGTTTGTTTGATTTGAGGTTTAACGACCCCGTAAACACTGTATAGGTCATTTTGGAGACATTGCTTCCAATTTTGCGGGACTTTTACCCGACAATGAGATAAAATGATATCTCAAACCCTGTCGCCCAATGAAACAATAGGGTTTATAAGCACGGACGGTCCGACTCACACCGCTTTGCCTGGGCAGGCTTAGATCCTCTAAGCGGTTTACCAGTACTGGTGTGCGGTCGGTTTCAGCTCTGCGCGGACGCATCATCCAGCCTATCTATTTCTTCAAGCCCCGATGGGCGGGGCCGTGAAATATACATGTATACTGGGTCCAAGTTACGAGAATACATCCGTTTGACATAGTGCCTTCTTATAGGTTGTGGGTTTTTGCTAGAACCGTTGCTTTGAAATTTATTTTAATTGCTTCAAAAGACAAATACATATTATCCAAGATTTGCTAGAGCCGTTCTATAGAGTACCCACAACCTATGTCTTGTACAGAAGAAAAGGTTTGGGATGATTGCTGGAAACGCTTCATTGACAACATAGTCTTTATTTTGCCCCCATCAACACTGTATATGTCATTTTGGAGTCGTTGCTTCCAATTTTGTGGGACTTTTACCCGACATTGAGATGAAATGGCATCTCAAGCCCTGCCACCTAATTACACTAATAGGGTTTATATGCATGAACGGTCCAACTCGCATAGATAGATAGATAGATAGATAGATAGATAGATAGATAGATAGATAGATAGATAGATAGATAGATAGATAGATAGATAGATAGATAGATAGATAGATAAATTATTGTGTCAATGAAGATCTGCCCGCATGAAACGCAGTAATTGCTTTAAAATGTGCCACCAGTAATATGTCTAGGAAAACCTTTTACTTTCTAAATCTTCAGAAACGCATTGTCTTTATTCAGTAATTTTTGCGTACAACTCGATATGACAACAATATCCTTCTATGTCCGCGGCGTAAAACAAATTAAATAAAAAAAATGTTGTAAATAATTATATTATCTAAATGCACGGCTAGTATTGTGGCCCAAAACAACAACAATAACAAAAAAAGTAATATTCTGCATTTCAGCAGCCTCACTGAGGCGGTTGGTTCTAACTAGTACCCACAACCTATGCACATCGTGCAGAAATAAAGAAAATAATGTATACCACCGAAGCCCCACTTTTCTCTATATAAGTGGGGGTTAGAGGGTTTTCATTACACGGACTTGCTATCGTGATGATAAATCGGTGATTATTTAAGCAAGAAGTGTAATCTCGGATGAGACCAGGGGTCTTAATTGTTCATTTTAGCTGAATTCTAGGTATATGTTATTACTTTCTAAATACAACTACAGGTCAAGTTGCCACTTACTGTGACTACTGTGTAAAACAGCGCGCGTCACGATACTTGGTGATAATTCGATTATCAACAGGTAGTCGGAAGTGTGCTTACTCAATGTATTGATCGATTAACAATCCATCATGAACGATTATATTGACGAGCGTCATCTACCTGAGCAGCAAAAAAGAAAGAGCGCATATGATGAAGTTATCGTCAAAGATGTATCGTCAGTTAAGAAAAAAAGAAAGATTTACTCGTTTTGCACAAAAAAAAAAAATAAGGAAGAGAAACATATAAACTAGCTAACGGACATTTGCAGCACAGGCCGCCACAATTACCTCTTCACGGGAAAGAGAATAATAAAGTATTTTTATTGCTTGTTGCTTGTTTAAAATATAGACTGTTGGACCTCATTAGAATCGCCTCGACGAGGCGTTCTTACGTGTGCTCAAACTGTGTGTTATCAGCATAAATGAGAATATAACAATATTTCATTTGTATTTTCAAATAAATAAATAAATAAAGAAAGAAAGAAAGAAAGAAAGAAAGAAAGAAAGAAAGAAAGAAAGAAAGAAAGAAAGAAAGAAGACAGATGAATATTATTTGTGAACAACTAAAAACTAGAATTGTATTATGCGAAGTTGTTTATCAATGGTGGCATGATAAGGCTTACTGAGTCATTAAATAGACAGATAGATAATCGGCCATTATTGTGTCAAGACAGATTTATCCGCATTAAAATCAGTAAGAGTATCTCCTCTGTATTTCTATGCTTACAACTCAGACTCAAGGTTCTCGTCTTAAAGGATACATTACGAAAACACGCCTATACAAATACATTGCAAATTTAACCACCAAACAAAGAAAATTTTCAGATGAAAAAATGTGTTATTTTTCATATTTCTGCTCAAAACATAGATTGTGGGTGCTCGTTAGAACCGCATCGGCGAGGCGGTTCTGTCGCGTGCCCAAAATCTATGTTTTTGAGCAGAAATAAAAAAAATAATTTATACCCCTCCAAACCCCAGTTTTACTGTACGAAAGTGGGGTTTAAGTGGTCAAATTTATATCGCCATGCTTTCGGGATGTAGCTCGATATAACAGTTATTTCACAGGCCGGTACGTAAACCTTGCAGACAACAATAGAAAGTGTATACTTCTATATAAATGCTTTAAAATATGCGACCAGTAATATGTCTAGAAAACTTTTAATTCGAAATCTTCAGCAAAGCACTGTCTGTATTTTTGGCATACAACCCGATACTCGATATTACAACAATATTAATGTCTGTGGCGTAAAACAAATTTAATAATTATTAAATGACATAAATAAATATATTATCAATATGCACGGCCAGTATTGTGGCACAAAACAACAAAATAAAGTAACATTTATATTTACATTTCAGCAGATTAGCGTTTTAGTCACTTTCTGCTGATCCGCTGCCTGCTAAATTCAGCATTAGACAGGCCACATTAAGATAGCATATCCGCGTGACATAGTGTTTTATTTTTTATTTATTTTATTTTTTTCGTATCTCCAAAATGGCAATTCATATCTCACAAACGGTTATCTACTATATCTTGGTGCAGATATTAGAATTGTAATATAGGTTTTCTCTATGTAAAGTAGGGGTTAAAGGGGGTTTCATTACATGGACTTGTGATTATGTGGCATTTCTAAACAATGTCAATTTAAATAATTCAACTGACACCCACCATAAAGTATTAAGTTTTTTTTTTCCTTCTTCTTTTTTTTCTAATATATAAAGAAGAATATTTCATTCCAGCACACACAAAAATAGGGTTTTTGAGAACCAATAATATTTTGCGTTAAGCACAAAAAAGAATCCCTTTTAAAAGAGTAATTTTTTAGTAACGAAAGAACAGAACTTTATTTGGAGATAAACTCAGACCACACCAAAACAGCCAGTCCGAAATTAACTAGACATCAACTGACATGAGCGATTCTCGTTCAGTATCCCCCGGGGTCATAAAAGCGAAACTGATTTCACACACAGCCGGCTTATAACACAGGTACCTATTATAGGCCTCAGTCAAAGGGAGACAATCCAATATCGACTTGTAGTGTGACTATCAGGGAACAGGTGAATAGATTAAAAGTCAGATAAAGTTGGCCATGACTTGCTAATGTTTTTTTCAAAGTTATTTTTGCATTTTGCTATAATTGGAACACTTACCATCATCATAAAACATGTTTAGGAACTTCTAGACAAAGTTTTAAAAAACGTCCTTTTTACTATCAAGGCTCAAATAAGTAAAGATAACACTCTTTTTGAAAACGAAAGTAGACATCCATGCAGAAACTATGAAACATGCACAAAACAAACAAACACAACTACAACTTACTTACATCATTCGATTAGGTAAACATTTGCCTTCACAAAGCAGGTTACACTACTTTCTGATCTTGAAACACAGCTGAGAAATATTCCAAAAAACACACAATCTAATAAATAAAGCACTTCTTGTCTGTACCAAGACTGGGGTCAAAGCATGGCACCCAGTTACTATGCATTCTTTCCATGTAAAGCGGGTAACCAGTCTAGAAGGATTTTGTTTTGTATCAAGTCATTTGTCTGTAGAAATTAGTACAAAACAAAACCAGTCTAGACTGGTTACCAGCTTTATTGCAGTACATGGAGAGCCACCGGAAGCCACGCTTTGACAACAGATAATAGATGCTTCATTCCACAGGCACTTGTTTCATAAAAAAAAAAAAATTCCTACCTCTACCTTCTCACACAGGCACTTGTTTCATAAAAAAAAAATTATAAGGGTGGGGAATTTTTTTTATGCTACAAGTGCCTGTGCTTCATTCTACTGGAATGAGATGTTTTTGGAATATTTCTCAGCTGTATTAAAAAATCAGAATGTGGTGTAACCTGCATTGTCAAGGCAAATGTGTAGCTAATCGAATGATGTAAGTAAGTTGTAGTTGTGTTTGTTTGTTTTGTGCATGTTTCATAGTTTCTGCATGGATGTCTACTTTCCTTTTTTAAAAAGAGTGTTATCTTTACTTATTTGAGCCTTGATAGTAAAAAGGACGTTTTTTAAAACTTTGTCTAGAAGTTCCTAAAGATGTTTTATGATAATAGTAAGTGTTCCAATTATAGCAAAATGCAAAAATAACTTTGAAAAAACATAAGCAAGTGACCTGACCCCAAGCATCTGTGTTTACACCTATTGAACTATCACTATTCAGTTTAAAATGGGCGAGTCAATTTGTGATCTCAGGAATAACAGAAATTGATTTCTTTTCTTAAGAGTATCCCATATCTAGGAAAAAGAGGATTTTTCAAAGAATTTCCTTATAGTCTGTAATATTTTTTTTTTGTTCCGGCTACACCGCAGCAGACAAAGTCCAGCTACATGTATATATGGGATGTGATGTTGAAACCCGCACGTGCAGCTACCCAGTGGATCTAGGCGCATAGATACTTCACCCCCCCCCCCCCCCCCACCCCACCTAGGGCATATAGCAATTCAATGCCCATCGAAGTAGTCCGGTGAAGACTGATTAGACTGTGCGGATGCAAAACCATCATGTTATTTTGATAGGCAAGTAACAAGAAAAAGCAAATGCAGACATCATACACAAAAATTTAACATGTGCATGTGTGATCTTCACTTTGTGCGCCTTGAAACGTTTCATACCTCTTGAACATTGAAGACACAGTCCCGATTGCACAACTGCGCAGACTTATCAGTCTTTTCTGTACGCACATGCGCAATAAGTATATTACTCGAGATAGGAGATCTGAACAGACTGATCCTTGCACTTGGTAGGTTAGAATGTGTTTGTAACGTCGCATGCAGATTTGGCCGGTTAAATGTACACGCCGTCGTTTTAAGCCGGCGCACGGCGAAAAAAAAACAGTTTCAAACGAAGGACCAGATTAGCCTGCGCATCTGGCCAATGTGGCCATAGTTTTCACCTGTGGTTCTTTGATTAGCACAGAGGCCATGGTTGGCACATACGAACAACGAAGACTGTTCAGACCGCATGCATGTGCAAACTGACCTGAGTCTTCGTCCATCGCATATGACTTATTTTCTTAATCATGTTCCCCGAAATTACTTCCAATAATAACTTGTCACCGTGAAATAAATGGGCATCTTCACTTGCTCCTCAGAAAACCAGGGTAGAGCCCAACAGGTAAACTGAATTAAACTACCTTTCTGCATGCAACAACCATGAATTTCACTCGCACGTGCTGAAAGACGTTCTGTGGAAAAAGGCGGGAAACTCTCAATTAATATTTAAAGGGGCGCTTCTGCTATCAAAGAGGCATTGAATCAATGCCACAGCACATGGAAAAAGGGTAACACTGTCACACAAATAATAATGAAAGCTGAAGCTACGCTCCAAAGAGTCTGAGAGCAAAGCGAAAACACTTGCATATGCATGGTGATCCAAGCCTTTGTAGGCCACAATGTTACATCACCGACTAGGATTAGCCTGCACATCGATGCAATGTGAACAGTCTTTACTGAATCCTTAAATCTTACGAAGTCACAAGGCTAAGTGAAACCCTTTGCCTTGCATACCGGTAGTGGGTGCGCATGTTCAGTGTTTGCAGGTCGTTGAGAAACCAGCGAAGACACATCTTAGCGTACTCATTCATGCAATCCGATTAGAGTCTTCGCTGATCGCATGAGCCTGATGCAGACGATGGGATTTTCACAACATAAATAAGCGAAACTCCTGTGGCTCATCAAGGTTGATCTAAGCACTTGCAGCCTGCGTTCTCGCAGTCTGATCAGTATTCGGTGAGGGTATGAACCTTCCATTACCACAGGGCTATCCAAAGTGAGAGAAGCGAAAACCATTTGCCTTACAGAGTGCATGTTAATCCGAGTCTTTGGAAGTCGCACACATTCTTTTTTACGTGCGCTAGCTCATATACGACCAGTTTTTTGTTTGTTTGATTTGAGGTTTGACGTCCCCGTCAACACTGTAAAGGTCATTTTGGAGACGTTGCTTCCAATTTTGTGGGACTTTTACCCGACCTTGAGATGAAATGACATCTCAAGCCCGGTCGCCCAATGACACCAATAGGGTTTATTAGCATGGACGGTCCGCCTCACACCGCGGTTCCTGGACAGGCTTATATCCGATAAGCGGTTTACCAGTACTAGTGTGCGGGCAGGATTCAGCTCTGCGTGGAAGCATCATGCAGCCCATATATTTCTTCAAGCCCCTATGGGCGGGAGCCACTATATACGACCAGTACGATGTTGTAATGATAAACCCGGGAATGATCCGAAATGCTTGTTCTGGATGCATTTTTGGGCATTTTTTTGTGTGTTCGAAATATTAAAAATTCTGATTTCTGAAAAAATTGGGAGTTCGAATCAAATGAGAAAGTTTTCAGCCACAAATTCGAAATAATTTTGGGTGTTCGAACTGCTAGGGTGTTCGAACTAATTGGTCACCTACCGTATTTAACTTCACTACAACTGGTGTGTTGGAATGTGTGGCGGCGGTAAAACGTCTCCCTGCCCTACATCATAGTGTAGATTATATTTTCTTTTCCTTTGGGATCATTGATTCCATTGTGGACTTTGGAAAAATATCTTAGGGTCACTGATGAGGCCTAATTGGCCGAAACTAGCTAGTGTGGCACAGAAAACATGTGCACACCATATTTTTCAGTTCTGTGGTGTATTCCTTGCTTCCAAAAGGATAAGCCTTTTATAGAACATATTAAAGGGGGTCACAATTCTATAGGCATTATTTCGTTATGGAAATACAACTTTAAGGACCTTATGGTTGCTACTTTGTTGGCTCTGTCCAACTGAAAAAGGGGTCTACTCTAAAAGAAGAAGAATTTGCTCCTCAAGGGGTCTACTCTAAAAGGGAAGAATTTGCTCCCCAGGAGCAAATTCTTTCCTTTAAGAGTATACCCCTTAGACATATCCAAAGAGAAACTACTTTTGCAGGAGTAGCAGTCATTTTTGCAAATTTTACGTCTTGCAATGCCATTATGGAGTAAGTCCATGGGGCCATGGAAACGAAAAACAACAGAACATAACTACTACTACTCACAAAGTGTGGCTGGCTGCGGTAGCTCAGTCGGATGCAGTCTGACTGGCGTTAAGGAAGACTCGGGTTCAATTCCTACCTGGGTCGGCAACATTCTTTCCTGGAGATTGATTATGAAATCTTTTCTATGGTCATTCTCTCCCTTCCGCTGATTCAGGAAGGGCAGGGGTCAGTTTTTGGCGACAGAATGTGCACTGAGCTGGTAAACCGCTTACGGATAAGCCTGCTCAGGAAGAGCGTGGATAAGTACACTGACAAGCCCAATCATGACCCAAATCAGTGTTGACTGGGCCGTTAAATACAAATTTACAAAACTTGCAAAGTTTACTTCACACAGATAGGAACAGATCTGTCTTAAATGGTTCAAAAGTTATGAGAAAGAAGGTCAAAGGTTTAGGTCACAGTTCAAAATTTTCGAAAGTCGTTGCCACAAGGAACATACATGACAAAGATGAAGGCTCTACCTCAAATGGTTCAAAAGTTATGATAAAGTAGGTCACATGTCAAGAACAAGGTCACAAATCATTTTTGTATGACACAAGGGAACTACATGCCAAATATGGAGGCTCTATCTCAAATGGTGGAAGTAGATCAAAGGTCAAGGTCATAAGACAAAATTTTTGTATTGGTGGAAAGACCTTTTCACAAGGAACATACATGCCAAATATGAAGGCACCATCTCAAATGGTTCAAAAGTTATGATAAAGTAGGTAAAATGTCAAGGTAAAGGTCACATTTTATGTTTGAATAGGAAACCCCTATCGCAGGGAACCTACATGCCAAATATGAAGGCTGTATCTCAAATGCTTAAAAAGTTATGACAAAGTAGGTCAAAGGTCTAGGTGATGGGTCAAATTTTTTGAATGGCTGGGAAAGCCTTGTCACAACGAACATACATGCCAAATATGAAGGTACCATCTCAAATGGTTCAAAAGTTATGATAAAGTAGGTCAAATGTCAAGGTAAAGGTCACATTTTATGTTTGAATAGGAAACTCCTGTCGCAAGGAACCTACATGCTAAATATGAAGGCTGTATCTCAAATGCTTAAAAAGTTATGACAAAGTAGGTCAAAGGTCTGGGTGATGGGTCAAATTTTTTGAATGGCTGGGAAAGCCTTGTGACAACGAACATACATGCCAAATATGAAGGCTCTATCTCATATGGTTCAAAAGTTATGATAAAGTAGGTCACATGTCAAGGTCACAGGTCAACTATTTTTATATGCGTGAGAAGCCCTTGTCACAAGGAACCTACATGCCAAATATGAAAGCTCTATCTCAAACGGTTCAAAAGTTATGACAAAATAACCTAGTGGTCTACTTTTTGATTTGACATGACCCATATTTGAACTTAAGTGAGATATTGTCCAGATCATCATTCTGAGCAAGTTTTATGATGATTGGACTAAAACTTTGGCCTCTTGGAGTGTTCACAACGTTTTTCTATGATTTGACCTGCTGACCTACTTTTTGAACCAACATGACGCATATTCAAACTTGATCCAGATATTGTAAAGATGATCATTCTGAGCAAGTTTGATGATGATCGGACCAAAACTTGGGTCTCTAGTGTGTTCGCAAGGTTTTTCTATGATCTGACCTACTGACCTACTTATTGACCAGACATGGCCCATATTCGAAATTAACCGAGATATTGTCAAACTCTGGCCTCTAGAGTGTTCACAATGTTTTTCTATGATTTGACCTACTTTTTGACCCAACATGACCTGTATTCAAACTTGACCGAGATATTGCCAAGATGATCATTATGAGCAAGTTTGATGATGGTCAGACGAACACTGTGGTCTCTAGTATGTTCACAAGGTTTTCTACGATTTGACCTACTTTCTGACCCGACATGACCCATATTCGAACTTGACCTAGATATGGCAGAGATGATCATTCTGTGCATGTTTGATGATAATTAGACTAAAATTGCAGTCTCTAGAGTGTTAACAAGCTTTTTCTACGGTTTGACCTACTGACCTACTTTTTGAACCGACATGACCCATATTCTAACTTTACCGAGATATTGTTAGGATGATCATTCTGAGCAAATTTGAGGATGATTGGACCAAAACTGGGGCCTCTAGAGTGTTAACAAAGTTTTTCTATGATTTGACCTACTGACCTACTTTTACACCCGACATGACCCATATTCAAACTTAACCGAGATATTGTCAGGATGATCATTCTGAGCAAATTTGAAGCTGATTGGACCCTAACTGTGGTCTCCAGAGTGATAACAATGTTTTTTATGGTTTGACCTACTGACCTATTTTTAGACCACACATGACCCATATTCAAACTGTGGCCTCTAGGGTGTTAACAAGGTTTTCCTTTGATTTGACCTGGTGACCTACTTTTTGAACCGACATGACCCATATTCGAACTTGACCGAGATATTGTCAGAATCATCTTTCTTAGCAAGTCTGAGGATGATTGGGCCAAATCTTTGGCCTCTAGAGTGTTAACAAGGTTTTTCTATGATTTGCCCTACTGACCTTCTTTTTGAACCGACATGACCCATATTTGAACTAGACTAAGATATTGTCAGGATAATCATTCTGAGCAAGTTTGAAGATGATTGGACCCAAACTGTGGCCTCAAGAATGTTAACAATGTTTTTCTATAGTTTGACCTACTGACCTACTTTTTGACCCGACATGACCCATATTCAAACTTGACCGAGATACTCTCAGGATGATCATTCTGAGCAAGTTTGAGGATGATTGGACCAAAACTGTGGCCTCTAGGGTGTTAACAACGTTTTCCTTTGATTTGACCTGCTGACCTACTTTTTGACCCGACATGACCCATATTCGAACTTGACCGAGATATTATCAGGATGATTATTCTAAGCAAGTTTGAGGATGATTGAGGTAAAACTGTGGCCTCTAGAGTGTTAACAAGGTTTTTCTTTGATTTGACCTGGTGACCTACTTTTTGACCCGACATGGTCCATATTCAAACTTGACAGAGTTATTGTCAGGATGATCGTTCTGACCAAGTTTGATGATGATTGGTTTAAAATTGTGGCCTCTAGAGTGTTAACAAGAAAAGTTTACACACGCATGACGCACACCGCACGACGCTCACCGCACGACTAACGACGACGCCGGACATCTCACAGTCACAAAAGCTCACCATGACCTTCGGTCAGGTGAGCTAAATTATTTAGGGAGCGAAAAAAGGTCATACGTTGATGGATCGTTGTTTATTGTCCTTGAGCCCAGCACAGATAGCAATATTTTTTGGTCAAAAACTTCATGACTACTAAGTGACCTGCCACCAGTTACAGAGTTGTTAAAAGACTTTCTGGCGCATTCGATGGGAGCTATTGTATCTGATAAGCCGAGAGTGGTGTTCTTTATTTCCACTCAATACTTGACGTTTTACTAATCAGTTTCTTTTACAATTAAATTGTGATCCAGAAAGATATACAAAAGGATTGCAATTTTCAGGTTTTTGTGGAGGTACCGGTCAAAGAAACTGTCGAGGTTTAAGATACAGTCTGATTCGTAGCACTTTGTCTGGGCAGGCTTAGATCTTCCAAGGCGGTCAGCAATACTTCAAAGTTCGGTCGGTTTCAGCTCATGCAGTCCAATATATTGCCCCAAGGTCTGATCGGCCCCCGTCCGTCGGGGATTGAAGAAATAGATTGGGCTGCATGATGCTTCCATGCAGAACTGATACCGGCCGCACATGAGTAGTGTTAAATCGCCTAGAAAGTCTAAGCCTGCCCAGGAAAAGTGGCTCGAGTCGGACCGTTCATGTATTTCAACCATTTAGTTTCATTGGGCGACAGGGCTTGAGAAGGAGTTTTATCTGCCCGTTTTATCTCAGTACTGAGTAAAAGCCCCACAAAATTGGAAGCAATGTCTCAAAAAAGACTTGATAGTGTGAACAGGGACGTTAACAACAAAAAATGAAATAGATAACCAAGGCCCTATAGAAGGCCTGATGACTTAGGAGAAAATCTTTTTATATGCCCGTTTGAAAAACAACAACAGCAACAACAACAACAACAAAAACGGTAGTTTCATATGGGTACAATCTTTCGGTTTGGCGAGTAATCCGGGTTTCAAACCGCAGAATAAGCCACGTATTCATCGAAGTCGGTTAGACGTGAAATAGGTCTACTGGTTCACATATTTGATTATATAGGCTGTGTCAACCAAAACCTTATCTTCGCGCATGCGCGCCCAGCAAAGACTCAGATCAGCCTGCGCGAGCGCAGGCTGGTCTGAGTCTTCCCTGTGCACTACATGGATTGTGACTGACCCAGTACTTCTTCATGCACACTGAGAGGGCCCGGCTTTGGCTGAGTTGGTAATCGGGCGCATCATCGAATCTTCTCTGTGCTCAAGTTGTAGAAGACATACTTTCGCTTGGCGCGGCTCGTTTGATTCTATTGAGAGTTCATTTGAAAGAATGGACAAACAATAAAGTTACTTAATATGTAGAAGTTCAGGTGAGCTGTGAAAAATTTGGAATGCAAAAATGTAAAGAAATTAGACGTGTCTTGGGACATCATGCTAGTTTAAAACACCCATGCATGCGAAATGCTTTTATGATCTAAAATGACATTTTCATGACAATTTGGTGTACTTTTTTCAGCAAGTTTCCGAACGGGTTTACTTAAACTTTGATCGTGCTGGGATTAATAGATTGGGCTGCATGGTGAAACCGAGCTTGAGTACTGATAAACTGCAGCCGCCAGGAAAGGTGGAGAGAGTCGGACCTGTCTTTAAACCCCGTGCGTTTTTTTTTATGGGGTTGGGGTGGTGGGGGACGGGGGATAAGGGGGTGGGGGGGAGTAGAGCATCAAACAGTTGATCCAGTTGAGACGGCTCTTTCTTTCTATATATACTGCCAAACACCCTCGCGGACATTCTAGGCAGGTGTGTACGGTATATTAGATACACTCCAGTTTGCAGGATGAAAATCTACAGAGTAATCATGTAATTATGGTAGAGTTTTTTAACCTGCACAGGGGATGGTTCACCCTGCACAGGGGGTCTCCAGCTAATGTCCCGACCCGAAGGACGGGGCAATTTATGACATTCATCCAAGCAAATGATGCCAATGGACATGTTCGACACCGAAATGTTATCGCCGCATCCGGGGATCGAACCCATGGACCTCTAGCATCAGAGGCAAATGCACTTACCACTGAACTACCACGCTCCACCCTCTTATCTGAATCAACACTGTTTGCATAGCAATAGGTATCTTTGCATGTCTACAGCCATGTGACTTCAGGTTTGCTTAGGGCGTGGTTAGGTGTGGCAAAGCTGATTTAGCTTGTGTCACTGTGGTGTCCAACTGTTGGGCAAGGCCTGCTGTCCTTGCAGCAGGTAAGGTTAGAGTTGGGGGTCATCACGCAAACACGCCTATATAGTTTTGACCCCCTTGAACCCCACTTTTATATATAGTGCGAACAATTTTACCTGAGACTAACTTTTATGCAAGAAATAAATTAGTCATTGTGATCGCCTAATACGTCGGCTTTCGTAAACTTCTCGTGAATTTTCGGCATCCCGTGAATAACGACCCATTTACCGACCTCTATGTATTGAATAATAATATCGCCATCTTCGTAAAACGACGAAGAAAACTACATGCATTCAGTCGGGTGTGAAATTATGTTTATAGAGTTCACCAGTCTCAGGTCAATTTGTTCGAACTATATTAAAACTTGGATTTACAAGGGTAAACCTTATTTTTCTTCTTTCTGATCTAAAATATAAATTGTGGGTACTCGTTAGGACCGCCTCGATGAGGCGGTTCTAACGAGTACCAACAATCTATATTTTGAGCAGAAATAAGAAAAATATCACACTTTTTCATCTTAAAATTTTCATTTTTTCTGTGATAAAGGTTACAATGCGATAAAGGCGTGTTTTCGTATTTGTTGTTATTTCTTCCGTTTCTGCACTTCCATTCATTTTTTCTCTTTCTCCGCTGTCTTCAATTTCATCTCCTCTACTGTCTCTTCTATCTCCCTTTACTACCTTTCTCTGAGAGACGACACAAAATGACCCACAAGGGTTGTCGTGTCGTTAAACTCAAATTCTAACACAGCGCGCCTATACAGGCAATGGAAAATAACTGTGTTTTATTCTACAACAAATCACGGCAAGGAAGAGCATCACGGGTGGCGTCATTAAAAATTCCAATTTATAAGACACTAGTCGATTTCATTGACGTTAGACGGTGTAACGTAATATTCTCGCATTGAAAACGTTAGAAAAGGATATAAATGAATGTGTTTCCGTCTATAATTTTAGCGGGATCCCTTCTAACGATGGCGAAAAGTTGTGAAATTTTGAAGGAAACAACAACATTATTGCTGGTTTTCAGCCTGTTAGAATCGAATTAGATCAGCTCTAGTTTGTGATTTGTTGAGTAATAAATCACAGTTTGTCGGTCAGTTGTAAGTAGACAAACCACGCGCGCTACGCGCTCGTGATTTGTCTATTTTATAACTGACCTCCAAACTGTGATTTATTACTCAACAAATCACAGTTAGAGCTGATCTATTTCTTAATTCTAACACAGCGCGCCAATACATGCAATGGAAAATAACTGTGTTTTATTCTACAACAAATCACGGCTAGGAAGAGCGTGACGAGTGACGTCATTAAAAATTCCAATTTATGACGTCACTAGTCGATTTCCTTGACGTTAGACGGTGTAACGTCATATTCTCGCATCGAAAACATTTGAAAAGGATATAAATGCACGTGTTTCAGTCGATAATTTAAGCGGGATTTCTTCTAACAATGGTGAAAAGTTGTGAGATTTTGAAGGAAACAACAGCATTATTGCCGATTTCTCCATCTCTCTGTAAGACGACACAAAACGACCCACAAGGGTTGTCGTGTCGTTAAACCCAAATTCTAACACAGCGCGCCTATACAGACAATGGAAAATAACTGTGTTTTATTCCACAACAAATCACGGCAAGGAATAGCGTGACGAGTGACGTCATTAGAATTCCAATTTATGACATCACTAGTCGATTTCCTTGACGTTAGACGGTGTTACGTCATATTATCGCATCGAAAACATCAAAGATAATTTAAGCGGGATTTCTTCTAACAATGGCGAAAAGTTGTGAGATTTTGAAGGAAACAACAGCATTGTTGCCGATTTTCAGCCTGTTAGAATCGAAAAAGTTTAGCTCTAGTTTGTGATTTGTTGAGTAATAAATCACAGTTTGTCGGTCAGTTGTAAGTAGACAAATCACAGGCGTGATTTGTCTACTTACGACTGACCGACAAACTGTGATTTATTACTCAACAAATCACAGTGAGAGCTTATCTATTTCTTAAGCAATCTATCAATCAAAATCAGGTCTGCTTAAAGTTTGTTGTTTAAGAAATAGATTAGTTCTAGTATTGTTTTGTTGCGTAAAAGATAAGACTTACGAGGTTAGTTGTAAAGTAGACCAAACCACGAGCGCATAGCGCGAATGAAATGTCTACTTCTAACTGACCGACAAAGTGTGATTTATTACTCAACAAATTACACATTACACCGAGATGATCGGTTTCGATTTTAGCACTTTAAAAATAAGCTTAAGTTTGTAGTTTCCTTCGAATTCTTCAATCCCTCCGCCATTGTTAGAAGAAATCTCGCCAACATATATTGCTTTTAAAAACATTTATATTTTTTTGCATGAAAATGACATACTAAACAAGTATCAATCTGGGTTTTTACCTGATCATTCTACAACTTTTCATCTAATAGATATATACCAACATATTTGCCAAACCTTTGACAATAGCCAATATTCATGCATGGTTTTCCTAGATGTATCTAAAGCTTTTGATAGAGTGTGGCATAAGGGACTTATTTTCAAACTTAAGCAAGTAGGCATAGAAGTAGATTTACTAGACTGGGTTAGTGATTATTTGGATAATAGAAAACAAAAGGTTATAATCAGGGATTGTTCATCAAGCTTAAGAGGGATAAATGCTGGAGTTCCTAAGGGTTCAGGTTTGGGCCCACTACTCTTTTTGATTTATGTGAATGATATTGCTAATTCCCTGTTGAGTCTAACACGGCTATTTGCGGATGACAGTAGGCCTACATTGTTTTATTCTGCCTCTTCTATTAATGATATAGAAGGTATTATTAATCATGATTTACGGGTTTTAGCAAGTTGGGCAGCACAATGGTTAATCAATTTTAACCCTTCCAAAACGGAAGCAATTCTCTTTACTTTAAGATTTCCCGAAGCTTTACCTGATATTGTCTTTAATGGTACTCCCATAAAATTTGTAAAAAATTACAAACACTTAGGTCTCACCCTTAATCACAATGGACAATGGCATAGTCATATTGAAAACATTTTAAAAAAGTGCCTCTAAAGTGTTAGGTATCATGAGAAAACTCAAATTTACTTTCAGTCGCATTGCACTGAATCAGATATACTTATCATACCTACTGCCTATTATTGAGTACATATGTGTTGTATGGGATGGTTGTACCGCCCAAGATATTAATTCCTTGCAAATGCTACAGAACGAGGCAGCACGTATTGTCACTGGTCTAACCCGATCTGTTTCGCTTGAAAATCTGTATAGGGTATGTGGTTGGACGACACTAGCTGAGAGACGTAGAAATCAAAAACTCATTTTTATGTACAAATCTGTAAATGGGTTAGTCCCTTTATACATATCAGACATTATTCCTCCGCCAGTTAGAGAAATTAACCCTTATGCACTTAGAAACCGAAATGATATAACTGTGCCTTTCTGTAGGACCGAGATCTCACGCAAATCATGTGTTCCATCATCTATAACAGCTTGGAATTCTCTCAATATTGACCTACGCAACTCACCATCTCTTGCAAGTTTTAAATACAATTTGAAAAAAAAAAAAAAAAAAACATAATGCTCCTCAAGTTATTTCAGAGACGGTAGTCGATATCTTTCAGTTTTACATGCTAGACTTAGGAACAAGTGTAGCAACTTGTCTTTTGATCTGTTTAGAAACCATTTATCTCCTAATCCTACATGTAATTGCTCCGAAGATATCGAGGATGCTGAACACTACTTGCTAAAGTGTACAAATTATACTAATGAAAGAGTCACACTGTTTCGATCGACCAGACATTTTCATCCAATGAACATTCATACCCTTCTTTTGGGAAACGAAAATCTATCAACAGATGAAATAACATCATTTTTAAAGCTGTGCAAGCATTCATCAAGGATACGCGAAGATTTATTAATCAGTGAACTAGCCGCTATTGAGTCACAACCAGCCAGACAGCATTTATTTTACTCTATCTTTTTTTTCTTATAGTAATTTACATTATTTCATCATATTATCTCATCTACTCATCACTTATTAGTTGATTTTTGAAAAAATATTCAAATACTACATATTTGTCATTACTGCATGTCTATTGCTGTAAGTATCTGTAGGGGGAGGGCCGTAACTAATGTTGTGAGAACTTGTTGCAATAAAATATGTTTATACTACTATACTGACATATATTGACTGTACAAGTATAGCTTTTACAAAATGCTTTGTCTGCGCTTGGCACATATTAACTGTGAATGTCTAGAATTATATCCCAGACCTATATGTTTTATACAATTAATTGTCTTTGCCAAAAGTCTAATTGCAAGTCTGGTACTTAGTGATCCTACTAGACCGTGCGCGTTTCCGTCCTTGTCTGCTACTTGTGGACCTCATCAAACCACTGCGACGTGTTAAGTTCTAAACCAGTTGATTGAAACGTCCTGTCTAAGCGCTTGCCATGACGACACTTCATGATGCTTGCACGCAGAGCTGAAACCGACCGCACACGAGTACTGGTAAACCGCATAGAGGATCTAAGCCTGCCCAGGCAAAGCGGTGTGAGTCGGACCGTCCATGCATATAAACCCTACTGGTTTCATTGGGCGACAGGGCCTGAGGTGTCATTTCATCTCAATGCCGGGTAAAAGTCCCACAAAATTGGAAGCAACGTCTCCAAAATGACTTATACAGTGTTGACGGGGATGCTAAACCTCAAATCAAAGAAAATAATTTACATGCTTAACCTATTGATATGGTTCTCAACAAAAAAAAAGTTGCAAACGGCAAAGCAAGTTTTTTTTTTAGCTCACCAGAGCTTATAGGATAGTGGTCCATCGTGGTCGACTTTGTGAATGTATAGTTTTTATTAGCTTGTACAAATATGACAGCAATTATGGGCTTGCACTGATGTAACAACAATTCTGTACAAGAGCTCTGCCCTTGGGCCTCTTTTTGTGTGAAAGCATATACGTACGTGTTATATGCCTCTTTTGCTTGAACAAATGTGATAGAAATTCTGTGCCAGAGCTCTGCTCGTGGACCCTTTTTTTCTTTTTGTGAAACTTATACTTGTTATGGGCCTCGTTTTTTTGTGAAAGCTTATACTTGTTAATGCATTACAAATATAAGGGTCAACCTGCATTGTGGGTAACTAATTGCTGTACTTCCGTGTTAAACTCTAAGTCTGTACGTAGACAACAATCACATACTCATTCATGTCCTTGTGTAAAGTTTTTATGTACATTAAAAAAATAACGTTTCACCGTCGACCGTCGAGAAATTTACGAATGACGTCATAAAACGACGACTTTAAATGAGGTCACTCGTCCCGCATGCTCGACTAGTGCTTTTCCAGCCAGCCAAGACTACTCATTACGAAAACACGCCTATACAAATACATTGTAAACTTTACCGCCGAAAAATCTAAAATTTTAAGATGAAAAAGTGTGTTATTTTTCTTATTTCTCCTCAAAATATAGATTGTGGGTACTCGTTACAATCGCCTCGATGAGGAGCATTTATAATTGAGAGCAGAAATAAGAACAATAAAGTTTCCCCCTGTAAACCGCAGTTTTACTATATAAAAGTGGGGTTTAAGGGAGGATATTACATAATAAATCGCAGTTCGTTTCCATTGCCTATGTGGACGCGTTGTGTAAGAATCAGTTTTTAAACCCCACCGCTCGATAGTGGTGGGGTATTATATTATACCTTCGAGTGTCTGTCCCTCCGTTCGTCCGTCCGCAAGTCCGTCCGCACTATTTCCGATCGATATCTTTAGTATTTTTTCACGGATTGTTTCAAGAACCTTTTTGCATACATGAATATACCGGGGATCAGTCGGGTATGGGCTTGTTAATGGACAAAATCCGTTAACGTTTGACAGAGTTACGGCCCTTGTTAGTTCCAAATAAGTGTTGTTTTTTTCAGCGTTTGCGTTTGTTTATGTTTGTTAATGGGCAAAATACGTTGACATTTGGCGGAGTTATGGCCATTAAAGTAAGTAACTTTACTTTACTTACTTACTTACCATTAAATCGTCGGGTTTTTGGACACATCCCTTTGCTAAATGGAATATATGGATGAAACTTCAGATGTATATACCATTATATGATACATTCTTGGGATTGTTAATGTGCAAATTCATTAATAGATACGTTAACATTTTACAAGTTATTGTCGTTAACAATTCCCATTAAATGGTTTTTGAACACTTTAGCAATTATGAATGAAACTTCATAGTTATATGGACCACTATAGGAAGCATGTTTGGGATTGTAAATAGGCAAAATGCGTAAACATTTACACAGTTATGGCCGTTAACAATTCCCATCCAATGTTTTTGAACTCTTATTCATTTACTTTATGGAATATTTTGATGGAACTTCTTCAGATTTTTTATCATAGATTAGCTCTTATCTTGCTGAATATTAATTTAAGCCACACCCATTTCTGTCTATCAGCCAATCAAATTACTTGATGTAATTTATTGCTACAAATTCATAAACTGAATGCCAAACAATGTAGATCCTGATCAGATGGCATCTGATCTGGATCTACACTGTTTGCAAAGATAGGGGTTGTCGAGAACAGCAAGATAAAGGGTAGTATTGCGGATGTGTGGTTATGTATTGTTAATTGGAAAAAATACATTAACATTTGACGGAGTAATGGACGTTAACAATTCCAATTAAAAGATTTCGGGCACCTTTTCCTTTCCTAAAAGGACTATATGGATGAAGCTTCACAGATATATAGACCACTATAGGAAGCATGTGGGATGTTAATGGGCAAAATGCGTTAACATTTTACAGTTATGGCCATTAACAATTCCCATCCAATGGATTTTGGACTCATTCCTTTCCGTAACGGAATATATGGATGAAACTTAGCAGACATATTGACCACTAAAAGGAAGTGTGTTTGGGATTGTTATTGACCCCATATTGGCCTGCAGTGGTGGGATATCATGCAGTGTTAGCGATGCCTTTATTGTCTTCTCGTGAACCTTGGGTTTTTATGGTTGTGTGGGGTTAAATGACCTAGTCAACACTATGTTATATCGAGCCGGTCAGTTTACATAGCCACACTTCACCATGAGAGGCTTCTGCATAAGCGGGTAACAATTTCAGTGCAAATTTGTTCGCCAGAATCTGACAACTGCCCTTCTCGAATCACATCAGGAGAACACGCCTATATAATTTTGACCCCCTTAAACCCCACTTTTATATAGTAAAACTGGGGTTTACAGGGGTATACATTATTTTTCTTATTTCTTCTCAAAAACATAGATTGTGGGTACTCGTTAGAACTGCCTCGACGAGGCGGTTCTAACGAGTATCCATAATCTATGTTTTGAGCAGAAATATGAAAAATATCACAATTTTTCATCTGAAAATTTTCATTTTTTCGGCGATAAAGGTTACAATGTATTGGTATAGGCGTGTTTTCGTAATGAGCAGCCTTGAAAGAAGACAATAGTCATAGAACAACAACAACAAAAAAAACACACACACACACACACACACACACACACACACACACAAAAAAAAAAAAAACACACACACAAAAAAAAAATGATATAAAAACTTTGGTATATGCTGCCTACTAAAACGTCAGACGAAACTCGCATTAACTGGGTCATTCAGACAAAAGAAAGGAGCTAAAAACGTTCTGCGGCGTCTGATCTGGTCTGCATTGTTAAGAGCTAGCCGCTAGGCCTATATGGGATAAATTATGTGATGTGAAAGATAATCAAAGATTGGATGGAGAACCCGACAAGGAAGACACGGGCTCATTTTCAATTTATTCAAGTCTAAAGCTCGGCATAGCCTCGCTGGATACTTAAATAAACTGACAACTTGAATAAGATTTCCTTATCTCGGTTTCTACCCCTTTACATATTATCGATTGCGAAAAGATCTAGCAAAACAGTCGTACAAGTGTCAATCTATTGGGCTCGCGTAATCACAGATTGTTTATAACTGCGTCATACTGTTCAAGCATAATAACCAATCAGAAGTAGTTTTGTGCAAGAGCGTCACCGATGATTGTCTATAGTCCGTTTCGTTTCACGCAAGTTTTTCATTGACTTTCTCCACAGCATCAGCCCTTATTTTGACGAACCTCCAGCTTGTTGTTTGATTGATTTGAGGTTTAACGTCCCCGTCAACACTATTTATGTCATTTTGGGGACGTTGCTTCTAAATATGTGAGATTTTTGCCCGACACTAAGATGAAATGACAACTCAAGTCGCCCAATGATACCAAAGGCTTACATGCATTGGGCGGTCTGGCCTGGACAGGCTCAGTCCTTCCAAGCGGTTTACCAGTACTCATGTGTGGTCAGTTTTACCTCTGCGTGACAGCATCACACAGCCCATTTTTTTTCTCCAAGCCCCGATGGGCGGGGCGGACTGTCGCTTGTTGTCTTGTTTGATTTGAGGTTTAACGTCCCCGTCAACACTGTAAAGGTCATTTTGGAGACGTTGCTTCCAATTTTGTGGGACTTTTACCCGACATTGAGATGAAATGACATCTCAAGCCCTGTCGCCCAATGAAATCAATAGGGTTTATTAGCATAGATGGTCCACCTCGCACCGTGGTTCCTGGACAGGCTTAGATCCTCTAAGTGGTTTACCAGTACTAGTGTGCGGGCCGGATTCAGCTCTGCGTGGAAGCATAATGCAGCCCATATATTTCTTCAAGCCCCTATGGGCGGGACCGGTCGCTTGTTGTCACCACGTATTATGGACAAAGGGGGGAATTAGCCGTCGAATTTCTCCGCGGGCAGAAAACTCAGTTTGCTTATTGGAGTATACGGTATTTCATACGCAAATGTTGTTTGATTTGTGGTTAATCGTCCCTGTCAACACTATGTAGGTAATTCTGAAACGTTGCTTTCAATTTTGTGTGACTTTTACCTCGACATTGAGATGGAATGACATCTCAAGACCTGCCACCCAATGAAACTAAGAGGGTGTACATGCATGGACGGTCCAACACGCATCACTTTGTCTTGACAGGCTTAGATCCTCTAAGCTGTTCCAGTACTCGTTTGCAGTCGGTTTTAGCTCTGCGTGGAAGCATCATGCAGCCCATCTATTTTATTAAGCCCGGTGCCACCCCAACCCCGCAAATATTGTGGATGAGGCCAGCAATACAGATACGATTTTTGATTTTTTTAATAAGAGGCCGTGCATTCATATGACAATAATGGAAATATGTGTTTAAATCCAGAGGACCTGGTTAGAAAAGACAACTGTGCTATACACCTTTTTTGTTTGGAGGTTTAACGTCCCCTTCAACACTGTGTAGGCCATTTTTGAGACGTTGTTTCCAATATTGTGGGACTGTTCCGAGTCGGACAGATTATGGTTGTAATGTTGGAGGAAGCAGGAACTGAATACGTGTTCACGCCTGTTTTCGCGCCCACATTAAACCCTGTGGAATTGTGTTTTCAGTACATCAAAAAACTTCTTCACACAAGCGAACTTCGAGCTGCGGTTAAAGACAACCTTCAGTATGCTATTATGACTGCGGTAAACAGAGGTCCATCTTCAGATTGTGCTGGATAGTAGATATAAACAATGACACTATCGGGGCCTGGAGAAATAGATTGGGCTGCACAGTGCTTCCGCGCAGAGCTGTAACCGACCGAACTTGAGTACTGGTAAACAGCTAAGGTTTTAGCCTGCCCAGGAAAAGTGATGCGAGTCGGACCGCTCCTTAAACCCTAGCGGTTTCTATGGCCGGTAGGGCGTGATTTGTCATTTCATCTCAATGTCGGGTTAAAGTCCCACAAAATCGGGATCAACGTCTCCAAAATGACCTTTACAGTGTTGACGGGGACGTTAAACCTCAAATCAAACAAACAAACACTATGCCCAAGTGATTAACCGGGCCTTCCCGGCTTGATGGGTAAGGGCGCTGACTTAATCTTTGGGTCTCTATTCGCTGTGATTCCAGCCCCACTCGGATCACATGTGAAACGCCAAGTTCTGCAACGGAAGGTCAGGTGTTTTTTCTCCGAGTACTCCAGTTTTCGCCCGACTCTGATTTATGTGAAATGATTTTAAAAGGTCTGTAAAAGCAGAACAAAAATATCCAAGAGGTAAAAATGTGGCATGCATTTTAGCGGGATTTGGTCCATATAGATATTTTAGTTCACACGTTCTCATTTAGGCTTCCCATCTATTTTGCTTTTCATAATTTTTGTGTCTAGCAACACACACGAATGCACATCTGTCGAGCCAGGTCAAGTTAGCAGAATAGCAGAACGAGCAGAACGAAATGGTCAAGTTAGCAGAACAGCAGAACGAGCAGAACGGATTGGTCAAGCTAGCAGAACAGCAGAACGAGCAGAACGGATTGGTCAAGATAGCAGAACAACAGAACAGCAGAACGAGCAGAACGAACTGGTCAAATAAGAGCAGAACCAGTAGAAAATGGTCATATAAGCAAAACAACTAAACCAACAGAAGAAATGGTCAATTTAGCAGAACAACAGAACAAGAAAAAAAAAACAAAAAAAAAAAAAACAAAACAAGACTACATACAAAGTCTCTCCAAAAGATGATGTATGCGGTTTTTTGTCTCCGAATTTCGGATTTTTTCTCTCTATACTTAGTCGCTATAAAAATGATGAAGAACGCCGTTTACCGCGCCTTCCTATCGCATTTATTAGCTGAGATATTGAGAAAAACATCATTTTTGTATTCTGCTGGGAAGATAGAGAAAAATTTTTGTCTCCGAATTTCGGATTTTTTCTCTCTATACTTAGTCGCTATAAAAATGATGAAGAACGCCGTTTACCGCACCTTCCTATCGCATTTATTAGCTGAGATATTGAGAAAAACATCATTTTTTTCTTCTGCTGGGAAGACCGAGAAAATTTTTTGTCTCGGAATTTCGGATTTTTTCTCTCTATACTTAGTCGCTATAAAAATGATGAAGAACGCCGTTTACCGCGCCTTCCTATCGCATTTATTAGCTGAGATATTGAGAAAAACATCATTTTTGTATTCTGCTGGGAAGATAGAGAAAAATTTTTGTCTCGGAATTTCGGATTTTTTCTCTCTATACTTAGTCGCTATAAAAATGATGAAGAACGCCGTTTACCGCGCCTTCCTATCGCATTTATTAGCTGAGATATTGAGAAAAACATCATTTTTGTATTCTGCTGGGAAGATAGAGAAAAATTTTTGTCTCGGAATTTCGGATTTTTTCTCTCTATACTTAGTCGCTATAAAAATGACGAAGAACGCCGTTTACCGCGCCTTCCTATCGCATTTATTAGCTGAGATATTGAGAAAAACATCATTTTTGTATTCTGCTGGGAAGATAGTGAAAAATTTTTGTCTCCGAATTTCGGATTTTTTCTCTCAATACTTAGTCGCTATAAAAATGATGAAGAACGCCGTTTTCCGCGCCTTCCTATCGCATTTATTAGCTGAGCTATTGAGAAAAACATCATTTTTGTATTCTGCTGGGAAGATAGAGAAAAATTTTTGTCTCCGAATTTCGAATTTTTTCTCTCTATACTTAGTCGCTATAAAAATGATGAAGAACGCCGTTTACCGCGCCTTCCTATCGCATTTATTAGCTGAGATATTGAGAAAAACATCATTTTTGTATTCTGCTGGGAAGATAGAGAAAAATTTTTGTCTCCGAATTTCGGATTTTTTCTCTCTATACTAAGTCGCTATAAAAATGATGAAGAACGCCGTTTACCGCACCTTCCTATCGCAATTATTTGCTGAGATATTGAGAAAAACATCATTTTTTTCTTCTGCTGGGAAGACCGAGAAAAATTTTTGTCTCGGAATTTCGGATTTTTTCTCTCTATACTTAGTCGCTATAAAAATGATGAAGAACGCCGTTTACCGCGCCTTCCTATCGCATTTATTAGCTGAGATATTGAGAAAAACATCATTTTTGTATTCTGCTGGGAAGATAGAGAAAAATGTTTGTCTCGGAATTTCGGATTTTTTCTCTCTATACTTAGTCGCTATAAAAATGATGAAGAACGCCGTTTACCGCGCCTTCCTATCGCATTTATTAGCTGAGATATTGAGAAAACATCATTTTTGTATTCTGCTGGGAAGATAGAGAAAATTTTTTGTCTCCGAATTTCGGATTTTTTCTCTCTATACTTAGTCGCTATAAAAATGATGAAGAACGCCGTTTACCGCGCCTTCCTATCGCATTTATTAGCTGAGATATTGAGAAAAACATCATTTTTTTCTTCTGCTGGGAAGACCGAGAAAAATTTTTGTCTCGGAATTTCGGATTTTTTCTATCTATACTTAGTCGCTATAAAAATGATGAAGAACGCCGTTTACCGCGCCTTCCTATCGCATTTATTAGCTGAGATATTGAGAAAAACATCATTTTTGTATTCTGCTGGGAAGATAGAGAAAATTTTTTGTCTCGGAATTTCGGATTTTTTCTCTCTATACTTAGTCGCTATAAAAATGATGAAGAACGCCGTTTACCGCGCCTTCCTATCGCATTTATTAGCTGAGATATTGAGAAAAACATCATTTTTGTATTCTGCTGGGAAGATAGAGAAAAATTTTTGTCTCGGAATTTCGGATTTTTTCTCTCTATACTTAGTCGCTATAAAAATGACGAAGAACGCCGTTTACCGCGCCTTCCTATCGCATTTATTAGCTGAGATATTGAGAAAAACATCATTTTTGTATTCTGCTGGGAAGATAGTGAAAAATTTTTGTCTCCGAATTTCGGATTTTTTCTCTGAATACTTAGTCGCTATAAAAATGATGAAGAACGCCGTTTACCGCGCCTTCCTATCGCATTTATTAGCTGAGCTATTGAGAAAAACATCATTTTTGTATTCTGCTGGGAAGATAGAGAAAAATTTTTGTCTCCGAATTTCGAATTTTTTCTCTCTATACTTAGTCGCTATAAAAATGATGAAGAACGCCGTTTACCGCGCCTTCCTATCGCATTTATTAGCTGAGATATTGAGAAAAACATCATTTTTGTATTCTGCTGGGAAGATAGAGAAAAATTTTTGTCTCCGAATTTCGGATTTTTTCTCTCTATACTTAGTCGCTATAAAAATGATGAAGAACGCCGTTTACCGCACCTTCCTATCGCAATTATTTGCTGAGATATTGAGAAAAACATCATTTTTTTCTTCTGCTGGGAAGACCGAGAAAAATTTTTGTCTCGGAATTTCGGATTTTTTCTCTCTATACTTAGTCGCTATAAAAATGATGAAGAACGCCGTTTACCGCGCCTTCCTATCGCATTTATTAGCTGAGATATTGAGAAAAACATCATTTTTGTATTCTGCTGGGAAGATAGAGAAAAATGTTTGTCTCCGAATTTCGGATTTTTTCTCTCTATACTTAGTCGCTATAAAAATGATGAAGAACGCCGTTTACCGCGCCTTCCTATCGCATTTATTAGCTGAGATATTGAGAAAAACATCATTTTTGTATTCTGCTGGGAAGATAGAGAAAAAATTTTGTCTCCGAATTTCGGATTTTTTCTCTCTATACTTAGTCGCTATAAAAATGATGAAGAACGCCGTTTACCGCGCCTTCCTATCGCATTTATTAGCTGAGATATTGAGAAAAACATCATTTTTTTCTTCTGCTGGGAAGACCGAGAAAAATTTTTGTCTCGGAATTTCGGATTTTTTCTATCTATACTTAGTCGCTATAAAAATGATGAAGAACGCCGTTTACCGCGCCTTCCTATCGCATTTATTAGCTGAGATATTGAGAAAAACATCATTTTTGTATTCTGCTGGGAAGATAGAGAAAATTTTTTGTCTCGGAATTTCGGATTTTTTCTCTCTATACTTAGTCGCTATAAAAATGATGAAGAACGCCGTTTACCGCGCCTTCCTATCGCATTTATTAGCTGAGATATTGAGAAAAACATCATTTTTGTATTCTGCTGGGAAGATAGAGAACAATTTTTGTCTCCGAATTTCGGATTTTTTCTCTCTATACTTAGTCGCTATAAAAATGATGAAGAACGCCGTTTACCGCGCCTTCCTATCGCATTTATTAGCTGAGATATTGAGAAAAACATCATTTTTGTATTCTGCTGGGAAGATAGAGAAAAAATTTTGTCTCCGAATTTCAGATTTTTTCTCTCCATACTTAGTCGCTATAAAAATGATGAAGAACGCCGTTTACCGCGCCTTCCTATCGCATTTATTAGCTGAGATATTGAGAAAAACATCATTTTTGTATTCTGCTGGGAAGATAGAGAAAAATTTTTGTCTCCGAATTTCGGATTTTTTCTCTCTATACTTAGTCGCTATAAAAATGATGAAGAACGCCGTTTACCGCGCCTTCCTATCGCATTTATTAGCTGAGATATTGAGAAAAACATCATTTTTGTATTCTGCTGGGAAGATAGAGAAAAATTGTTGTCTCCGAATTTCGGATTTTTTCTCTCTATACTTAGTCGCTATAAAAATGATGAAAAACGCCGTTTACCGCACCTTCCTATCGCATTTATTAGCTGAGATATTGAGAAAAACATCATTTTTGTATTCTGCTGGGAAGACCGAGAAAAATTTTTGTCTCGGAATTTCGAATTTTTTCTCTCTATACTTAGTCGCTATAAAAATGATGAAGAACGCCGTTTACCGCGCCTTCCTATCGCATTTATTAGCTGAGATATTGAGAAAAACATCATTTTTGTATTCTGCTGGGAAGATAGAGAAAAATTTTTGTCTCCGAATTTCGGATTTTTTCTCTCTATACTTAGTCGCTATAAAAATGATGAAGAACGCCGTTTACCGCGCCTTCCTATCGCATTTATTAGCTGAGATATTGAGAAATACATCATTTTTGTATTCTGCTGGGAAGATAGAGAAAAAATTTTGTCTCCAAATTTCGGATTTTTTCTCTCTATACTTAGTCGCTATAAAAATGATGAAGAACGCCGTTTACCGCGCCTTCCTATCGCATTTATTAGCTGAGATATTGAGAAAAACATCATTTTTGTATTCTACTGGGAAGATAGAGAAAATTTTTTGTCTCCGAATGTCGGATTTTTTCTCTCTATACTTAGTCGCTATAAAAATGATGAAGAACGCCGTTTACCGCACCTTCCTATCGCATTGATTAGCTGAGATATTGAGAAAAACATCATTTTTTTCTTCTGCTGGGAAGACCGAGAAAAATTTTTGTCTCGGAATTTCGGATTTTTTCTCTCTATACTTAGTCGCTATAAAAATGATGAAGAACGCCGTTTACTGCGCCTTCCTATCGCATTTATTAGCTGAGATATTGAGAAAAACATCATTTTTGTATTCTGCTGGGAAGATAGAGAAAAATTTTTGTCTCCGAATTTCGGATTTTTTCTCTCTATACTTAATCGCTATAAAAATGATGAAGAACGCCGTTTACCGCGCCTTCCTATCGCATTTATTAGCTGAGATATTGAGAAAAACATCATTTTTGTATTCTGCTGGGAAGAAAGAGAAAAATTTTTGTCTCCGAATTTCGGATTTTTTCTCTCTATACTTAGTCGCTATAAAAATGATGAAGAACGCCGTTTACCGCGCCTTCCTATCGCATTTATTAGCTGAGGTATTGAGAAAAACATCATTTTTGTATTCTGCTGGGAAGATAGAGAAAAATTTTTGTCTTCGAATTTCGGATTTTTTCTCTCTATACTTAGTCGCTATAAAAATGATGAAGAACGCCGTTTACCGCGCCTTCCTATCGCATTTATTAGCTGAGATATTGAGAAAAACATCATTTTTGTATTCTGCTGGGAAGATAGAGAAAAAATTTTGTCTCCGAATTTCAGATTTTTTCTCTCTATACTAAGTCGCTATAAAAATGATGAAGAACGCCGTTTACCGCACCTTCCTATCGCAATTATTTGCTGAGATATTGAGAAAAACATCATTTTTTTCTTCTGCTGGGAAGACCGAGAAAAATTTTTGTCTCGGAATTTCGGATTTTTTCTCTCTATACTTAGTCGCTATACAAATGATGAAGAACGCCGTTTACCGCGCCTTCCTATCGCATTTATTAGCTGAGATATTGAGAAAAACATCATTTTTGTATTCTGCTGGGAAGATAGAGAAAAATGTTTGTCTCCGAATTTCGGATTTTTTCTAATAATAATAATAATAATAATAATAATCGACCTTATTTATAGAGGGTAACACATTTAGTAAACTAGTACTAATCTTCCATGTGGCCCTCTTCTCTCTATACTAAGTCGCTATAAAAATGATGAAGAACGCCGTTTACCGCGCCTTCCTATCGCATTTATTAGCTGAGATATTGAGAAAAACATCATTTTTGTATTCTGCTGGGAAGATAGAGAAAAATTTTTGTCTCCGAATTTCGGATTTTTTCTCTCTATACTTAGTCGCTATAAAAATGACGAAGAACGCCGTTTACCGCGCCTTCCTATCGCATTTATTAGCTGAGATATTGAGAAAAAACATTTTTTTCTTCTGCTGGGAAGACCGAGAAAAATTTTTGTCTCGGAATTTCGGATTTTTTCTATCTATACTTAGTCGCTATAAAAATGATGAAGAACGCCGTTTACCGCGCCTTCCTATCGCATTTATTAGCTGAGATATTGAGAAAAACATCATTTTTGTATTCTGCTGGGAAGATAGAGAAAATTTTTTGTCTCGGAATTTCGGATTTTTTCTCTCTATACTTAGTCGCTATAAAAATGATGAAGAACGCCGTTTACCGCGCCTTCTATCGCATTTATTAGCTGAGATATTGAGAAAAACATCATTTTTGTATTCTGCTGGGAAGATAGAGAAAAATTTTTGTCTCGGAATTTCGGATTTTTTCTCTCTATACTTAGTCGCTATAAAAATGACGAAGAACGCCGTTTACCGCGCCTTCCTATCGCATTTATTAGCTGAGATATTGAGAAAAACATCATTTTTGTATTCTGCTGGGAAGATAGAGAAAAATTTTTGTCTCGGAATTTCGGATTTTTTCTCTCTATACTTAGTCGCTATAAAAATGATGAATAACGCCGTTTACCGCGCCTTCCTATCGCATTTATTAGCTGAGATATTGAGAAAAACATCATTTTTGTATTCTGCTGGGAGGATAGAGAAAAATTTTTGTCTCCGAATTTCGGATTTTTTCTCTCTATACTTAGTCGCTATAAAAATGATGAAGAACGCCGTTTACCGCACCTTCCTATCGCATTTATTAGCTGAGATATTGAGAAAAACATCATTTTTTTCTTCTGCTGGGAAGACCGAGAAAAATTTTTGTCTCGGAATTTCGGATTTTTTCTCTCTATACTTAGTCGCTATAAAAATGATGAAGAACGCCGTTTACCGCGCCTTCCTATCGCATTTATTAGCTGAGATATTGAGAAAAACATCATTTTTGTATTCTGCTGGGAAGATAGAGAAAAATGTTTGTCTCCGAATTTCGGATTTTTTCTCTCTATACTTAGTCGCTATAAAAATGATGAAGAACGCCGTTTACCGCGCCTTCCTATCGCATTTATTAGCTGAGATATTGAGAAAAACATCATTTTTGTATTCTGCTGGGAAGATAGAGAAAAATTTTTGTCTCCGAATTTCGGATTTTTTCTCTCTATACTTAGTCGCTATAAAAATGATGAAGAACGCCGTTTACCGCGCCTTCTTATCGCATTAATTAGCTGTGATATTGAGAAAAACATCATTTTTGTATTCTGCTGGGAAGATAGAGAAAAAATTTTGTCTCCGAATTTCGGATTTTTTCTCTCTATACTTAGTCGCTATAAAAATGACGAAGAACGCCGTTTACCGCGCCTTCCTATCGCATTTATTAGCTGAGATATTGAGAAAAACATCATTTTTGTATTCTGCTGGGAAGATAGAGAAAAATTTTTGTCTCCGAATTTCGGATTTTTTCTCTCTATACTAAGTCGCTATAAAAATGATGATGAACGCCGTTTACCGCACCTTCCTATCGCATTTATTAGCTGAGATATTGAGAAAAACATCATTTTTTTCTTCTGCTGGGAAGACCGAGAAAAACTTTTGTCTCGGAATGTCGGATTTTTTCTCTCTATACTTAGTCGCTATAAAAATGATGAAGAACGCCGTTTACCGCGCCTTCCTATCGCATTTATTAGCTGAGATATTGAGTAAAACATCATTTTTTCTTCTGCTGGGAAGACCGAGAAAAAATTTTGTCTCCGAATTTCGGATTTTTTCTCTCTATACTTAGTCGCTATAAAAATGATGAAGAACGCCGTTTACCGCACCTTCCTATCGCATGTATTAGCTGAGATATTGAGAAAAACATCATTTTTTCTTCTGCTGGGAAGACCGAGAAAAATTTTTGTCTCGGAATTTCGGATTTTTTCTCTCTATACTTAGTCGCTATAAAAATAATGAAGAACGCCGTTTACCGCGCCTTCCTATCGCATTTATTAGCTGAGATATTGAGAAAAACATCATTTTTTTCTTCTGCTGGGAAGATAGAGAAAAATTTTTGTCTCCGAATTTCGGATTTTTTCTCTCTATACTTAGTCGCTATAAAAATGATGAAGAACGCCGTTTACCGCGCCTTCCTATCGCATTTATTAGCTGAGATAGTGAGAAAAACATCATTTTTTTCTTCTGCTGGGAAGATAGAGAAAAAATTTTGTCTCCGAATTTCGGATTTTTTCTCTCTATACTTAGTCGCTATAAAAATGATGAAGAACGCCGTTTACCACGCCTTCCTATCGCATTTATTAGCTGAGATATTGAGAAAAACATCATTTTTTTCTTCTGCTGGGAAGATAGAGAAAAATTTTTGTCTCCGAATTTCGGATTTTCTCTCTCTATACTAAGTCGCTATAAAAATGATGAAGAACGCCGTTTACCGCGCCTTGTGGCAACCTCTAATGGAATGCAACAAGTTTATTACATTAGGCGTTGTTACATTAGGCGTTGCAGTCAACCCCAAATGTAACAACGCCTAATGTAATAAAGTAAATTTCGTGTAGGACAAGATGAAATCTCAAAAAAAAGTTAAAATCATAGAGTATCCATATACCTTGGGGCCGAAGGTTGTCTGGGTACTGGGGTCGCAGGGGTTGTCGATACTGGGGTCGAAGGTGGTGTAGGTACTTGGAGTGTGTATGGTGGGGAGCTTGTGCTTCGCAACTCTATTCTAATTAATGATATTACTTAAGATCTGAATGTATTACATTAGGCGTTGTTACATTAGGCGTTGCACTCAGCGCCAAATGTAACAACGCCTAATGTAATAAAGTAACTTTCGTGTAGGACAAGATGAAATCTAAAAAAAATGTTAAAATCATAGAGTATCCATATACCTTGGGGTCGAAGGTTGTGTGGGTACTGGGGTCGAAGGGTGTGTGGGTACTGGGGTAGAAGGTGGTGTGGGTACTTGGAGTGTGTATGGTGGGGAGCTTGTGCTTCAACGCAACTCTATTCTAATTAATGATATTACTTAAGATCTGAGTGTATTACATTAGGCGTTTTTACATTAGGCGTTGCAGTCAACGCCAAATGTAACAACGCCTAATGTAATAAAGTAACTTTCGTCTAGGACAACATGAAATCTCGAAAAAAAGTTAAAGTCAAAGAGTATCCATATACCTTGGGGTCGAAGGTTGTGTGGGTACTGGGGTCGAAGGGGGTGTGGGTACTGGGGTCGAAGGTGGTGTGGGTACTTGGAGTGTGTATGATGGGGAGCTTGTGCTTCAACGCAACTCTATTCTAATTAATGGTATTTCTTAAGATCTGACTGTATTACATTAGGCGTTGTTACATTAGGCATTGCAGTCAACGCCAAATGTAACAACGCCTAATGTAATAGAGTAACTTTCGTCTAGGACAAGATGAAATCCCCCCAAAAAAGTTAAAATCATACAGTATCCATATACCTTGGAGTCGAAGGTTGTGTGGGTACTGGGGTCGAAGGGGGTGTGGGTACTGGGGTCGAAGGTGGTGTGGGTACTTGAAGTGTGTATGGTGGGGAGCTTGTGCTTCAACACAACTCTATTCTAATTAATAGTATTACTTAAGATCTGAGTGTATTACATTAGGCGTTGTTACATTAGGCGTTGCAGTCAACGCCAAATGTAACAACGCCTAATGTAATAAAGTAACTTTCGTCTAGGACAAGATGAAATCTCAAAAAAAAAATTAATCATAGAGTATCCATATGCCATGGGGTCGAAGGTTGTGCGGGTACTGTAGTCGAAGGGGGTGAAGCTACTGGGGTCGAAGGTGGTGTGGGTACTTGGAGTGTGTATGGTGGGGAGCTTATGTTTCAACGCAACTCTATTCTAATTAATAGTATTACTTAAGATCTGAGTGTATTACATTAGGCGTTGTTACATTAGGCGTTGCAGTCAACGCCAAATGTAACAACGCCTAATGTAATAAAGTAACTTTCGTCTAGGACAAGATGAAATCTCAAAAAAAAAATAATCATAGAGTATCCATATGCAATGGGGTCGAAGGTTGTGCGGGTACTGTGGTCGAAGGGGGTGAAGCTACTGGGGTCGAAGGTGGTGTGGGTACTTGGAGTGTGTATGGTGGGGAGCTTATGTTTCAACGCAACTCTATTCTAATTAATAGTATTACTTAAGATCTGAGTGTATTACATTAGGCGTTGTTACATTAGGCGTTGCAGTCAACGCCAAATGTAACAACGCCTAATGTAATAAAGTAACTTTCGTCTAGGACAAGATGAAATCTCAAAAAAAAAGTTAAAATCATAGAGTATCTATATACCTTGGGGTCGAAGAATGTGGGTACTGGGGTCGAAGGGGTGTGGGTACTTGGAGTGTGTATGGTGGGGAGCTTGTGCTTCAACGCAACTCTATTCTAATTAATGATATTACTTAAGATCTGAGTGTATTACATTAGGCGTTGTTACATAAGGCATTGCAGTCAATGCCAAATGTAACAACGCCTAATGTAATAAAGTAACTTTCGTCTAGGCCAAGTTCAAATCTCAAATAAGAAAGTTTAAATCATATAGTATCCATATATCTTAGGGTCGAAGGTGGTGTGGGTACTGGGAACGAAGGTGGTGTGGGTACTTGGGTCGAAGGTGGTGTGCTAACTTGGAGTTTATGTGGTGGGAAGCTGTGCTTCTTGAAAGATACCAACGCAACACTGTTATTATTAATGATATGACTTAAGATTCTATGAAATGTTCTGAGTGTAATACATCAGGTGTTGTTACATTAGGCGTTGCAGTCAACGCCAAATGCAACAACGCCTAATGCAATAAAGTAACTTTCGTCTAGGACAAGATGAAATCTCAAATAAGAAAGTTAAAATCATACAGTATCCATATATCTTAGGGTCGAAGGTGGTGTGGGTACTGGGGACGACGGTGGTGTTGGTACTTGGGTCGAAGGTGGTGTGGGTACTTGGAGTGTATGTGGTGGGAGGCTGTGCTTCTTGAAAGATACCAACCCAACACTGTTCTCATTAATGATATGACTTAAGATTCTATAAAATGTTCTGAGTGTAATACATTAGACATTGTTACATTAGGCGTTGCAGTCAACGCCAAATGTAACAACGCCTAATGTAATAAAGTAACTTTCGTCTAGGACAAGATGAAATCTCAAATGAAAGAGTTAAAATCATAAAGTATCCATATATCTTGGGGTCGAATGTGACGTGGGTACTTGGGGTCAAAGTTGGTGTGGGTACTGGGGTCGAAGGTGGTGTGGGTACTTGGAGTGTTTGTGTGTGTGTGTGTGTGTGTGGGGGGGGGGGCTTGTGCTTCTCTAACGCAACTCTATTCTAATTAATGATATTCCTCAAGATTCTATGAAATGTTCTGAGTGTATTATATTAGGCGTTGTTATATTAGGCGTTGCAGTCAATGCCAAATGTAACAACGCTTAATGTATTAAATTGACTTTCGTCTATTACAAGACGAAATATCAAATGAAAATGTTAAAGCAAGCTATCAAGTATCCATATATATGAGATGAAGGTGGTGTGGATACCGGGATCGAATCTGGTGTGGGTACGCAACACTGTTCTTATTAATGATATGACTCAAGATTCTTTGAAATGTTTGTTTGGTTTTACGGCCCTTTCAAGATTATTTCACTCATATCGAGCCGATCGGTAATCAGAGGTGGGCGAAAACCGGAGTACCCGGAGAAAAAACACCTGATCTTCCGTTGCAGAACTTGGCGTCTCACATGTGACCCGCGCAATGCTCGAACCACAGCGGTGAGAGACCTAGTGATCAAGAGTCAGCGCTCTTAACCACTAGGCCACGGAGGCCCGTTTCTTTGAAATGTTCTGAGTGTATTACATTAGGCGTTCAAGCCCCCGCCCATAGGGGCTTGAAGAAATATATGGGCTGCATGATGCTTCCACGCAGAGCTGAATCCGGCCCGCACACTTGTACTGGTAAACCGCTTGGAGGATCTAAGCCTTCCAGGAACCGCGATGCGAGGCGGACCGTCCATGCTAATAAACCATATTGGTTTCATTGGGCGACAGGGCTTGAGATGTCATTTCATCTCAATGTCGGGTGAAAGTCCCACAAAATTGGAAGCAACGTCTCCAAAATGACCTTTACAGTGTTGACGGGGACGTTAAACCTCAAATCAAACAAACAAACAAAACATTAGGCGTTGCAGTCAACGCCAAATGTATCAACGCCTTATCTAATAAAGTAACTTTCGTCTAGGACAGGTTTGTTTGTTTGTATTGGAGTTTAACTATTTTAGGTCATTTTTGAGCCGGTCAATTTACCTATCAACATATACGTAAGAGGTTAACCAGTACAGTGTACATTCTTTCGACAGAAACTGACAACTGCCCGTCTTGAATCAGCGGAATGGAGAGAATGACCGTAGAAAAGATTTCATGATCAAATTCTACGAAAGAATGTTGCCGACCCTAGCAGGTATCGAACAAGCGTCCTCCTGATCACCAGTCAGACGCGCATCCGACTGAGCTACCGAGGAAGATGAAATCTCAAACGAAAAAATTAAATCATAAAGTATCCATATATCCTAAGGTCGAAGTTGGTGCAGGTCCTGAGGTAGAAGTTGGTGTGGGTACCCGGTGTCTGTGTGTACAGACAATCCCAAAAATAACAACGTCTAATGTAATAAAGTAACTTTCGGCCCCGCCCATCGGGACTTGAACATAAAGATGGGCTGCATGATGCTTCCTCGCAGAGCTGAAACCGACCGCACGCGAGTACTGGTAAACCGCTTAGAGGATCTAAGCCTGCCCAGGGAAAGCGGTGCGAGTCGGACCGTCCATGCTTGTAAACCCTGTTGGTTTTATGTAGCTCACCTAAGTTTTTCTGCCTCACGAAAACACGCCTACATAATTTTGACTCCCTTGAACCCCACTTTTATATCGTAAGTCTGGGGTTTGCAGGGGTAAACCTATTTTGTCTTATTTCTGCTCTACAATATAGATTGTGGGTACTAGTAAGAACCACCTCGATGAGGCGGTTCTAACGACTACCTACAATCTATATTGTAAAGCAGAAATAAGAAAAATATCACAATTGTTCATCTTAAAATTTTCATTTTTTCGGAGATAAAGGTTACAATGTATTCGTATAGGCATGTTTTCGTAATGGACAGGCAAGTGCTCAGGCGTCCGTCCTTAGTCCGTCGTCCGTCAGCATTGACATCTCCTCCTAACCACTGTGCCAATTTAAACCAAACTTCACCAGAATGATGCTTGGGAGGTACATACTGAAAGTAGTTCAAAAATTTGGGATCCAAGCAAAACCAGCAAACAAAACTTTTAAAACTCTTCTTGTCTGAAACCAGAAAGCCCGGGTCTTTGATATTTGGTATGAAGCTTCATCAAGAGGACCTTGGTATGAAGCTTCATCTAGAGGATCTATACCAATATTGTTCAAATTATAGCCCCCGGGCCAAAATGGCCCCGCCCCGGGGCCCACTGGTTTTACATAGGCTTATATAGGGAAAACCTGAAAAAAAAACGTCTTGTCTGAAGCCAGAAATCCAAGGTCTTTGAAATTGGGTATGAAGCTTCATCTAGAGGACCTCTACGAAGATTGTTCTAAAAATAACTCTGAGGCCTAAAAGGGCCCGACCCACGGCCCCGCTTAATCTGGGATCATTGAGTTCATTTAGAATCATTTTGAAAATAGGGTTCTGCATAATCCGGTGTTAGAGGGCGTGGTCGGTTTTGTGCATTTCAGTACTGGTCATAAATGAATAAGCTCAATAACCGAGTCTGCTATTTTCCTTTATTAGCTCACCTGAGCACAAGGTGCTCATTGTGAGCTATTGTGATCGACCTGTGTCCGGCGTTCGTCGTCCTTTGTGTGTCATGCGTCGTCAACAATTTCTTCAAATGACATCTCCTTAACCGGTGAAAGGATTTTGAAATAAGTTCACACGAATGTACCTTGAGTGACCCTTTACCAAAATTGCTAAAATTGTTCACCCCGTTAAACAAAATGGCCATCAGATCTGAGTGAGTGAGTGAGTGAGTGAGTGAGTGAGTGAGTGAGTGAGTGAGTGAGTGAGTGAGTGAGTGAGTGAGTGAGTGAGTGGGTGAGTGAGTGAGTGAGTGAGTATTTGAGTTTTACGTCTCACCAACAGCTAAGGTCATACGGAGACGGGATCTCGGTTTAAAGACTCATTCGAAAGTCTGAGGAAGCCCGGTCCACCAGAGCTAAAAATAGAAAAAACACTTTAAACGACATCTCCTCCTAGCCCACTGGCTCGATTTCAAAATAATTCACAGAAATGGTCCTTGGGTGACCCTCTACCATAATTGCTAAAATGGTTCAGCTCTGCTGAACAAAATGGCCACCAGCGCTAAAAATAGAAAAAAATGACAACGAAATCTCGTCCTAGCCCACTGGCCCAATTTCAAAATATTTTCACAGAAATGTTCCTTGGGTGACCCTCTACCAAAACTGCTAAATGGTTCCGGTCTGCTGAACAAGCCGCAAGAGCTAAAAAAAAAAAACAAAAAAACTTTTAAATGACATCTCCTCCTAGCCAACTGGCCCGAATTCAAAATTATTTCATAGAAATGTTCCATTGGTGACCCTCTACCATCCTTACTAAAATTGTTCCTCTCCGCTGAACAAAATGGCTGCCAGAGCTAAAAATAGAAAAAAAAAACCCTTTAAACGACATCTCCTTCGATTTCAAAGTAATTTCACAGAAATGTTCCTTAGGTGACCCTATTAATAAATATTACTAAAATGGTTCCGCTCCGCTGATACAGACGAAACTTTAAAACGACATTTCCTCCTAGCCTACTTGCCCAAATTTGGAATAATTTCACAGAAATGATTCTTGGGTGACCCTATACCAAATTGCTAAAATGGTTCAGGGGAACGGGAGGTCTCGGGTTCGATCCCGGGCCGCGACATACCAAAGTCGTTAAAAATGGTACTAGCTGCTCCTCGCTTGGCACTCAGATTTACGGGGTAGAGCTCCAGTGTCAGGATAATGTGACTGGGTGTGGTATCATGTAATGTGTCTGGGACATGATACTTCAGTGAGGCAGCACTATAAACGTGAGCAATGAGCTCCCTGTCGCAACCAGACACCGTCGTAATATGACTGAAAAATTGTTGAAAGCGACGTTAAACCCGAATTCACACACACTAAAATGGTTCAGCTTCGATGAACAAAATGGCCACCAGAGCTAAAAATAGAAAAATGTTTAAATGACAACTGGCAAGATTTCAACATGTTCCTTGGGTGACCCTCTGCCAAAATTGCTAAAATCGATTCGCTCCACTGAACAAAATTACCGCCAGAGCTTAAAATAGAAAAAAAAAATAATTTCAAACATCACCTCTGAGGCAAATGGTCTAAATTTAAAACAACTTCACAGAAATGTTTCTCTTGTGACCATTTACCACACTTGCTAAAATCGTTCTGCTCTGGCCATCAGAGCTAAAAAAATAGAAGAACCTTTCATGGACTTCTCCTCCTAGGCAAATGGCCCAATTGCAAAATAATTTCACGGAAATGTTCCTCGTATGACCTTTCAGTTGTTCTGCCAGAGCTGAAAATACCAAAATCTTTAAAGAACATCTAAGCCAAAGGCTCCTTGTAATATAGTTTCATAGAATGTTTCCTCTAGTGTTGCTAAAAGGATTCCACTGCAATGAAAAAGATGGTCTAAAAAAACAGTGAAAAAAAGCTTTGGTCCACACGTCCTTTAACTAGTGACTTCACTATTTCCATAAGCTATGAAACGTCTTGGACTCAGGTGAACGATCCAGGGCTACCATGGCCCTCTTGTTTGGTGTATGTTTTGCTTCCAAATGATCCAACTATTCAGAACTTATTTATCTTCACTGCAGCTAGTGTTGTGCCGTGTGGCGGCCAGAAAAAATCTCCTCGTACACCATCATAGTGCAGATTATATTTTCTGGTCCTTTGGGATCATTGAGTTCATTTAGAATCATTTTGAAAATAGTGTTCTGCTTAAGCCGGTGCTAGAGGGCATGGTCGGTGTTGCACATTTAAGTACTGGTCATGAACAGACTCAATAAAACCGAGTCTGCTATTTTCGTTTATTGGTGTATTCTTTGCTTCCAAAGGATCCAGTTATTATAGGGAAAACCTTTCAAAATCTTCTTGTCTTAAACCAGAAGGCCAAGGTCTTTGATATTTGGTTTGAAGCTTCATCAAGAGACATCTACCAAGATTGTTCAAATTTTTGCGGCAGGAATCTATAATTCGAACAATCTTGGTAGAGCCACTGGATGCAGCTTTGTACCAAATATCGAAGACCTGGGCTTTGTGGTTTCAGACAAGGAGATTTTTAAAGGCTTTCTTAATATAAGCCTATGTAAAACCAGTGGGCTCCGGGCGGAGACATTTTGGCCCGAGGGCTATTATTTGAACAATCTTGGTATAGAGGCCCTTTAGATGAAGCTGCATATCAAATATCAAAGGCCTGGACCTTCTGGTTTCAGACAAGAATATTTTAAAGGTTGTCCCTATACAAGCCTATGAAAAACCAGTGGGCCCCGGGGCAGGCCAAAAATGATGTTTTTCTCAATATCTCAGCTAATAAATGGGATAGGAAGGCGCGGTAAACGGCAGTCTTCATCATTTTTATAGCGACTAAGTATAGAGGGAAAAAATCCTAAATTCGAAGACAAAAATTTTTCTCTTTCAACACAGCAGAAGAAAAAAATGATGTTTTTCTCAATATCTCAGCTAATAGATGCGATAGGAAGGTGCGGTAAACGGCGTTCTTCATCATTTTTATAGCGACTAAGTATAGAGAGAAAAAATCCGAAATTCGGAGACAATTTTTTTTCTCTATCTTCCCAGCAGAAGAAAAAAATAATGTTTTTCTCAATATCTCTGCTAATAAATGCGAGAAGAAGGCGCGGTAAACGGCGTTCTTCATCATTTTTATAGCGACTAAGTATAGAGAGAAAAAATCCGAAATTCGGAGACAAAAATTTTTCTCTATCTTCCCAGCAGAATACAAAAATGATGTTTTTCTCAATATCTCAGCTAATAAATGCGATAGGAAGGCGCGGTAAACGGCGTTCTTCATCATTTTTATAGCGACTAAGTATAGAGAGAAAAAATCCGAAATTCCGAGACAAAAATTTTTCTCGGTCTTCCCAGCAGAAGAAAAAAATGATGTTTTTTTACTCAATATCTCAGCTAATAAATGCGATATGAAGGTGCAGTAAACGGCGTTCTTCATCATTTTTATAGCGACTAAGTATAGAGAGAAAAAATCCGAAATTCGGAGACAAAAATTTTTCTCTATCTTCCCAGCAGAATACAAAAATGATGTTTTTCTCAATATCTCAGCTAATAAATGCGATAGGAAGGCGCGGTAAACGGCGTTCTTCATCATTTTTATAGCGACTAAGTATAGAGAGAAAAAATCCGAAATTCCGAGACAAAAATTTTTCTCGGTCTTCCCAGCAGAAGAAAAAAATGATGTTTTTTTACTCAATATCTCAGCTAATAAATGCGATATGAAGGTGCAGTAAACGGCGTTCTTCATCATTTTTATAGCGACTAAGTATAGAGAGAAAAAATCCGAAATTCGGAGACAAAAATTTTTCTCTATCTTCCCAGCAGAATACAAAAATGATGTTTTTCTCAATATCTCAGCTAATAAATGCGATAGGAAGGCGCGGTAAACGGCGTTCTTCATCATTTTTATAGCGACTAAGTATAGAGAGAAAAATCCGAAATTCGGAGACAAAAATTTTTCTCTATCTTCCCAGCAGAATACAAAAATGCTGTTTTTCTCAATATCTCAGCTAATAAATGCGATAGGAAGGCGCGGTAAACGGCGTTCTTCATCATTTTTATAGCGACTAAGTATAGAGAGAAAAAATCCGAAATTCGGAGACAAAAATTTTTCTCCATCTTCCCAGCAGAATACAAAAAATGATGTTTTTCTCAATATCTCAGCTAATAAATGCGATAGGAAGGCGCGGTAAACGGCGTTCTTCATCATTTTTATAGCGACTAAGTATAGAGAGAAAAAATCCGAAATTCCGAGACAAAAATTTTTCTCGGTCTTCCCAGCAGAAGAAAAAAATGATGATTTTCTCAATATCTCAGCTAATAAATGCGATAGGAAGGTGCGGTAAACGGCGTTCTTCATCATTTTTATAGCGACTTAGTATAGAGAGAAAAAATCCGAAATTCGGAGACAAAATTTTTTCTCTATCTTCCCAGCAGAATACAAAAATGATGTTTTTCTCAATGTCTCAGCTAATAAATGCGATAGGAAGGCGCGGTAAACGGCGTTCTTCATCATTTTTATAGCGACTTAGTATAGAGAGAAAAAATCCGAAATTCGGAGACAAAAATTTTTCTCTATCTTCCCAGCAGAATACAAAAATGATGTTTTTCTCAATATCGCAGCTAATAAATGCGATAGGAAGGCGCGGTAAACGGCGTTCTTCATCATTTTTATAGCGACTAAGTATATAGAGAAAAAATCCGAAATTCCGAGACAAAAATTTTTCTCGGTCTTCCCAGCAGAAGAAAAAAAATGATGTTTTTCTCAATATCTCAGCTAATAAATGCGATAGGAAGGCGCGGTAAACGGCGTTCTTCATCATTTTTATAACGACTAAGTATAGAGAGAAAAAATCCGAAATTCGGAGACAAAAATTTTTCTCTATCTTCCCAGCAGAATACAAAAATGATGTTTTTCTCAATATCTCAGCTAATAAATGCGATAGGAAGGCGCGGTAAACGGCGTTCTTCATCATTTTTATAGCGACTAAGTATAGAGAGAAAAAAATCCGAAATTCGGAGACAAAAATTTTTCTCTATCTTCCCAGCAGAATACAAAAATGATGTTTTTCTCAATATCTCAGCTAATAAATGCGATAGGAATGCGCGGTAAACGGCGTTCTTCATCATTTTTATAGCGACTAAGTATAGAGAGAAAAAATCCGAAATTCGGAGACAAAAATTTTTCTCTATCTTCCCAGCAGAATACAAAAATGATGTTTTTCTCAATATCTCAGCTAATAAATGCGATAGGAAGGCGCGGTAAACGGCGTTCTTCATCATTTTATAGCGACTAAGTATAGAGAGAAAAAATCCGAAATTCGGAGACAAAAATTTTTCTCTATCTTCCCAGCAGAATACAAAAATGATGTTTTTCTCAATATCTCAGCTAATAAATGCGATAGGAAGGCGCGGTAAACGGCGTTCTTCATCATTTTTATAGCGACTAAGTATAGAGAGAAAAAATCCGAAATTCGGAGACAAAAATTTTTCTCTATCTTCCCAGCAGAATACAAAAATGATGTTTTTCTCAATATCTCAGCTAATAAATGCGATAGGAAGGTGCGGTAAACGGCGTTCTTCATCATTTTTATAGCGACTAAGTATAGAGAGAAAAAATCCGGAATTTGGAGACAAAAATTTTTCTCTATCTTCCCAGCAGAATACAAAAATGATGTTTTTCTCAATATCTCAGCTAATAAATGCGATAGTTAGGCGCGGTAAACGGCGTTCTTCATCATTTTTATAGCGACTAAGTATAGAGAGAAAAAATCCGAAATTCCGAGACAAAAATTTTTCTCGGTCTTCCCAGCAGAAGAAAAAAATGCTGTTTTTCTCAATATCTCAGCTAATAAATGCGATAGGAAGGCGCGGTAAACGGCGTTCTTCATCATTTTTATAGCGACTAAGTATAGAGAGAAAAAATCCGAAATTTGGAGACAAAAATTTTTCTCTATCTTCCCAGCAGAATACAAAAATGATGTTTTTCTCAATATCTCAGCTAATAAATGCGATAGGAAGGCGCGGTAAACGGCGTTCTTCATCATTTTTATAGCGACTAAGTATAGAGAGAAAAAATCCGAAATTCGGAGACAAAAATTTTTCTCTATCTCTCTATCTTCCCAGCAGAATACAAAAATGATGTTTTTCTCAATATCTCAGCTAATAAATGCGATAGGAAGGCGCGGTAAACGGCGTTCTTCATCATTTTTATAGCGACTAAGTAAAGAGAGAAAAAATCCGAAATTCGGAGACAAAAATTTTTCTCTATCTTCCCAGCAGAATACAAAAATGATGTTTTTCTCAATATCTCAGCTAATAAATGCGATAGGAAGGCGCGGTAAACGGCGTTCTTCATCATTTTTATAGCGACTAAGTATAGAGAGAAAAAATCCGAAATTCGGAGACAAAAATTTTTCTCTATCTTCCCAGCAGAATACAAAAATGATGTTTTTCTCAATATCTCAGCTAATAAATGCGATAGGAAGGCGCGGTAAACGGCGTTCTTCATCATTTTTATAGCGACTAAGTATAGAGAGAAAAAATCCGAAATTTGGAGACAAAAATTTTTCTCTATCTCCCCAGCAGAATACAAAAATGATGTTTTTCTCAATATCTCAGCTAATAAATGCGATAGGAAGGCGCGGTAAACGGCGTTCTTCATCATTTTTATAGCGACTAAGTATAGAGAGAAAAAATCCGAAATTCGGAGACAAAAATTTTTCTCTATCTTCCCAGCAGAATACAAAAATGATGTTTTTCTCAATATCTCAGCTAATAAATGCGTTAGGAAGGCGCGGTAAACGGCGTTCTTCATCATTTTTATAGCGACTAAGTATAGAGAGAAAAAATCCGAAATTCGGAGACAAAAATTTTTCTCTATCTTCCCAGCAGAATACAAAAATGATGTTTTTCTCAATATCTCAGCTAATAAATGCGATAGGAAGGTGCGGTAAACGGCGTTCTTCATCATTTTTATAGCGACTAAGTATAGAGAGAAAAAATCCGGAATTCGGAGACAAAAATTTTTCTCTATCTTCCCAGCAGAATACAAAAATGATGTTTTTCTCAATATCTCAGCTAATAAATGCGATAGTTAGGCGCGGTAAACGGCGTTCTTCATCATTTTTATAGCGACTAAGTATAGAGAGAAAAAATCCGAAATTCCGAGACAAAAATTTTTCTCGGTCTTCCCAGCAGAAGAAAAAAATGCTGTTTTTCTCAATATCTCAGCTAATAAATGCGATAGGAAGGCGCGGTAAACGGCGTTCTTCATCATTTTTATAGCGACTAAGTATAGAGAGAAAAAATCCGAAATTTGGAGACAAAAATTTTTCTCTATCTTCCCAGCAGAATACAAAAATGATGTTTTTCTCAATATCTCAGCTAATAAATGCGATAGGAAGGCGCGGTAAACGGCGTTCTTCATCATTTTTATAGCGACTAAGTATAGAGAGAAAAAATCCGAAATTCGGAGACAAAAATTTTTCTCTATCTCTCTATCTTCCCAGCAGAATACAAAAATGATGTTTTTCTCAATATCTCAGCTAATAAATGCGATAGGAAGGCGCGGTAAACGGCGTTCTTCATCATTTTTATAGCGACTAAGTAAAGAGAGAAAAAATCCGAAATTCGGAGACAAAAATTTTTCTCTATCTTCCCAGCAGAATACAAAAATGATGTTTTTCTCAATATCTCAGCTAATAAATGCGATAGGAAGGCGCGGTAAACGGCGTTCTTCATCATTTTTATAGCGACTAAGTATAGAGAGAAAAAATCCGAAATTCGGAGACAAAAATTTTTCTCTATCTTCCCAGCAGAATACAAAAATGATGTTTTTCTCAATATCTCAGCTAATAAATGCGATAGGAAGGCGCGGTAAACGGCGTTCTTCATCATTTTTATAGCGACTAAGTATAGAGAGAAAAAATCCGAAATTTGGAGACAAAAATTTTTCTCTATCTCCCCAGCAGAATACAAAAATGATGTTTTTCTCAATATCTCAGCTAATAAATGCGATAGGAAGGCGCGGTAAACGGCGTTCTTCATCATTTTTATAGCGACTAAGTATAGAGAGAAAAAATCCGAAATTCGGAGACAAAAATTTTTCTCTATCTTCCCAGCAGAATACAAAAATGATGTTTTTCTCAATATCTCAGCTAATAAATGCGTTAGGAAGGCGCGGTAAACGGCGTTCTTCATCATTTTTATAGCGACTAAGTATAGAGAGAAAAAATCCGAAATTCGGAGACAAAAATTTTTCTCTATCTTCCCAGCAGAATACAAAAATGATGTTTTTTCTCAATATCTCAGCTAATAAATGCGATAGGAAGGCGCGGTAAACGGCGTTCTTCATCATTTTTATAGCGACTAAGTATAGAGAGAAAAAATCCGAAATTCCGAGACAAAAAATTTTCTCGGTCTTCCCAGCAGAAGAAAAAAATGATGTTTTTCTCAATATCTCAGCTAATAAATGCGATAGGAAGGTGCGGTAAACGGCGTTCTTCATCATTTTTATAGCGACTAAGTATAGAGAGAAAAAATCCGAAATTCGGAGACAAAAATTTTTCTCTATCTTCCCAGCAGAATACAAAAATGATGTTTTTCTCAATATCTCAGCTAATAAATGCGATAGGAAGGCGCGGTAAACGGCGTTCTTCATCATTTTTATAGCGACTAAGTATAGAGAGAAAAAATCCGAAATTCGGAGACAAAAATTTTTCTCTATCTTCCCAGCAGAATACAAAAATGATGTTTTTCTCAATATCTCAGCTAATAAATGCGATAGGAAGGCGCGGTAAACGGCGTTCTTCATCATTTTTATAGCGACTAAGTATAGAGAGAAAAAATCCGAAATTCGGAGACAAAAATTTTTCTCTATCTTCCCAGCAGAATACAAAAATGATGTTTTTCTCAATATCTCAGCTAATAAATGCGATAGGAAGGCGCGGTAAACGGCGTTCTTCATCATTTTTATAGCGACTAAGTATAGAGAGAAAAAATCCGAAATTCGGAGACAAAAATTTTTCTCTATCCTCCCAGCAGAATACAAAAATGATGTTTTTCTCAATATCTCAGCTAATAAATGCGATAGGAAGGCGCGGTAAACGGCGTTCTTCATCATTTTTATAGCGACTAAGTATAGAGAGAAAAAATCCGAAATTCCGAGACAAAAATTTTTCTCGGTCTTCCCAGCAGAAGAAAAAAATGCTGTTTTTCTCAATATCTCAGCTAATAAATGCGATAGGAAGGTGCGGTAAACGGCGTTCTTCATCATTTTTATAGCGACTAAGTATAGAGAGAAAAAATCCGAAATTCCGAGACAAAAATTTTTCTCGGTCTTCCCAGCAGAAGAAAAAAATGCTGTTTTTCTCAATATCTCAGCTAATAAATGCGATAGGAAGGTGCGGTAAACGGCGTTCTTCATCATTTTTATAGCGACTAAGTATAGAGAGAAAAAATCCGAAATTCGGAGACAAAAATTTTTCTCTATCTTCCCAGCAGAATACAAAAATGATGTTTTTCTCAATATCTCAGCTAATAAATGCGATAGGAAGGCGCGGTAAACGGCGTTCTTCATCATTTTTATAGCGACTAAGTATAGAGAGAAAAAATCCGAAATTCGGAGACAAAATTTTTTCTCTATCTTCCCAGCAGAAGAAAAAAATGATGTTTTTCTCAATATCTCAGCTAATAAATGCGATAGGAAGGCGCGGTAAACGGCGTTCTTCATCATTTTTATAGCGACTAAGTATTGAGAGAAAAAATCCGAAATTCGGAGACAAAAATTTTTCTCTATCTTCCCAGCAGAATACAAAAATGATGTTTTTCTCAATATCTCAGCTAATAAATGCGATAGGAAGGCGCGGTAAACGGCGTTCTTCATCATTTTTATAGCGACTAAGTATAGAGAGAAAAAATCCGAAATTCCGAGACAAAAATTTTTCTCGGTCTTCCCAGCAGAAGAAAAAAATGATGATTTTCTCAATATCTCAGCTAATAAATGCGATAGGAAGGTGCGGTAAACGGCGTTCTTCATCATTTTTATAGCGACTTAGTATAGAGAGAAAAAATCCGAAATTCGGAGACAAAATTTTTTCTCTATCTTCCCAGCAGAATACAAAAATGATGTTTTTCTCAATGTCTCAGCTAATAAATGCGATAGGAAGGCGCGGTAAACGGCGTTCTTCATCATTTTTATAGCGACTTAGTATAGAGAGAAAAAATCCGAAATTCGGAGACAAAAATTTTTCTCTATCTTCCCAGCAGAATACAAAAATGATGTTTTTCTCAATATCGCAGCTAATAAATGCGATAGGAAGGCGCGGTAAACGGCGTTCTTCATCATTTTTATAGAGACTAAGTATATAGAGAAAAAATCCGAAATTCCGAGACAAAAATTTTTCTCGGTCTTCCCAGCAGAAGAAAAAAAATGATGTTTTTCTCAATATCTCAGCTAATAAATGCGATAGGAAGGCGCGGTAAACGGCGTTCTTCATCATTTTTATAACGACTAAGTATAGAGAGAAAAAATCCGAAATTCGGAGACAAAAATTTTTCTCTATCTTCCCAGCAGAATACAAAAATGATGTTTTTCTCAATATCTCAGCTAATAAATGCGATAGGAAGGCGCGGTAAACGGCGTTCTTCATCATTTTTATAGCGACTAAGTATAGAGAGAAAAAAATCCGAAATTCGGAGACAAAAATTTTTCTCTATCTTCCCAGCAGAATACAAAAATGATGTTTTTCTCAATATCTCAGCTAATAAATGCGATAGGAATGCGCGGTAAACGGCGTTCTTCATCATTTTTATAGCGACTAAGTATAGAGAGAAAAAATCCGAAATTCGGAGACAAAAATTTTTCTCTATCTTCCCAGCAGAATACAAAAATGATGTTTTTCTCAATATCTCAGCTAATAAATGCGATAGGAAGGCGCGGTAAACGGCGTTCTTCATCATTTTATAGCGACTAAGTATAGAGAGAAAAAATCCGAAATTCGGAGACAAAAATTTTTCTCTATCTTCCCAGCAGAATACAAAAATGATGTTTTTCTCAATATCTCAGCTAATAAATGCGATAGGAAGGCGCGGTAAACGGCGTTCTTCATCATTTTTATAGCGACTAAGTATAGAGAGAAAAAATCCGAAATTCGGAGACAAAAATTTTTCTCTATCTTCCCAGCAGAATACAAAAATGATGTTTTTCTCAATATCTCAGCTAATAAATGCGATAGGAAGGTGCGGTAAACGGCGTTCTTCATCATTTTTATAGCGACTAAGTATAGAGAGAAAAAATCCGGAATTCGGAGACAAAAATTTTTCTCTATCTTCCCAGCAGAATACAAAAATGATGTTTTTCTCAATATCTCAGCTAATAAATGCGATAGTTAGGCGCGGTAAACGGCGTTCTTCATCATTTTTATAGCGACTAAGTATAGAGAGAAAAAATCCGAAATTCCGAGACAAAAATTTTTCTCGGTCTTCCCAGCAGAAGAAAAAAATGCTGTTTTTCTCAATATCTCAGCTAATAAATGCGATAGGAAGGCGCGGTAAACGGCGTTCTTCATCATTTTAATAGCGACTAAGTATAGAGAGAAAAAATCCGAAATTCGGAGACAAAATTTTTTCTCTATCTTCCCAGCAGAATACAAAAATGATGTTTTTCTCAATATCTCAGCTAATAAATGCGATAGGAAGGCGCGGTAAACGGCGTTCTTCATCATTTTTATAGCGACTAAGTATAGAGAGAAAAAATCCGAAATTCGGAGACAAAAATTTTTCTCTATCTTCCCAGCAGAATACAAAAATGATGTTTTTCTCAATATCTCAGCTAATAAATGCGATAGGAAGGCGCAGTAAACGGCGTTCTTCATCATTTTTATAGCGACTAAGTATAGAGAGAAAAAATCCGAAATTCGGAGACAAAAATTTTTCTCTATCTTCCCAGCAGAATACAAAAATGATGTTTTTCTCAATATCTCAGCTAATAAATGCGATAGGAAGGTGCGGTAAACGGCGTTCTTCATCATTTTTATAGCGACTAAGTATAGAGAGAAAAAATCCGAAATTCGGAGACAAAAATTTTTCTCTATCTTCCCAGCAGAATACAAAAATGATGTTTTTCTCAATATCTCAGCTAATAAATGCGATAGGAAGGCGCGGTAAACGGCGTTCTTCATCATTTTTATAGCGACTAAGTATAGAGAGAAAAAATCCGAAATTCCGAGACAAAAATTTTTCTCTATCTCCCCAGCAGAATACAAAAATGATGTTTTTCTCAATATCTCAGCTAATAAATGCGATAGGAAGGCGCGGTAAACGGCGTTCTTCATCATTTTTATAGCGACTAAGTATAGAGAGAAAAAATCCGAAATTCGGAGACAAAAATTTTTCTCTATCTTCCCAGCAGAATACAAAAATGATGTTTTTCTCAATATCTCAGCTAATAAATGCGTTAGGAAGGCGCGGTAAACGGCGTTCTTCATCATTTTTATAGCGACTAAGTATAGAGAGAAAAAATCCGAAATTCGGAGACAAAAATTTTTCTCTATCTTCCCAGCAGAATACAAAAATGATGTTTTTTCTCAATATCTCAGCTAATAAATGCGATAGGAAGGCGCGGTAAACGGCGTTCTTCATCATTTTTATAGCGACTAAGTATAGAGAGAAAAAATCCGAAATTCCGAGACAAAAAATTTTCTCGGTCTTCCCAGCAGAAGAAAAAAATGATGTTTTTCTCAATATCTCAGCTAATAAATGCGATAGGAAGGTGCGGTAAACGGCGTTCTTCATCATTTTTATAGCGACTAAGTATAGAGAGAAAAAATCCGAAATTCGGAGACAAAAATTTTTCTCTATCTTCCCAGCAGAATACAAAAATGATGTTTTTCTCAATATCTCAGCTAATAAATGCGATAGGAAGGCGCGGTAAACGGCGTTCTTCATCATTTTTATAGCGACTAAGTATAGAGAGAAAAAATCCGAAATTCGGAGACAAAAATTTTTCTCTATCTTCCCAGCAGAATACAAAAATGATGTTTTTCTCAATATCTCAGCTAATAAATGCGATAGGAAGGCGCGGTAAACGGCGTTCTTCATCATTTTTATAGCGACTAAGTATAGAGAGAAAAAATCCGAAATTCGGAGACAAAAATTTTTCTCTATCTTCCCAGCAGAATACAAAAATGATGTTTTTCTCAATATCTCAGCTAATAAATGCGATAGGAAGGCGCGGTAAACGGCGTTCTTCATCATTTTTATAGCGACTAAGTATAGAGAGAAAAAATCCGAAATTCGGAGACAAAAATTTTTCTCTATCCTCCCAGCAGAATACAAAAATGATGTTTTTCTCAATATCTCAGCTAATAAATGCGATAGGAAGGCGCGGTAAACGGCGTTCTTCATCATTTTTATAGCGACTAAGTATAGAGAGAAAAAATCCGAAATTCCGAGACAAAAATTTTTCTCGGTCTTCCCAGCAGAAGAAAAAAATGCTGTTTTTCTCAATATCTCAGCTAATAAATGCGATAGGAAGGTGCGGTAAACGGCGTTCTTCATCATTTTTATAGCGACTTAGTATAGAGAGAAAAAATCCGAAATTCCGAGACAAAAATTTTTCTCGGTCTTCCCAGCAGAAGAAAAAAATGCTGTTTTTCTCAATATCTCAGCTAATAAATGCGATAGGAAGGTGCGGTAAACGGCGTTCTTCATCATTTTTATAGCGACTAAGTATAGAGAGAAAAAATCCGAAATTCGGAGACAAAAATTTTTCTCTATCTTCCCAGCAGAATACAAAAATGATGTTTTTCTCAATATCTCAGCTAATAAATGCGATAGGAAGGCGCGGTAAACGGCGTTCTTCATCATTTTTATAGCGACTAAGTATAGAGAGAAAAAATCCGAAATTCGGAGACAAAAATTTTTTTCTATCTTCCCAGCAGAAGAAAAAAATGATGTTTTTCTCAATATCTCAGCTAATAAATGCGATAGGAAGGCGCGGTAAACGGCGTTCTTCATCATTTTTATAGCGACTAAGTATTGAGAGAAAAAATCCGAAATTCGGAGACAAAAATTTTTCTCTATCTTCCCAGCAGAATACAAAAATGATGTTTTTCTCAATATCTCAGCTAATAAATGCGATAGGAAGGCGCGGTAAACGGCGTTCTTCATCATTTTTATAGCGACTAAGTATAGAGAGAAAAAATCCGAAATTCGGAGACAAAAATTTTTCTCTATCTTCCCAGCAGAATACAAAAATGATGTTTTTCTCACTATCTCAGCTAATAAATGCGATAGGAAGGTGCGGTAAACGGCGTTCTTCATCATTTTAATAGCGACTAAGTATAGAGAGAAAAAATCCGAAATTCGGAGACAAAATTTTTTCTCTATCTTCCCAGCAGAATACAAAAATGATGTTTTTCTCAATATCTCAGCTAATAAATGCGATAGGAAGGCGCGGTAAACGGCGTTCTTCATCATTTTTATAGCGACTAAGTATAGAGAGAAAAAATCCGAAATTCGGAGACAAAAATTTTTCTCTATCTTCCCAGCAGAATACAAAAATGATGTTTTTCTCAATATCTCAGCTAATAAATGCGATAGGAAGGCGCAGTAAACGGCGTTCTTCATCATTTTTATAGCGACTAAGTATAGAGAGAAAAAATCCGAAATTCGGAGACAAAATTTTTTCTCTATCTTCCCAGCAGAATACAAAAATGATGTTTTTCTCAATATCTCAGCTAATAAATGCGATAGTTAGGCGCGGTAAACGGCGTTCTTCATCATTTTTATAGCGACTAAGTATAGAGAGAAAAAATCCGAAATTCCGAGACAAAAATTTTTCTCGGTCTTCCCAGCAGAAGAAAAAAATGCTGTTTTTCTCAATATCTCAGCTAATAAATGCGATAGGAAGGCGCGGTAAACGGCGTTCTTCATCATTTTAATAGCGACTAAGTATAGAGAGAAAAAATCCGAAATTCGGAGACAAAATTTTTTCTCTATCTTCCCAGCAGAATACAAAAATGATGTTTTTCTCAATATCTCAGCTAATAAATGCGATAGGAAGGCGCGGTAAACGGCGTTCTTCATCATTTTTATAGCGACTAAGTATAGAGAGAAAAAATCCGAAATTCGGAGACAAAAATTTTTCTCTATCTTCCCAGCAGAATACAAAAATGATGTTTTTCTCAATATCTCAGCTAATAAATGCGATAGGAAGGCGCAGTAAACGGCGTTCTTCATCATTTTTATAGCGACTAAGTATAGAGAGAAAAAATCCGAAATTCGGAGACAAAAATTTTTCTCTATCTTCCCAGCAGAATACAAAAATGATGTTTTTCTCAATATCTCAGCTAATAAATGCGATAGGAAGGTGCGGTAAACGGCGTTCTTCATCATTTTTATAGCGACTAAGTATAGAGAGAAAAAATCCGAAATTCGGAGACAAAAATTTTTCTCTATCTTCCCAGCAGAATACAAAAATGATGTTTTTCTCAATATCTCAGCTAATAAATGCGATAGGAAGGCGCGGTAAACGGCGTTCTTCATCATTTTTATAGCGACTAAGTATAGAGAGAAAAAATCCGAAATTCCGAGACAAAAAATTTTCTCGGTCTTCCCAGCAGAAGAAAAAAATGATGTTTTTCTCAATATCTCAGCTAATAAATGCGATAGGAAGGTGCGGTAAACGGCGTTCTTCATCATTTTTATAGCGACTAAGTATAGAGAGAAAAAATCCGAAATTCGGAGACAAAAATTTTTCTCTATCTTCCCAGCAGAATACAAAAATGATGTTTTTCTCAATATCTCAGCTAATAAATGCGATAGGAAGGCGCGGTAAACGGCGTTCTTCATCATTTTTATAGCGACTAAGTATAGAGAGAAAAAATCCGAAATTCGGAGACAAAAATTTTTCTCTATCTTCCCAGCAGAATACAAAAATGATGTTTTTCTCAATATCTCAGCTAATAAATGCGATAGGAAGGCGCGGTAAACGGCGTTCTTCATCATTTTTATAGCGACTAAGTATAGAGAGAAAAAATCCGAAATTCGGAGACAAAAATTTTTCTCTATCTTCCCAGCAGAATACAAAAATGATGTTTTTCTCAATATCTCAGCTAATAAATGCGATAGGAAGGCGCGGTAAACGGCGTTCTTCATCATTTTTATAGCGACTAAGTATAGAGAGAAAAAATCCGAAATTCGGAGACAAAAATTTTTCTCTATCCTCCCAGCAGAATACAAAAATGATGTTTTTCTCAATATCTCAGCTAATAAATGCGATAGGAAGGCGCGGTAAACGGCGTTCTTCATCATTTTTATAGCGACTAAGTATAGAGAGAAAAAATCCGAAATTCCGAGACAAAAATTTTTCTCGGTCTTCCCAGCAGAAGAAAAAAATGCTGTTTTTCTCAATATCTCAGCTAATAAATGCGATAGGAAGGTGCGGTAAACGGCGTTCTTCATCATTTTTATAGCGACTTAGTATAGAGAGAAAAAATCCGAAATTCCGAGACAAAAATTTTTCTCGGTCTTCCCAGCAGAAGAAAAAAATGCTGTTTTTCTCAATATCTCAGCTAATAAATGCGATAGGAAGGTGCGGTAAACGGCGTTCTTCATCATTTTTATAGCGACTAAGTATAGAGAGAAAAAATCCGAAATTCGGAGACAAAAATTTTTCTCTATCTTCCCAGCAGAATACAAAAATGATGTTTTTCTCAATATCTCAGCTAATAAATGCGATAGGAAGGCGCGGTAAACGGCGTTCTTCATCATTTTTATAGCGACTAAGTATAGAGAGAAAAAATCCGAAATTCGGAGACAAAAATTTTTTTCTATCTTCCCAGCAGAAGAAAAAAATGATGTTTTTCTCAATATCTCAGCTAATAAATGCGATAGGAAGGCGCGGTAAACGGCGTTCTTCATCATTTTTATAGCGACTAAGTATTGAGAGAAAAAATCCGAAATTCGGAGACAAAAATTTTTCTCTATCTTCCCAGCAGAATACAAAAATGATGTTTTTCTCAATATCTCAGCTAATAAATGCGATAGGAAGGCGCGGTAAACGGCGTTCTTCATCATTTTTATAGCGACTAAGTATAGAGAGAAAAAATCCGAAATTCGGAGACAAAAATTTTTCTCTATCTTCCCAGCAGAATACAAAAATGATGTTTTTCTCACTATCTCAGCTAATAAATGCGATAGGAAGGTGCGGTAAACGGCGTTCTTCATCATTTTAATAGCGACTAAGTATAGAGAGAAAAAATCCGAAATTCGGAGACAAAATTTTTTCTCTATCTTCCCAGCAGAATACAAAAATGATGTTTTTCTCAATATCTCAGCTAATAAATGCGATAGGAAGGCGCGGTAAACGGCGTTCTTCATCATTTTTATAGCGACTAAGTATAGAGAGAAAAAATCCGAAATTCCGAGACAAAAATTTTTCTCGGTCTTCCCAGCAGAAGCAAAAATGCTGTTTTTCTCAATATCTCAGCTAATAAATGCGATAGGAAGGTGCGGTAAACGGCGTTCTTCATCATTTTTATAGCGACTAAGTATAGAGGGAAAAAAACCGAAATTCGGAGACAAAAATTTTTCTCTATCTTCCCAGCAGAATACAAAAATGATGTTTTTCTCAATATCTCAGCTAATAAATGCGATAGAGAGGCGCGGTAAACGGCGTTCTTCATCATTTTTATAGCGACTAAGTATAGAGAGAAAAAATCCGAAATTCGGAGACAAAAATTTTTCTCTATCTTCCCAGCAGAATACAAAAATGATGTTTTTCTCAATAGCTCAGCTAATAAATGCGATAGGAAGGCGCGGTAAACGGCGTTCTTCATCATTTTTATAGCGACTAAGTATAGAGAGAAAAAATCCGAAATTCGGAGACAAAAATTTTTCTCTATCTTCCCAGCAGAATACAAAAATGATGTTTTTCTCAATATCTCAGCTAATAAATGCGATAGGAAGGCGCGGTAAACGGCGTTCTTCATCATTTTTATAGCGACTAAGTATAGAGAGAAAAAATCCGAAATTCCGAGACAAAAAATTTTCTCGGTCTTCCCAGCAGAAGAAAAAAATGATGTTTTTCTCAATATCTCAGCTAATAAATGCGATAGGAAGGCGCGGTAAACGGCGTTCTTCATCATTTTTATAGCGACTAAGTATAGAGAGAAAAAATCCGAAATTTGGAGACAAAAATTTTTCTCTATCTTCCCAGCAGAATACAAAAATGCTGTTTTTCTCAATATCTCAGCTAATAAATGCGATAGGAAGGCGCGGTAAACGGCGTTCTTCATCATGTTTATAGCGACTAAGTATAGAGAGAAAAAATCCGAAATTCGGAGACAAAAATTTTTCTCTATCTTCCCAGCAGAAGAAAAAAATGATGTTTTTCTCAATATCTCAGCTAATAAATGCGATAGGAAGGCGCGGTAAACGGCGTTCTTCATCATTTTTATAGCGACTAAGTATAGAGAGAAAAAATCCGAAATTCCGAGACAAAATTTTTTCTCGGTCTTCCCAGCAGAAGAAAAAAATGCTGTTTTTCTCAATATCTCAGCTAATAAATGCGATAGGAAGGTGCGGTAAACGGCGTTCTTCATCATTTTTATAGCGACTAAGTATAGAGAGAAAAAATCCGAAATTCGGAGACAAAAATTTTTCTCTATCTTCCCAGCAGAAGAAAAAAATGATGTTTTTCTCAATATCTCAGCTAATAAATGCGATAGGAAGGCGCGGTAAACGGCGTTCTTCATCATTTTTATAGCGACTAAGTATAGAGAGAAAAAATCCGAAATTCCGAGACAAAAATTTTTCTCGGTCTTTCCAGCAGAAGAAAAAAATGCTGTTTTTCTCAATATCTCAGCTAATAAATGCGATAGGAAGGTGCGGTAAACGGCGTTCTTCATCATTTTTATAACGACTAAGTATAGAGAGAAAAAATCCGAAATTTGGAGACAAAATTTTTTCTCAATCTCCCCAGCAGAATACAAAAATGATGTTTTTCTCAATATCTCAGCTAATAAATGCGATAGGAAGGCGCGGTAAACGGCGTTCTTCATCATTTTTATAGCGACTAAGTATAGAGAGAAAAAATCCGAAATTCCGAGACAAAAATTTTTCTCGGTCTTCCCAGCAGAAGAAAAAAATGATGTTTTTCTCAATATCTCAGCTAATAAATGCGATAGGAAGGTGCGGTAAACGGCGTTCTTCATCATTTTTATAGCGACTAAGTATAGAGAGAAAAAATCCGAAATTCGGAGACAAAAATTTTTCTCTATCTTCCCAGCAGAATACAAAAATGATGTTTTTCTCAATATCTCAGCTAATAAATGCGATAGGAAGGCGCGGTAAACGGCGTTCTTCATCATTTTTATAGCGACTAAGTATAGAGAGAAAAAATCCGAAATTCGGAGACAAAAATTTTTCTCTATCTTCCCAGCAGAATACAAAAATGATGTTTTTCTCAATATCTCAGCTAATAAATGCGATAGGAAGGCGCGGTAAACGGCGTTCTTCATCATTTTTATAGCGACTAAGTATAGAGAGAAAAAATCCGAAATTCCGAGACAAAATTTTTTCTCGGTCTTCCCAGCAGAAGAAAAAAATGCTGTTTTTCTCAATATCTCAGCTAATAAATGCGATAGGAAGGTGCGGTAAACGGCGTTCTTCATCATTTTTATAGCGACTAAGTATAGAGAGAAAAAATCCGAAATTCGGAGACAAAAATTTTTCTCTATCTTCCCAGCAGAATACAAAAATGATGTTTTTCTCAATATCTCAGCTAATAAATGCGATAGGAAGGCGCGGTAAACGGCGTTCTTCATCATTTTTATAGCGACTAAGTATAGAGAGAAAAAATCCGAAATTCCGAGACAAAAATTTTTCTCGGTCTTTCCAGCAGAAGAAAAAAATGCTGTTTTTCTCAATATCTCAGCTAATAAATGCGATAGGAAGGTGCGGTAAACGGCGTTCTTCATCATTTTTATAACGACTAAGTATAGAGAGAAAAAATCCGAAATTCCGAGACAAAAATTTTTCTCGGTCTTCCCAGCAGAAAAAAAAATGATGTTTTTCTCAATATCTCAGCTAATAAATGCGATAGGAAGGTGCGGTAAACGGCGTTCTTCATCATTTTTATAGCGACTAAGTATAGAGAGAAAAAATCCGAAATTCGGAGACAAAAATTTTTCTCTATCTTCCCAGCAGAATACAAAAATGATGTTTTTCTCAATATCTCAGCTAATAAATGCGATAGGAAGGCGCGGTAAACGGCGTTCTTCATCATTTTTATAGCGACTAAGTATAGAGAGAAAAAATCCGAAATTCGGAGACAAAATTTTTTCTCTATCTTCCCAGCAGAATACAAAAATGATGTTTTTCTCAATATCTCAGCTAATAAATGCGATAGGAAGGCGCGGTAAACGGCGTTCTTCATCATTTTTATAGCGACTAAGTATAGAGAGAAAAAATCCGAAATTCCGAGACAAAAATTTTTCTCGGTCTTCCCAGCAGAAGAAAAAAATGCTGTTTTTCTCAATATCTCAGCTAATAAATGCGATAGGAAGGTGCGGTAAACGGCGTTCTTCATCATTTTTATAGCGACTAAGTATAGAGAGAAAAAATCCGAAATTCGGAGACAAAAAATTTTCTCTATCTTCCCAGCAGAATACAAAAATGATGTTTTTCTCAATAGCTCAGCTAATAAATGCGATAGGAAGGCGCGGTAAACGGCGTTCTTCATCATTTTTATAGCGACTAAGTATAGAGAGAAAAAATCCGAAATTCGGAGACAAAAATTTTTCTCTATCTTCCCAGCAGAATACAAAAATGATGTTTTTCTCAATATCTCAGCTAATAAATGCGATAGGAAGGCGCGGTAAACGGCGTTCTTCATCATTTTTATAGCGACTAAGTATAGAGAGAAAAAATCCGAAATTCGGAGACAAAATGTTTTCTCTATCTTCCCAGCAGAATACAAAAATGATGTTTTTCTCAATATCTCAGCTAATAAATGCGATAGGAAGGCGCAGTAAACGGCGTTCTTCATCATTTTTATAGCGACTAAGTATAGAGAGAAAAAATCCGAAATTTGGAGACAAAATTTTTTCTCAATCTCCCCAGCAGAATACAAAAATGATGTTTTTCTCAATATCTCAGCTAATAAATGCGATAGGAAGGCGCGGTAAACGGCGTTCTTCATCATTTTTATAGCGACTAAGTATAGAGAGAAAAAATCCGAAATTCGGAGACAAAAATTTTTCTCTATCTTCCCAGCAGAATACAAAAATGATGTTTTTCTCAATATCTCAGCTAATAAATGCGATAGGAAGGCGCGGTAAACGGCGTTATTCATCATTTTTATAGCGACTAAGTATAGAGAGAAAAAATCCGAAATTCGGAGACAAAAATTTTTCTCTATCTTCCCAGCAGAATACAAAAATGATGTTTTTCTCAATATCTCAGCTAATAAATGCGATAGGAAGGCGCGGTAAACGGCGTTCTTCATCATTTTTATAGCGACCAAGTATAGAGAGAAAAAATCCGAAATTCCGAGACAAAAATTTTTCTCGGTCTTCCCAGCAGAAGAAAAAAATGATGTTTTTCTCAATTCTTCATCATTTTTATAGCGACTAAGTATAGAGAGAAAAAATCCGAAATTCGGAGACAAAAATTTTTCTCTATCTTCCCAGCAGAATACAAAAATGATGTTTTTCTCAATATCTCAGCTAATAAATGCGATAGGAAGGCGCGGTAAACGGCGTTCTTCATCATTTTTATAGCGACTAAGTATAGAGAGAAAAAATCCTAAATTCGGAGACAAAAATTTTTCTCTATCTTCCCAGCAGAATACAAAAATGATGTTTTTCTCAATATCTCAGCTAATAAATGCGATAGGAAGGCGCGGTAAACGGCGTTCTTCATCATTTTTATAGCGACTAAGTATAGAGAGAAAAAATCCGAAATTCCGAGACAAAAAAACCGCATACATCATCTTTTGGAGAGACTTTGTATGTAGTCTTGTTTTTTTTTTTTTTTTTTTCTTGTTCTGTTGTTCTGCTAACTTGACCATTTCTTCTGTTGGTTTAGTTGTTTTGCTAATATGATCATTTTCTACTGGTTCTGCTCTTATTTGACCAGTTCGTTCTGCTCGTTCTGCTGTTCTGTTGTTCTGCTATATTGACCAATCCGTTCTGCTCGTTCTGCTGTTCTGCTAGCTTGACCAATCCGTTCTGCTCGTTCTGCTGTTCTGCTAACTTGACCATTTCGTTCTGCTCGTTCTGCTGTTCTGCTAACTTGACCATTTCGTTCTGCTCGTTCTGCTGTTCTGCTAACTTGACCATTTCTTCTGCTGGTTCTGCTGTTCTGCCAACTTTACCTGGCCCATCTGTCGCACTGAATTCGGTAAAGTTACACTCATGATCGAGTAGCCAACACTTAACGTCCGACTTCGGTAGCTCAGTCGGATGCGCGTCTGACTAGTGATCACCCATAGGGGCTTGAAGAAATATATGGGCTGCATGATGCTTCCACGTAGAGCTGAATCCGGCCCGCACACTAGTACTGGTAAACCGCTCAGAGGATCTAAGCCTGATCAGGAACCGCGGTGCGAGGCGGACCGTCGATGCTAATAAACCCTATTGGTTTCATTGGGCGACAGGGCTTGAGATGTCATTTCATCTCAATGTCGGGTAAAAGTCCCACAAAATTGGAAGCAACGTCTCCAAAATGACCTTTACAGTGTTGACGGGGACGTTAAATCTCAAATCAAACAAACAAAATCAAACTGACTGGTTATCAGGACGACGCGGGTTTGATACCTGCTGGTGTCGTGGAGATTGATCATGGAATCTTTTCTACGGTCATTCTCTCCATTCCGATGATTCAAGAAGAGCAGTTGCCAGTTTTTGGCGCACTGGTTAACCGCTTACGTATAATCCTGAGAGAGATTTTTGCATCTCTTGTGTCTGGTTTTAAGTACATGTAATAAAGACCTACCTTGGCGAGGTACCCTCCGTTACTTTGATATTAATTCTCAATGAGTCAGTGCTCCCACAAGACTCACAACTTTGTGATAGTTACGTTCTTTGTACTCGTTTTCCAAATCCAGGAAAGAAACTCCCAGAGCCTGAAACTTACACCTCTTGCAAAAAGTTGCAAAATTCAGTATACGTCATGCTGTATAAATTCCCCATTGACGCTTCAATTAAGGAGCAACGGGTGTCCCCACTGAACTCCATGTGGACCTTAAATGTCAACGAGATCTTCTGGGCCCATTTTAGATGCCATCACTGATAGCAGATGCCTAACGAGTTGTGATTTAAAGAAATATTCCGCGCTTGTGCCCGTGTAGAGGCCTAAAAGACACTTTTATATGGGCTCATGGGTACGACGAATAGATTGAAACACCCGCTATATGTAAACTAGGCCTGTGATTTGTTAACAAAATGTCAGAAACCAATTTAAGCAACTGACCAGGATACTGATTAGAGGGTAGTTCCCGCCATATGTAAATTAGAACTAAACGAAAGAAAAAAAAAACTGATAAAATTTCAAGTGTTCCACCATGTTTTATTGAAGGACCTATTAACGCATAACCATGATTGATATGTTGTTGCAAGATGAAGCGTAGGTCATAAAGATTATCATGTTACGATCTCGAAATGGTAAATGAAACTGTGTAACTACTATGCAGTTTAACCAAGGCAGAAAATTGCCTCACATTTGCTCCTAACAATAACAGAATGTGGGAATTCAAGAGATTTGGTTGGTTGATTTGAGGTTTAACGTCCCCGTCAACACTGTAAAGGTCATTTTGAAGACGTTGTTTCCAATTTTGTGGGACTTTTACCAGACATTGAGATGAAATGACATCTCAAGCCCTGTGCCCAATGAGACCAATAGGTTTTATTAGCATGGACGGTCCGCCTCGCACCGCGGTTCCTGGGCAGGCTTTGATTTATATCAGTCTTTGAATCGACTGCCTATTCGAAATTCTCAAAATTGCAGTATGTTTCCTCTGGCTTTCTTTGCCGAATCATTACATGGTCACTGATGAGGCTTCATTAGCCGAAACTACGTAGTATGACCCATCTTCTTTCTTATGAATGTTTTCATTGCTCTTAAAGGAACTCCTTTTTTTTATTTGCCTTCACTGCAGCTGGTGTTGTGCCGTGTGGCGGCCGTAAAAGGTCTCCCCGTACATCAACCATAGTGCAGTTTATATTTTACTTTTGGTCCTTTGGGACCAGCGTGAATATTCTGAGAAATAAGAAATAAATTATTGGTTTAGACTCACATTCTAGACAGGTTTTTTTATTATTTGGACCCCATTTTGATTTATATCAGTCTTTGAATCGACTGCCTATTCGAAATTCTCAAAATTGCAGTATGTTTCCTCTGGCTTTCTTTGCCGAATCATTACAGGGTCACTGATGAGGCTTCAACTCGTTAATCAGGGTTATCGGTACCATAAACTACGCAAAGCCTTTTCAAAATTTTATAGACGTCATTCTGATTTAATTTCAAAATTCAATATTGGACTTAAATCTCTTCTGCAACAAGGTCTATCGGAACCCGAATTTTATGGTGACTTAGTATATAAATTCAGAAAAATATATAACCGCAATGACTTCAGCACCCAATTTCGTAAAATCATTCTTCGATATAAAAAGATTGGGTACAACATGGGTATTATACGACAGACTGCATGCATGGTAGTTAACCCAATCACGGTTGGCAACTTTGCTTCCCTCTATAATTGCACGCCGGTGGGTCAGGCCTCAGATTCTATGACGTTCCAACGTAAAGGCTTATTGAAAATTAGAGAGATAATGTTGGTTGGTGCCTGATGCTCTGTCTCTGGTCGGGCTCATCGGAGTCTAACTGTTGGTTTTCTTTTGCTCCAGCATTTCAGTGGTTTCTTGCTGTCGAGTCCTCACCGTTGTCTCACCTCTGTGGTTCTTTGATTTTTGTGTTCACGGAGATGTTGCACTGATGAGTTAGGAGGCCTTATGCGGACTGAACAAATTATTTGTCTAAATCGCGACGGAAGTAAGGGCGAGGATTGTGGCCACGTAAAATCGAGTTAAGCCCCCCAGTGGAAATCTTCCACTGACCGTTCCAAGGCGGCTCTTCTGTGGCGATTTATTTATGTTGTTGTTTGTTACTTACTGTGTGTATCACTTGTGTCTTTTGGTTTTGGATGGCCATATGGTCATTTTGTGGGAAAGTAACCGTCCTTATGGCCTTCCTTTGTTTAGGTTTCCATTATGGTCTGGTCGCTTAATGTTTGTATTTCTTTCCCTTTGGTGTCTTTTATGGGTGGAGTAAGTTAATTGTATCAATTCCTGATCTTTGTTTTACTTCTACTTTTCATTAGCCGAAACTACGTAGTATGACCGATCTTCTTTCTTATAAATGTTTTCATTGCGCTTAAAGGAACTCATTTTTGATTTCTATTAGATCCTCTAAGCGGTTTACCAGTACTAGTGTGCGGGCCGGATTCAGCTCTGCGTGGAAGCATCATGCAGCCCATATATTTCTTCAAGCCCCTATGGGCAGGGGCCGTGGAAAATCAAGAGAGCCGCCTAGTCTTCGTCTTCCATGAAATGGTCAGAATGTGAGTATGAACTAGTTCGCCATACTTCTAGTTAAGGTACCTGAAGCTTTCAGCTTGCTTTGGCCAAACAATGGAGTTAGGACTACTCGTACTTATGGTTTTGTCAGTGACGGAAAATCTGATTTTCCTCTACGCTCAATGCCATGACTATGCTATCCGTCATACATGCTGTCTTCTTAATAGCAAGACAGAAGCCTCCATGGTACAGTAGTTATGCTACTCGCCTTGTAAACCAGGGGTCGCAGGATCGATCCCGGGGCTTCTCAATAATTTCGGATGAGTCTTTAAACCGAGGCCCCGTCGCCGTATGACCTTAGTTGTTGGTGGGATGTTAAACTCAAATATTCACTCACTCTTTTAGCAAGATACAGAGTGCTCATTCGTTGATTGTCTTGTCTCGACAGAAGACTGTGACAAGGCCATCGACTGAGAGAGAGAGAGAGAGAGAGAGAGAGAGAGAGAGAGAGAGAGAGAGAGAGAGAGAGAGAGAGAGAGAGAGAGAGAGAGAGAGAGAGAGAGAGAGAGAGAGAGAGAGAGAGAGAGAGAGAGAGAGAGAGAGAGAGAGAGTCATTAGAACACTTGCTAAGATTTTCAACTTCGGTTTGTATGGCTCTTTCAGCTGGATGCGTGGCAACAGTGTATGGCAAAATTAATCTCAAAACTTTTCTGAATGGTATTTCATCAACATGCTGATGAAAAATCAAAGCATTGATTTGTTTGTTTGATTTGAGGTTTAACGTCCGTTGAATACCGGTGGGTCGATTGTCTCCGAGTGTAGGCTGGGAAAATAGTCCTGGACATAAAATGTTTTGTTTAACCCTTAAATTCAAGTGTTTAAGCAAAAAGTGTAGACCCTGATCAGACGCTGCGTTTTGCGTCGTCTGATCCTTAATTCCTGTACTGTGAGCAAAGAGTCCAGACCCATATAAGACGTCGTGTTCTGTGGCGTCTGAGTTGGGTCTACGACATTTGTCAAGCCCGACTCATGGTTCCAGTCCAGTTTCTATAGATAACCTACTGCGATCAAATTAACGCTACTATTTTCTATAAATAAGTTATATGGGTTTCGTGCAAATCAGTGATAGTCACATGGACTTCAGCACTGAAGCGTTTTTATGCTTAGTAACTTTGGGTCGATTGACAAACAATCGACCCATAAAGTTGTTGGTGCTTGAAAGGTCCATGTCTGATTATAGCCTGCGCACAATGCCGATCTTGTCAGAGCTTTTGATGCTCGTATATATCAACAAAGAGCTTTTGTGGTTTCTGTCCATGGTTAAAGCTGGCGATAGCTGATAAAACATAAATTGACACTTTCATCGCCATAATCATTTTCAGATTTAAACTTCATATACTAAGGCCCCGCCCGTCGGGGCTTAGAGAAATAGATTGAGCGGCATAATCTGAAACCGATCGTAAACCGCTGAGCATTCCTATTTATCCCTCTCGTCGCGACTATGAAACAGACTTTAATGACTGTTGTAAATTTCCGTCCAAAAATACCCTCATTCACATACGGCTCACGTCATAATTTGACAGGTCAAGTTTGCGCTAGGATCAATCGATTTGCTAAATCTTTGTGCAATGCATAGTATTCTAATCTCATACTTGTTTTTTCGCTTATCACATCGCGAAAACACGCCTAATCCCCTATATAATTTTTAGCCTCTTAAACCCCAATTTAATACAGTAAAACTTGGATTTACATGGGTATACATTATTTTTCTCATTCTGGTAAAAACGGATTATGGGAACTCGTTAGAACCGTCTCGTCGAGGCGGTTCTAACGAGTACCCACAGTCTATGTTTTGAGCAGAAACGTTAAAATTACCAAATTTTTTAAAAGAAACATTTCACTTTTTTGGGAGGGGGTGGGGTTAAAGCTTTCAATATGTTTGGTTTTGCGCAACTGAAAGTCCAATAAAGGAGTCAAAACTTTCAAGAGAAGCTTCTTTTTGTTTATATTTGTTGCACATAAAACATGTAAAACACACAAGTTAAAGAATTGCACTTCAATAAAATGCACCACAATAACAATTATATCAGGCCCCCGCCCATAGGGGCTTGAAGAAATATATGGGCTGCATGATGCTTCCACGCAGAGCTGAATCCGGCCCGCACACTAGTACTGGTAACTGCTTAGATGGTCTAAGCCTGTCCAGGAACCGCGGTGCAAGGCGGACCGTCCATGCTAATAAACCCTATCGGTTTCATTGGGTGACAGGGCTGGAGATGTCATTTCATCTCAATGTCGGGTAAAAGTCCCACAAAATTGGAAGCAACGGCTCCAAAATGACCTTTACAGTGGTGACGGGGACGTTAACCTCAAATCAAACAAACAAAACAGTTATATCACCCTGAAAGACCCGGAAAATGACAGTTTTGGTGGAAAATCAGGCTTAACATTTCATGTGAATCGTCTGCCCAGCAGACGATTCACATGAATGTCAAGTCTGGTTTTATCTGAAACAAAAGGGAAAACGGGAATGACGTCTTCCAGTCGTTATATGCACGTTAAGGATTAAAAATTATATGATATTAATTTTTCATATTGACTAACTAGTTGTTTTCCGATGGAAATCCACTGCTTGACAACGATTTTGATTAAATGCTTTGGAGTTTTCATGTTTTGATGCAACATATAATGTCCGCTCTATTTGTTTATTACAAGTCAAAGTTGGAGCTGGACTTTCCCGAATATACGGCAGCAACACAATATTCTGCTTGTAATTCGACACTTCATTCACACAATTCATATAAGGGCCGCCTAAATTGTGACATTTATATATCCTATGTTTACGCAGTTTAGGTGGAATTAGCCGAATATTTGTTGTCTCTTTTTCGGCACACAATGGGTTTACTGTGTTTGTGTCCTGAGTCATATGTGATGACCGCAGTGGACACGCCTCTAAAATTCTTTGTCCACTGGCATGTATTTTACTAGCCCGTTCTACTGAAAATTCACACCGGGCAAAATTATACAGTAACCTAATATATCGATGTTTAATGCGGCCGCTTGTTTGGCCATATATGTAAGGATCCAAAGCACTGTTCAGAAATAGTAAAGCTATTCCGCATAATTTCACCTGGTACAAAATAATGGACTCTCCCGTGAAAACTTCAATAAATTGTGACGCAATTAATGGTCCCCAAGACAGTATGATTGTACAAGAAACAACAATGCACATCGTAACAGCTTTGTTGGCTTTGTCAGTGACTGTGTCAACTTTCCTCGGGCCGTACTTTATCGACACTGAGCTGAAATTATGTTGATTATAGCTTGTCAATTCTGCACCATTTATCTCGCTCAAATCTGTGCGAGTCTGTGGGGAAGGTGTTGTAAATTCGTATGAACCCTGTACACGAACCACCCGAGCAATGATTCCGTAAGACACCGTAATTATCAATATGCTTACTAGTGTGACCGGTGCAATAAAGAAAAGGACGAAATTATTAGTTCTAGGTTTATGACTGTTCACCACTGACTGGCAAGTATTTATTGCTTCATTATCCCATTGAGACATGACATGAAAAGTACCACCGGCTGCTAATGAAAGACTTACTGTCCAAATTAAGCCAACTAAAGCGGATGTTTGAGTTAAATTTAATGGCCTTTTTATGCGACCAATGACCCTCAATTGCCTGTGCAAAGCTATACTAACAATGCTCAGTAAAGATAGAATGGCGCTTGTAGTTCCGAGAAACAGAATACTTCCACAAAACACTTTTGGAAATGGCGGATTTGAAAACAATAGAAATAGAAATATAGGTGAAAGGCACGTGCACATTATGAAGTCTGCTCCCGCCAAATTTATCACAAGCAGATCAAAATTATTTCTGAGACGTTTTGACGTTAGCGCTGTAAAGAGCACCATTCCATTTCCGGTGCATCCTAAAAATAGAACGAAAATCACAAGGACGGTGCTTACTGCGAGCGTAGCCGTGTGAACACATCCGGTAATTGTCTCTTCCGGTTTGTCATATCCGGTCATGTTTCCCATTGCCTGTTTCACTGTAAGATCTTCGTATTTCGAAGTATTTATCACAGAATTTATTGTGTAATACTTATTTCCATATGATATCATCGTCTGTATCTCACCACTATATCGATGCTTACTGAATCATTTCATTGCAAGCGTCCATGAATTCGAATATTATACATTCGGCAAATCTCTCCACGTCATAAACTCCCTCGTCAATGATAAGCAACGTAAAGCCGAAGCATTCAGCGTCTCTTCAGCGTTCAGCGTCTTGGTTTTATTCCAAGGTTTATTCCATCAAATAGTTATGCAACTAACGTCTTTTGTAAATTCATCATCTAAGTTGGAACTGCCAGATCAACGAAATTGCTCATCACCAACGCTTCCTGCAGTAGAAAATAAAACAATCACAGTCATTAGAGAAACACGCCTATTCGAATAGATTGAATTTTTTACCACCAAAAAATGAACAGTTTCGGAATAAGAAATTCTAGTATTTGTTTTACTTTTCTGCACAAAACATAGGTTGTGGTACTGGTTAGAAACGCCTCGGCGAGCCGAGGCGGTTCTAACGAGTACCCACAAGCTATGTTTACGAGCAGAAATAAGACAAAAATACCCTTTACTGTATTAAAGTGGGGCAAAAAAGTGTGAATGTGTGGTGGGGGTGGGGTGTTTTCGTTATGACTGGTGGGTCGACTGTCTTTGAGTGTAAGCTTGGTAACTGGTTCCAAACGGGTCCTTTAACCCTCAAATTCCCATGCATCGAACAAACAGTGTAGTTCCTGATCAGATCCCACGTTCTGTGGCGTCTGACCTGGGTCTTCACTGTTTGTCAAGCTCAATATTGAGTCCAGTCCAGACCCTATCGACACAATACTCTAACCTCACAACAATAAGTATAAAACGTTTTCTGGGGCCTGTTTTCCAAGCATTTTATATATAACAAGTTGTTAAGCTAACACGATGTTTTTGAACAACCCTCTAACGAAGTTGTTACTTTAACAAAACGTTAGATTTAAAAATGCTTTGAACAACCGGTCCTTGGATTAACCACCAATCAGCGATGCACCCGTAGTGACGAGGACCCCAGCTTCTGTGCTTAGTAACTTCAGTTCGATTAAAACACCAATCGCTCTTAAAAGTAGACATTTGTCTTTTCTCAGCCGGTCGTCAAAGTGACCTTTCAAAGTAAAAACTAGGGTGGCGTGGAGGGGGCATCAACAATTTAACGCATATTTTCAGCAAACGTTTGGATTCTGACAAAATGACTGAGATGATATTGCAGATCCTTCTGATCTTGACCTGAACTTGGTTCCACGTGTCCTAATCATCAAGTAATTCTTCCGTGCAATGGATACCCCTGTGAACCACCACTTTCTGCAGAGAAAAATTTGGTTCACGGGGATATAAATTATTGTTCTTTATATCTGGCAGTGGTCGCAAACTCTATGTTTTCCTTAGACGTCGTATTAACACACTCACCACATTAGCAGGTCCGTGTAATGTATGTAAACCCAACTTTACATAGAGAAAAAGGGGTTTGAAGGGATTTTTTTTTTCTAATTTAGGTGTGGGTTTTTGTTAGACCCAGTGAGACGGTTCTAACGGACAGCAACAATCTGTTTGAAACAAAAATAAGAAATATATCACATTTTTTCTGAAAAAAAAAACACACACAAAAAACAAACAAACATTATATTGCACGGATGCTTGCAATTCTGCTTGCAGTTAAAGGGTAACACACCTACGAAACGCACTTTTACTTTGAAACGCACTTTGTCGATCACACGTTGATTTTGACTGGACCAAAAAGAATCTGTTTTATGGTAAACTACAGAGGTAATCAAGCGCGCTAATGGAAAATCCATATTTAATGTTGATTCGTCTCATGCGTTAAAATATAATCCTCTCCCACTGTAAAATCCATGAATAAATCCTTTTCTTAATCGTTATGCATCTGAAATTGCCGTTTGTTTACCATAAATTATGTCATCTGCTTAATATTGTTATCAACTTTCTAAACCTATTTTTGCATACATCCAAATAATGTGGACCCTGATCAGACTGCTCCTCCCAGAGGAGCAGTCTGATCCGGGTCCATACTGTTTGCCACAATGGCTTCTATTGTTTGTTTGATTGATTTGAAGTGTAACGTCCCCGTCAACACTGTAAAGGTCATTTTGGAGACGTTGCTTCCAATTTTGTGGGACTTTTACCCGACATTGAGATGAAATGACTTCTCAAGCCCTTTCCCCCAATGAAACCAATAGGGTTATAAGCATGGACGGGCTGACTCGCACCGCTTTGCCAGGGCAGGCTTAGATCCTCTAAGCGGTTTACCAGTACTAGTGTGCGGGTCGGTTTCAGCTCTGCGTGGAAGCATCATGCAGCCCATATATTTCCTCAAGCCCCGATGGGCGGGGGCCCACAATGGCTTCTAAAGTAGACAACAAAAGCAGACATTGTTGTGATTTGCATGTCAAGGGCCATAACCAATTAACCTTAGAAGAAATGAACAACATCAGCTAAACTAGTCCGTGAAATGAACACCCCTCTAAATCCCACTAAACCCTTCTCTTGCTGAATATTCAGTTTAGCCACACCCGTTTCGTTTCTGACTTTGAACCATTCAGATTACTTGATGTAATTTATTCCTACAAATTAATAAATTGAATGTCAAACAGTGTAGATCCAGTTCAGATGGCTTCAGAACTTCAGAAGCCATCTGATCTGGATCTGCACTGTTTGCAAAGAAAGGGTTATCGTGAACAGCCGAGGATAAGAATTAACATGTACATGTATATGGAGAAAACCGCGGTTTACATGGGTATATACATTATTTTGTTTATTTCTGCTCCAAGACACAGGCCGTGGATACTCGTTAGAACCGCCCCCGTAACCCCGGCGTTCTAACGAGCACCAACAACCTATGTTTAGAGAAAAAATAAGAAACATATTACACTTTTTCATCGGGAAAGTAGTCATTTTGGATGATGATGATGATGATGATGATGATGATGATGTTGATGATGATGATGATTTCGTGTTTAACGACGCGTCAACCGTCTTTGTGGGTCATAAGCGTCAAGCAATCATTTTGGATATATGACTGAATTGGTTGCGTTATCACATCACGTGAACAAGTCCGTGAAATGAAGACCCCCCTACACCCCACTTTATATACAGAAAACTGGGTTTAAGGGGGTATACATTATTTTACTTATTTCTGCTCCAAAGCATAGGTTGTGGGTACTCGTTAGAACCGCCTCAATGAGGCGGTTCTAACGAGCACCCACAACCTATGTTTGCAATATTTGTAAGAAAAATATCACAGATTTTCATCAGAAAAGTAGCCATTTTGGAGATGTGAAAAATGCACTATGTCACACGCATATGTTATCGTAATGACATAAAGAAAACAGTAAAAGCCGTTACAAGAGAAAATGTCATTATGATAACAGACCTATGATGGCTCCAAAACTACAATTTCCCAGATGAAAATGTTTGAAATTGATGAAAATCTGCTTCAAACGTTCAAAATTTCATTAGATAATGGTCCTTTTGATACATGTACCATTATCTATGACAGATGCGTTGTTATCTTGATTTGGTTAAAGATTGACTGGGCTCAGTATTAATGAAAACATTACAGAAAAACAGAAAATATCTTCATTTAAATCTCAAAAAGTCAGGTCAAGATGAATATTAAATGCATATATTAAAATTTTAACATTACCGCACTGTCTTTTCTAGTCAGCGAATTCGTTCAAGCATTTGACGTATTGGTTAGATAGTGAAACTGAAGGCTATGAGCAGAACTGCTGCTCATATTAATTTTATCTAACATTACGATAACACACCCGTGTGACCAGGGGCGTAGCTACATGTACGCAGATACGCACTTGCGTACACATTACAAACGTAAAAATAGACGTAGAAGAAAAAGAAGAAGAAGAAGAAAAGAAACAGAGAAGATAAGAAGCACGGATAACTTGCGGAAGAAGAAGAAAAAGAAGCAGAGAGAAGAAGAGAAGAAGAAAAAGATGATGATGATGAAAAACTGTCTAGGATATGCGAAACACTATTTATTAGCTAGCATAGTTTCCTCCTTTGCTATGGGGACGACACTTACCCCATTTGGTAAACGAACTTACTATTTTTAGCATTTTCTTTGGTTTGCGTACAAATGATTTTCTTCTAGACATGG